>JAYESA010000016.1:145597455-145970248 GCA_036927795.1 Iris macrosiphon
AGTTGAAGTCTAGGGGTATTTTGGGTATTTCGGGTTTTAGGATATTTTAGGCTGATATTTTCAGATTTTTTGTGGGTCCCACGGCCACATGGACGGTCCACGTTCACCAGCCAATAGGGGGGTGACACCTCACAGGAAAAATTACAGAAAAACCCCTGTAATTCCATAAATTGCAAATAGGTCCTAAAATTGGTATTTTGCATAATTACGCAATTTGTCTGATTAAAAATGCTGATTCCTAAAAATACTGAATTGTACAGAAATGAGGGGGAAAGCTGGGGAAGTGCCTTGGGGGGTGTGGGGGTGAGTCTGGGTAGGGGCAGGGCCTGGTTCTTTGGGTGATACGGGTCACCGTATTTATTATTTAATAAATACTGCGCACGGTGTTCTCTAATTATTTAGAGGCAGGTAGGGTCATAATTTTACTATGGTGTCAATATACTAATTATAGTATATTCAAAGTAGAATATTATCGTATTTTTGTTTGGGCAAAACATGTGCATGTTGGTCGTCAAATCTCTAGGGGTACAGAGATGGGTAAAGAGCAGGAAATAAAATAGGAAATAAATACGGACTTTTGTAACGATATTTGTGCGTCTCAAACGAGGCTCAAAATAAAGTATCTGGGAGTTGCACAAAATTCAAAAAAATAGTCTAACATGTCTAGGACAGGTATGTAAACTTGTTTGGGGTTAACAGCTAGTGTAATGCTCTATTTAATTGTGTGATGGACAGGTGCACAAATCAATAGGATATATAAGCAAAATAAATTTTAAAAAGTTGCAATAATTCTAATTTGTCAAAAATATTCCTAAATTACTGAAATCTGGTCGAGGGAGTTTACAACATCTCCACCACCATCCCCATCACCGCCAACACCACCTCCTCCAGAACGCCGTACCGCCATCACCGCCACCGTCGTCACCATTAACACCTCCACTATCATCGACCCCGCCGCCATCTACACCCGCAACCACCGCCTCTCCCTCGACTCACGACCACTCGAGCTTCACTTTCTCCCTCTCCTCACGTCGTGACCCCCGCAGCCCTCACCTCGACGACCAGCACCAGCAGACCGCCGTCCTGGCCCTGCACCACCGTTAGCCGCCGCCGTCCTGGCCCCCCGCGGCAGACCCACCACCGCCATTGCTTTAAGCTGCAGTGTTGTTGCTGCTGCTGCCAGTGTTGTTGCTGCTGCTGCTGCCGTGTTGGTCGGAGCGGGCCACCGAGCGCCGCCTGACGGCCACCGAGCACCCCCGACGGCCACCGAGCACCCCCGACGACCAGCGATGCCCCCCCGGGCTTCCCCTCCCTTCTCCTCCTCCAGAACGCCGTCGCGACGGCACCCCCTGCTGCTACTACTGTTCTTCTTCTTCTTCTTCTTCTTCTTCTTCTTCAAATTCGCGGAACCGAGCCTCGACAAACCCACTTCACGGCGCGATCACGCCTTCGTCCCTCAACCATTCTGCGAGCTATCTTCGCAGGTGTGTTCACTATGTAATCCTCTTTCAATGTCTTTAATTAGAATAATTTAGATTGATTTATATTATTTGTAAATTAATATCCAAAATAGAAGAAAAATAGTTTTCAAAACATTAAAATTCTCCGGTACGAAGATGGTTCCGTCAATCCGGACATCCTCGTCGCATACCAATTTTATCGAAAGGTGCGCACTGTCAATATGGACGTGTGGGATTTTGCGAAAGTTGATTTGGATGTGCGTGCTGTAAAACCCCTATTTCTAAAAACCGTATTTATTATTTTTTTATTAATTAATAATTTAAATATAGTATTTAGTGGCTAAATAGGAGAAATAAATTTTTAATAATTTTTATGTTAGGTGTTCGGACACTTAGATGACTTATGGGACCATCAGGAATTTTTAGGAATTTATTCCATGTAGGAGACCCCTTGAGCTGTTGCTAGCCTAACGGTGTGCATTACCCTAATCTATAAATTTTCTTGTGAGTATATATATAATATATATGTATACACAAATATATATATGTATATATATAATTATAAAGGAAAAGAAAAGAAAGTAAAAAGGAATTTAATAAGAGTATAATAATAATAATCTAATAATAATACCAAACAACTACCACTCTTTAGTATTGCTTGACCCCTTCAGCAAACTCGTTGGCTTGCTGTGACTTCAGCGGATTTCTCATAGGGACCCGCCCCTTTCATAACTTCCTTTAATAATATACGAAGACCGACCCTTGGCCGAAGCTTCAGCGGCCTTCAACCCGCTCCATCCGATCCAACCCTCTCTTTCTTCTTATATATATATATATATATATATATATATATATATATATATATATATATATATATATATATATATTTCTCATCCCAAAAACCCTAACCTAAAACTCCAGACCTCCTCTTCCCATCTAGAGCCGTCACCGCAGCCAGAGAAGCCCCGCCAATCCATCCAACCATCCCGTCGACGCCGACCTCGCGAACTGCAGTTTCCCACTCGAGGCACCTTCGCTCCGGCATGATTTTTCGTCGACTCGCTCAACCAAACGCTATTCCGTCTTCATAGGTATGATCACCCCTTAACCCTCTCCAATATCTATTTTATAGCCAACCTCGAAAAACGTGTGCCCCTAGGTGAAAAACAGCGTCCAAAGTGGATGGACAGACCAAATTCTGGAATCGCAGAATTCCCGAATGACCACCCATATTGTCGAGTTCGTATCACCCACCACAGAGATCCGAATTCGGTGATTCTTTTTGATACCTGTAGAATACCTGACCTAGTTCATTTTCTGTAAAATAACCCTATGCTATTAGTCGCTGTGGACATAATTATATTCGTCACAAAACTGCGCGCACCCACTTTTTCCGGTTTTCCAAAAGTTGGAAAACGGAGCGCGCCCCGCCAAACGGGACCGCCTCCGCCGTGTGCCAAGTGTACCGAACGGTGCACGCAGCATAACCGGACACGTAAAAATTCGTGGGGACTGATTCGGACGCGTGTGCGCGCCGGAATCAGGCCGTATCCACGGACACATCCCATATCGTAACTTTTGTGGAACTCGCGCGTATTTTGTGCACGCTTGTCAGATTGCGACGAAACTTGCGCCACTGGACTCGTGGTAACACGCTGGTCCTGTGACCCAATTTTCACGCATTTCTGAGACGGTTGACCAAATCGCCAATTGGCGGGCCCCACAGTTGACTTTTTGGACAAAATTGAGTTCGGCCCATCGGAATCCACATTTGGACATACCGTTGGGTTCGTATTGACATTTAGAGTTGTTTGACCTATAGTTTATCCCATTTAGAGACTGTTACCCTTGGCACGCTTTTCGGTACAAAGTGGGCCACATGTGGACCCTACTTTTACCCGAAATTATCGTTTTGCTCCTGTGTCCAAATTGGACGAAAGGGATGTGCTTTTTAGCTATTTTGCTCATTCTGGGAACGTTGGTGATGTTTATTTCAGCATCCGGAGACATTGTTCTGCGGCTATAGCTTTTGGTCCTGTGCGTTTGACTTCTGGACAGTACACGTTGCAGCTTTCTTACCAGACAAGATACCTTGCCAAATTGTTTACAGTACTTTACATGCTATTTATATTTCTGTTCATTTATTTCATTTCTGTATAGTTCTTGCATGTGTAGTTTTTCTCCAGTCATTACTATGTATTAGATATGTTGACACACACATGGCACCTAGTATCATAGAGGACAATCATTAGGCGTATGGGCTTTTAACCACTCTGGTAAACCGTAGTATATAGCTCGCACTACGGGCGTGTGTCACGCTGGTCGCTACCCCCACGGTATGTCAATTTCTGGAGTCTCCCTGGTCGCTACCCCCGCGGTATGTCGATTTCTGATGTCCATTGACGTGTGTGTGAGTTGTGAGGTAGATCGAGTAGCCTACCCTTGCCCATACGTCAAAAAGTTGTCCTCATTTGCATTCATATAGATTGTCTAGTACAGCGTACTTATCTATTTTCAAATTATATGCATGTTTACTGTGTTCAAGTTGGCTCGTATTTTCTGTATCTTGTTACGTCCCTCTGAGGACCTGGTCCTTTGCCAGGTGTATCTGCTCTTGAGTATTTGCAGGAGTACGGGCCTGGACCTGACGCATTCTTTTCTGTCGAGGAGGTCTTACCTTCCGAGCATCGTTGATTATCTAGCGATGGATTCTTTTAGCTGATACACTTCTGTCTTCATATTATTTTATATTGGAGACTTTATACTCCTCTCTCATTTTAGTTTTGGTTATAGTCATTGGTAGTGGATTTGTCTCCACCCGACTATTATTTTCTGAATATTTTAGACTCCTTATTCTAGTTAGTATTTCTTTTCTATGACTGGTTGTGTGGATGAGATTAGCATATCTGTGACTTGTGACATTATATATACCACATGTGAGTTTATATTCATATTACAGCGTACGTATGGGTTATGGTTTCCATATATTGGAGTTGCCATATCCATGCGGCTGGCATGCTTACGTGTTCCTAGTCCTACGTATTTGGGACTGGGTCGTGACATATTTTTGTGGTGGCCCATGCAGGTCAAGTTAGCCGTTTCGGTTACGTCACTGTACCGAGCGGGCCTGCACCTAGGATTAGAATTTTAGATCTCATCCACACTTGACTATAACTTACCTCCCTTCCAACATGTCCTACTTAAGTTCTTGCATCCTGCTTGATTCATGTACTCTTCTTAATCCTTCGTCCATCTCTTGCAGAGAGATGAATTTGCATAACGGGCATGCCGCCACCGGGGACAACACGTCTCCAGGGGACGACGACCAACCACTAGGAGTGACCTCAACGATACCTCTTTTTCCTGGACCGGATGGACTGACTAACAATCAAATTCCATCAACTCCTTCCACGATACCTAATGGGATATTTCCAGCTCCACTAGCACCGCAAGATGGCCAGACACAGCTGTTCCAATTCTTCCAGATGATAATACAGGAACAAAGGCAGCAGGCAGCCGAGCAGAGGCAGCAAACAGCAGAGCAGAGGCTAGAATTTCTGGCAGCACTTGAGAGAATGGCTGCACTAGCCCCTGCACCAACCCAGGCACTAGTTTCAGTACCACAAGCTCGGGTTGGTTCAGTCAAGGACTTTGTGCAGATGGGCCCTAAGCCATATAATGGCAATGAGAGTCCAGAGGAGACCACAAACTGGATTGCCAATACCAAGAAGTTGTTAGAGGCATCACAATTACATTCTGACCTATGGATGATAGGCGTGAGGACTCAGTTAGAAGGCAACGTGCATCACTGGTGGGAATTAATGGAGCGCCAGTTGGGTACGCGTCAGACTTGGGAATAATTCTTGGAGTGCTTTGAGCGGAAGTACTTCCCGGATACTGTAAGGGACACATTGTACGATCAGTTCCTCCATCTAGAGCAAGGGGACAAGACGGTTGATGAGTATGACGCAGAATTTAGCCGTCTCAGTAAGTATGGCACAGTCCTAATACCTAATAACTTGGAGAAGGCTAAGAGGTTTCACCGCGGGCTGACTCAGGAGCTCCAACACTACACTAGCTCCCAGTCCCGGATCTCTTATGCCGAGCTATTGACAGAGGCCAGGATCCAGGAGGCCATCAGCAAAGGCAACGGAATTCAACAGAGAAGTCACCAAGGACCAGTAAGGATACAGCAAGGAGGACCCATTAGACACCCTTTGACACGCCAGCAACCAGATAGTGCTGCACCATATCCAACCAAGGACCCCCGTACTTGTCACTTTTGTGGTAAGGTAGGTCATATTCATAGAGACTGTCATCGTCGATTGGGGCTGTGCATGATATGTGGATCAAGTCACCATCAAACCCGAAGATGTCCTTAGCAGAACCAGAGGTCTATGGCATTAGAATCAGGATCACCGCATACACCCTCAAGTATAGAAGACCAAAGGGACCCACCACTACTTCTACAGTCTGCACAAATGGAGGGGACTAGACCCCAGTTGAATAACCAAGGACAAGGCCAAGCACTCATTATGACAATTATGGGAGAACAGACACAGGAAGCCGTAGATACAGGTACGACCTTTTAGTTACAAATGTCTTTGCATACTCATAACCCCATTGTGACACAAGATCTTAGATGCACAAATAGATGTAGAATTATATATATGTTAGTCTAGCAGTTATAAGGATATATTTCTATTCTACCCAGATGGCATACATGCGATGCTAATGGATGACGTGAGTAGCAGTTGTAGTATTCTCCCCTATTTTTATCTCACCCTCTTGGGTGACTCATCTCCTCCTTTTATATTCGTTCCTTATCTCATGCTTAACTCTTCCTATCATAGTCATATCTTTCGTGCCATTATGAATTGTTTGATTCATATCAATCTCACCCCTATTTTGTTAGTTAAACATAAATGTGTTAGTAATGCTTGATAAGTAAGGATGAGTTCTTAATATATATATGCACTATAGCAATATCTATATTCTTTATTAGTTTAACCCTTAAGTAGCACCATGTAGCATAGTAGTAATTGTTAGATTATTTGAGCTAGATCATACCCCTAATAGTTAGGCAAGACCTTAAGTGTTCCCTAAAACTTAGACTATGCCTAGGAAAGAGTTGAAGGCACTTGTTACGAACTGATGACTATGATAAATCGCTGGCAAGGTAGCGACAGTTGCCGCCAGACGATTATGGTAGAGTAGTCGAATTACTTGCAGCCATACTGGCCAGGTGGCGAGGCAGTATTAGACTATGATACTTGACGGTTATGGGAAAAAGTTATAGTTATGAGATTCTAGACAGGTATCCCAAGATTCTCGACCCAATAAATATAATTGCCTTACAATCTAGACAATATCTTCAAAGAAGGTGACCACTAGTAGAAATTTTATAAGTTGGGTAGTGTAGACGAATTAGAGGATGATAAAATAGTGGATGGACAATAGATGAGAAAGTGTTAGAATGGCAAACCATGAGTTTAGGAGTCCTACTAGATACCAATATAGTGTAATAGTTATAGTTATCATTATGAATATGGGTTAGTGTCAATTTCGAGGACGAAATTTTTGTAAGTTGGGTAGAATGTAAAACCCCTATTTCTAAAAACCGTATTTTTTTTATTAATTAATAATTTAAATATAGTATTTAGTGGCTAAATAGGAGAAATAGATTTTTAATAATTTTTATGTTAGGTGTTCGGACACTTAGATGACTTATGGGACCATCAGGAATTTTTAGGAATTTATTCCATGTAGGAGACCCCTTGAGCTGTTGCTAGCCTAACGGTGTGCATTACCCTAATCTATAAATTTTCTTGTGAGTATATATATAATATATATGTATACACAAATATATATATGTATATATATAATTATAAAGGAAAAGAAAAGAAAGTAAAAAAGGAATTTAATAAGAGTATAATAATAATAATCTAATAATAATACCAAACAACTACCACTCTTTAGTATTGCTTGACCCCTTCAGCAAACTCGTTGGCTTGCTGTGACTTCAGCGGATTTCTCATAGGGACCCGCCCCTTTCATAACTTCCTTTAATAATATACGAAGACCGACCCTTGGCCGAAGCTTCAGCGGCCTTCAACCCGCTCCATCCGATCCAACCCTCTCTTTCTTCTTATATAATATATATATATATATATATATATATATATATATATATATATATATATATATATATATATATATATATATATATATTTCTCATCCCAAAAACCCTAACCTAAAACTCCAGACCTCCTCTTCCCATCTAGAGCCGTCACCGCAGCCAGAGAAGCCCCGCCAATCCATCCAACCATCCCGTCGACGCCGACCTCGCGAACTGCAGTTTTTCACTCGAGGCACCTTCGCTCCGGCGTGATTTTCCGTCGCTCGCTCAACCAAACGTTGTTCCATCTTCATAGGTATGATCATCCCTTAACCTCTCCAATATCTGTTTTATAGCCAACCTCGAAAAACGTGTGCCCCTAGGTGAAAAATAGCGTCCAAAGTGGACGGACAGACCCAATTCTGGAATCGCAAAATTCTCGAATGACCACCCATATTGCCGAGTTCGTATCTCCCACCACAGAGATCCGAATTCGGTGATTCTTTTTGATACCTGTAGAATACCTGACCTAGTTCATTTTCTGTAAAATAACCCTATGCTATTAGTCGCTGTGGACATAATTATATTCGTCACAAAACTGCACGCACCCACTTTTTCTGGTTTTCCAAAAGTTGGAAAACGGAGCGCGCCCCGCCAAACGGAACGGCCCCCGCCGTGTGCCAAGTGTACCGAACGGTGCACGCAGCATAACCGGACACGTGAAAATTCGTGGGGACTGATTCGGACGCGTGTGCGCGCCGGAATCAGGCCGTATCCACGGACACATCCCGTGTCGCAACTTTTGTGGAACTCGCGCGTATTTTGTGCACGCTTGTCAGATTACGACAAAATTTGTGCCACTGGACTCATGGTAACGCGCTGGTCCTGTGACCCAATTTTTACGCATTTCTGAGACGGTTGACCAAATCGCCAATTGGCGGGTCCCACAGTTGACTGTTTGGACAAAATTGAGTTCGGCCCATCGGAATCCACATTTGGACATACCGTTGGGTTCGTATTGACATTTAGAGTTGTTTGACCTATAGTTTATCCCATTTAGAGACTGTTACCCTTGGCACGCTTTTCGGTACAAAGTGGGCCACATGTGGACCCTACTTTTACCCGAAATTATCGTTTTGCTCCTGTGTCCAAATTGGACGAAAGGGATGTGCTTTTTAGCTATTTTGCTCATTCTGGGAACGTTGGTGATGTTTATTTCAGCATCCGGAGACATTGTTCTGCGGCTATAGCTTTTGGTCCTGTGCGTTTGACTTCTGGACAGTACACCTTGCAGCTTTCTTACCAGGCAAGATATCTTGCCAAATTGTTTACAGTACTTTACATGCTATTTATATTTCTGTTCATTTATTTTATTTCTGTATAGTTCTTGCATGTGTAGTTTTTCTCCAGTAATTACTATGTATTAGATATGTTGACACACACATGGCACCTAGTATCATAGAGGACAATCATTAGGCGTATAGGCTTTTAACCACTCTGGTAAACCGTAGTATATAGCTCGCACTACGGGCGTGTGTCGCGCTGGTCGCTACCCCCGCGGTATGTCAATTTCTGTAGTCTCGCTGGTCGCTACCCCCGCGGTATGTCGATTTCTGATGTCCATTGACGTGTGTGTGAGTTGTGAGGTAGATCGAGTAGCCTACCCTTGCCCATATGTCGAAAAGTTGTCCTCATTTGCATTCATATAGATTGTCTGGTACAGCGTACTTATCTATTTTCAAATTATATGCATGTTTACTGTGTTCAAGTTGGCTCGTATTTTCTGTATCTTGTTACGTCCCTCTGAGGACCTGGTCCTTTGCCAGGTGTATCTGATCTTGAGTATTTGCAGGAGTACGGGCCTGGACCCGACGCATTCTTTTCTGTCGAGGAGGTCTTACCTTCCGAGCATCGTTGATTATCTAGCGATGGATTCTTTTAGCTGATACACTTCTGTCTTCATATTATTTTATATTGGAGACTTTATACTCCTCTCTCATTTTAGTTTTGGTTATAGTCATTGGTAGTGGATTTGTCTCCACCCGACTATTATTTTCTGGATATTTTAGACTCCTTATTCTAGTTAGTATTTTTTTTATGACTGGTTGTGTGGATGAGATTAGCATATCTGTGACTTGTGACATTATATATACCACATGTGAGTTTATATTTATATTACAGCGTACGTATGGGTTATGGTTTCCATATATTGGAGTTGCCATATCCATGCGGCTGGCATGCTTACGTGTTCCTAGTCCTACGTATTTGGGACTGGGGCGTGATACGTGCACACCGGAATCAACGCATATCCGTCGATAACACCCCGTATCGGCCCTGTTTTGGAACTCGTTGTAACTTCGTGTGTGCTCGTTATTTTGAAACGAAACTTGCGCCATCGGACTCGTAGTGATACGCTGGTCCTGTGACCCAAGTTTGGTTCGATTCTGAGAACGTTGACAAAAATCCCGTATCGTGGGCCCCGCGGCTCCACTTGACGGGCGATTTTATGATCGGCTCATCGGAATCTAGTTCTGGATATTCTGTTGAGTTCGTATCGTCGTTCTGGACTTGTTGACACTAAGTTTGATGAATTTAGAGAACCTTATCTCTGGCACATTTTTCGGTGCAAGACTTGACCAGAAACTACATTTTTGTCCCTGTGTCCAAATTGGACGTATGTATATATATTTTTTGAGTATCTCACTCATTCCGGGATTATTGGTGATATTTATGACAGCATCCGGGGATATCAGCTCCAGTTTCCATTATTGTACTGCTACTTCCATGGCTAGTTCGTGTTCGCATCTTCGCCTGGCTTCCAGACAAGTATACCTTGTCTTGTTGTACTGTTTAAATTCAGTTCATCGACGACATTCTAATATATTCCAAGAATGAGACGGAACACAAGGAACACTTGAAGATCGTGTTGCAGATATTACGAGAACATAAGTTGTTCGCTAAGCTCAGCAAGTGCGAGTTCTGGTTGAACAGCGTGGCGTTCCTTGGTCATGTCGTCTCGGCAGAAGGCGTCGCCGTAGACCCGAAGAAAATAGAGGCGGTGGTGGACTGGAAACAACCTACGTCAGCCAGCAAAATTTGAAGCTTTCTTGGCATAGCAGGATACTACCGTAGGTTCGTGAAAGATTTCTCTAAACTGGCATCGCCTTTGACTCGCCTTACTCAGAAAGGGATTGTATACAAATGGAGTGATGAATGCGAAGCCAGCTTTCGGAAACTTAAGCGGCATCTTGTTTCAGCTCCAATTCTTGCACTTCCAGATGGGGTAGAAGAGTTTCAGATATACAGTGACGCTTCAGGACTCGGATTGGGATGTGTACTCATACAACGGGACAAGGTAATATCGTACGCCTCCAGGCAACTGAAGCCGCACGAGAAAAACTACCCGACACACGATTTGGAATTGGCGGCGATTGTATTTGCACTGAAGTTGTGGAGGCATTATCTTTATGGTGTTGCTTGCAAAATCTTCACAGATCACAAGAGCCTCAAGTATCTATTCACCCAACGGAAATTGAACCTCCGGCAGCGGCGTTGGCTAGAACTTATTAAGGACTTGATCTAACGATCGCTTATACTCCGGGCAAGGGAAACGTCGTTGCTGATGCTCAGAGTCGAAAGCACGTGGGCTCGTTATCTATAAACAACCGTTTACTTTGAGATCTTGAGGCGATGGACATCGAGTTTCGAGTTCGACATCAAGGAGTGCAGCTGGCACCACTCCATCTTGAACCGAGTTTACGGGATAGAATCAAATCAGCTCAGGAGGGCGATCAATTCCTAGCGAAGGTACACGGATTGATCTCGGCGGGAAAGATTTCTGACTTTGTGGCAGGCGAAGATGGGGCCTTACAGATGAAAGGAAGGCTATGCGTCCCTAGCGACCCTGAACTCCGAAAGGAAATTATGGCAGAAGCATACTACGCGAAGTATTCTTTGCATCCGGGGAGCACTAAGATGTACAAGGACTTACGCGGTACCTTCTGGTGGCAAGGTATGAAGCGGGACGTGGCGACCTTTGTGTCACAGTGCATGGCCTGTCAACAGGTGAAAGCTGAACATCAGAGGCCCGGCGGGGAGATGCAGAACCTCGCTATTCTCGAGTGGAAATGGGACAACATCACTATGGATTTTATTGTGGGATTTCCGTAGACGCCACGGGAGCATGATGCAATTTGGGTCATAGTTGATCGTTTGACCAAATCAGCCCACGTTTTTCCCATAAAAGTTGCGTGGAGCGTCGATCGGTTAGCACAGATCTACATAGACGAGATTGTTCGATTACACGGAGTGCCTGCTTCTATCGTCTCTGACCATGATGGACGTTTCTTATCTTGTTTCTGGACTAGCCTACAGTCTGCTTTGGGAACCAAACTACAGTTCAGTACCGCATACCACCCCCAGACTGATGGCCAAACAGAGAGGACAAATCAGATACTTGAAGATATGTTACGGCTGTGTGCGATCGATTTAAAGACTAGTTGGGATACGCACCTTCCGTTGGCGGAGTTTGCATACAACAACAGCTACCAATCGAGCATCCAGATGGCACTGTACGAAGCACTCTATGGGCGCAAGTGTCGATCTCCAATCTGTTGGGACGAAGTCGGTGAGCGACAGATACTCGGGCCAGAGCTGGTGGAGCAGGCAGTCGAGAAAGTTCGCTTGATTCGGGAAAGACTCTGCACTGCGCAGAGCCGACAGAAAAGCTATGCCAATACTCATCGTAGGCCTTTGGAGTTCATGGTCGGGGATCATGTCTTCTTAAAAGTGGCGCCTATGCGTGGAGTGATGAGTTTCGGCGTGAAGGGCAAACTGAGTCCCAGGTTTGTCGGGCCCTTTGAAATACTAGAACGGGTAGCAGCTGTGGCATACCGAATTGCACTACCTCCCGTCTTGGCTAGAGTGCACGATGTATTCCACGTTTCCCAACTTCGAAAGTATGTGCATGACTCGAGTCATGTAGTTAGCTTCTAACAGCTAGAATTGCGCACGGATTTGTCATACTCAGAGGAGCCGGTGCAGATTCTGGATCGTAAGGAAAAAGTACTTCGCAACCGTACGATGTCCTTGGTTCGCGTGCTATGGCGGAACCATACAGTTGGGGAATCAACCTGGGAAGTCGAATCGGAGATGAAGGAGAAGTATCCTTCGTTGTTCATTGAGTCGGAGGTAGGGCTTGTTCTTAAGTTTCGGGTCGAAACTTTTTCTTAGTGGTATATTATGTAGTGCCTCAAATCCCGATCCGACCGGGACGAGCACTATGTAATTGGGCTTGTGGCTAGTCCGTCTGAGTCGTAACTTAGATCTCGGCATCTTCTTGCCACGGACGAAATGCGATAATCCTTTCCAACTCATGGAAAGGCCTCTATTGAAACGAGTCCAATAGTTTTCGTGTTTTGGTTGCTTGGTTTTCTTGATTGCCGCTTTGGGATTTTGATTTGGTGTTGCTTTCGATTTGCTTGGTTTTTGCTGCTGGTTTTATCGTTTAGAGCTTGGATTTTGGGGAGTTCGGCAAGGAAGGATAGGCAAGATTTCTAACTCGGTGCTCGTGCTGTTTCAGGTCCGCGTAACTGACGTTTGATCGTCGCTAAGCGGGATTCCTAGTTTCAGCCTCTTTTCCCTTAACCAGTGAGTGGTTTGGTCCCTTCTTTCCTACTTCTTTATGCCAACATCTCTAAGTTTCAATCGTTCACTCGATGATGTCCGGTTGGACGCCTAGGAAATCCTTAGCCACAGGCATGCCAGCCACTAAGAAAGGAACATGGAAATTGTAGACTATTTTTCATTATATGCTTGCACACTTTATAAACTTGGGTATAAGAATGGAAAGTTGGTCGTTGGTGGCGGCCTGGTGCCTCGGATAGAGTTTGGACCCATGGGGTACCAAAATCGGAATACCGCTTGAGAAAATATGAACTATTGCATGAGATATATATGTTGCTGCTGTACTTCTTCTGTTTGTTTTGATGCATTGTATGAGATATGAATTATTCATGCATTTGCATAGTCTGGGACAACTTGTGCACAAGGTTTAGCATTTTTTCGAAACGGTTTTCTGGGGCACTGGAACCGTATCGATCCGGAGGGAAATATTCGATTCGTGCTAGTCACGATGCTTAGCGGGACCTCCACCAGGGCTTGCTACCCGGGCTGATAGGGCGCGCCGCTAATGCTTGGAAATATGTCCCTAAGGTGTAGATCACACCAATGACCGTAAAGAATGGAACACATGCTAATTATTGTCTTGTGCAGATGGTAAGTATACTTGTGTTTCGTTGCAGGGAAGGCGTGCATCGATTGAGTACGCAATCGGTGTATTGGTTGGATTCGATGCTATTTTCATTCCTATCAAAACATGCAACTGATATGAATTGATTTCACTTGCTTCCTTATAGAAGTTATCTTAATGCATGCTCGCCCCTAAAAAGCTAGTGTCGATTTAGTCGAGTGGGTTCATCCCGCTCACCAGTACAAGTTGAGTACTGACCCACGTTGTGGGCAACTATTTCAGGCAATCAGACGGTACAACGCTAGTGCGTAGCGAGGAGGCGTTAGAAGCACCTCTATTTTGAAGTATAGCTGGAGTCAGTTCATTTTGGAGGCATGGACTTCAATCTATACAAGGGCGTAATGTACAAACGACGTAGACTATCTGACGGAGCGCGCCCTGCATTTTGAGTTATCTTTTGTAATGCAATTCAAATAGCCGAGAAGGCGCATCAATGTAAACTCTATGTAAATTACTCTGAATTATCAATGAAAAAGTATGTTTCTTCCGCATTTGTGTTCAAATCTCTGTGAATGTGTTTTATAAATTGTGTTTCAAAGTGGGTTCCTAAAACTGCAAGTTCTTGCCTTGTGCGAGCACAAACCCATGCTCGCACGGCATCACGCCGCAGCAAGGACGAATCGGTTCCGTAAAGGATCCGGCGAGGACGAATGACCCTTTTGGGATCGGGGCGTGACATCGCATTCTTCGGAGCGATGCGGACGTATATATTATATTGCAGATACCACGTTCTTTAGAGTGTTGGACTTTACTTGTGGTTTTTGCAGATACCACACTCTAGAGAACGTTGGACGTTATACTATTACAGATACCATGCTCCTCGGAGCTGAACGTTATTATATTGTAGAGTGCCCATGTTCTGGGGGCATATGTGGCATATACTAACCAGTCATGACGATTGGTGAATTACGTCAGCATATGTCTAGCCTATACTTTCCCTTCACACAAAGTTGTCCTCAAATTGTATTTCACTTAGCTGGTTAGTTCACCCTTGAGTTTTCACAGTATTTACTTTATGGCATATATTTTTGTATCTTGTTACGTCCCTCTGAGGACCTGGTTCCCTTCTGTAAACCCCCTAATTTTTCAGGATTTTTAAAATGGATTTTAAACAATTTTCTGAAATTTTTTTGGAATTTTTCTCTAAATAAAACTAAGGTATTTTAAATTTAAACAATTTTTAAATAATATTAATTAATATTAAAATATTATGAAAATAATATTTTCTGGTATAAAATAAAAAATTAGATATCGGGTAATTTTCCGAAAATTTATTGGACCCCGGAAGCATTTTTAAAGCCCTAAAAACCAAGTTATAATTAAATCTAATTAAACCCTGAAATAAACCCGGTTTATTTAAAATAAACCAAACCAAACCAACCTAGACCGGTTTAACAAACCCAACCCAACTCAACCTTAGCGGTTCGAATTTGGGTCTAACCTGCGACCCGAAACCCGACCCGACCCGCATTCATTTCTTATTGGATCGGGTCGGATCCCCAACCGCCCGACCCGACCCATCACCGACCCGACCCGGCCGAAACCCCTCTCTCTTCCCCGACCCATCGCCTCCCCGCCGTTGCCGTTACGCCGCCGCCTCGCCTCCTCGACCGCTCCGGCTACCCGCAACGGCCGCCGCCGGCTCCCCAGCCGCTCCGCCTCCCGTAACCGACGCCGGTCACCGCTTCCCCTCCCTTTTCTCCCTATTTAAACCCGCCCCGCCTCCGTCTCTCTCCTCCTCCGCCCCGCTTCTCCGGCTGACCTCCTCCTCCTACTCCCCTGCCTCCCTGTCGTCCCCGACGAGATCGGCCTCAGCCTCCGCCCGGGTCACCTCCCTCCGCCCTAGGCCAGCCCTCCAACAGAGCCCAGCTGTCCCCGACCTCCTGCTCCTCCGCGCCGCCTTCCCTTCTTCTCCTCCCCAGGAGCTCCACCGCGTAGCCGACCCTGCTCCGCCACCAGCCCCCAACACCACCCTCGACGAACCCTCCTTCTCGCCTCTCCCCTCCAGCAGTAGCCCGAGCGCCGCCCCGCCTTCGCCTCCGTCTGCCCCGACGAGCTTGCTCCGCCTCCGCACACGTCGACTCCCTCCGGCGAAGCCCAGCCCCGGCCAGCGAAGCCTCCGGCGAGTCTCCGGTAGTACCAGAGCCTGAACCCTAGAATAGTACCCGGACATGACTCAGCTCGTGTCGAGACGACACGCGAACACGAGAAATTCTCGGTTCACGGAGCCCTGTTCAGGTAACCCGTTCCCTCTCCTCGTTGACCCATTTTTGGTTCCGTCAGTTGTGACGCGTAGACTGCATGACCCTCTCGATGTCTGTGCAGCCCGCTCGGTGCATTGCGTCCTGTGGTGATTGTAAACCGCGATCCAAAAATAGAAAAATATTCACCTCATTTTCTCCCGGAACTGAGTGCGCCTCTCCAAATGGGACGACTTGGTCGCGTGCGGTCTTTACCGAAATGTGCGCGCCGTTGATACGGACGTGCGGGATTTCGTAGAAGTTGATTTGGATGTGCGTGCACACCGGAATCAACGCGTATCGGCCGACAACGCCTCGTATCCGCCTGTTCTGAATCTTGCTGTAACTTAGTGTACACATGTCAGATCGAAACAAAACTTGTACCATCAGACTCGTAGCAATACGCTGGTCCTGTGACCCAAGTTTGGTTCGATTCTGAGAACGTTGACAAAATCGCGTATCGTGGGCCCCACGGCTCTACTTGACGGGCGATTTTATGATCGGCTCATCGGAATCCAATTCTGGAAGTTCTGTTGGGTTCGTATTATCGTTCTGGACCTGTTGGCACTAAGTTTGACAGATTTGGAGACCATTGGTTCTGACACATTTTTCGGTGCAAAGCGGCCCACGTGTGGACCCCGCTTGGACCTGAAAATATCATTTTTGCCCTTGTGTCCAAATTGGACTCAAGGACAGGCATTTCTAACTAATTGATATTTTCTGGATCTGATGGTGATGTCTATTTCAGTAACCGGAGAACTGCCTGCAAATCTCGCTGCTGCCAGAGCTACAATTGGAGCCGGCACCCCATGCAAGTGTACCTTGCCAAATCCTGCAGTATTGGTACTTATTTACTTGACTTATTTATACATTGATGTACATGCTTAAACCTAAGGCCGTGTGACTTGCTTAGCGTCTGATTAATAGTCGGGTGCCAACACCGTACGCGGAGTTGTGCAACGTCACCTAGAGATGGATATCGTGACATTTACATTCTCGTACTTGCCATATCAAGTACATTATACCCAGGACACCTGACACGAATTATGAGACAAAATCTTCCTGAAATATTCAAGGTGATTCTGTATAGGATACAGGTTTATGACATATACATCTTTACATGCTTAGATTTTATCCTGACTTGTTGCATTAGTTTTGATCTTGCGTAACATGTACATCGTGAACTGTGACATGAGATTACATTGGGTGGGGAGAGTATTACCATATCAAAGGCTGATTATATTATAAATAATGTCATCTGGAGGTGTCTTAGTCTCTGATACAGAGCTTTGGCGCAAGTTCTGGCCCTTCGAGAAAATACTGCTATAGGTTTCTCCGACACTGATCCTATAGTGGTCTCAGCCCGAGTATGAATAAAACTCTCACTTGCATATCACTTAGCTGGTTTATTTATTTACCCTATTATTTTATTTATTGCTGCACTGTATTATTTTGGCTTGAGTTATTTTGTACCTTGCTATGTCCCCTGGGGACCTGGATCTGGATTATGTCCCCAGGATTAGCAGATGATATCTATCCTGAGGTGTACGAAACAGGAGCACTTCTCAAAGCAGTACCAGAACCTGAGGACGAGGTGATCGCTGGGGATTTCTCCTGAACATCTGCTTCTTCCATGCTCAGTTTTTATGGCAAATAAACTCTTTTATTCTTGTTTAAAATGAACAACTATAACAGACTTAATATCGGGTTGTTTCCCGATTTTATTTACTTGTGACTGGATATTGTTTATTTTTTTTTGATATTGTTATATTTATTCTGTGGATGAGATTAGTAAACCCTGATCATTGTAATACATCTTAAGTATGCCCCGATGGATCCATTAAATTGGGTTTGTCCATCGGTGTGTGCTGCTGGCCATTGCCACGTGTCCAGTCCCTCGATATTTTGGGACTGGGGCGTGACACCTTTCAGGTTATTTGTGCAGTTGCAGGATGTTTGATATATATTGGAGTGTGGACATCATTGCATGTATCTTTATATTTCCAGCTATTACAGTCATGTACTACTTTCTATTTTTATTCTGCTTTTATAGCCTAGTATTTATAGCCATGTGTTATTCTTTTGGTCTATACATCCGCATGTATTATTGGGCTGCTGACTGATGATGCGTATCGTTCTTTCTTGAGATTATTTACCATGGATTGAGATTTAGTTTACTTGTTGCATGTTAGAATTAGATTATTAATCGGATCACTTGACCATGGACAACGTAAGTGCGCTTTGTCGGGTCCATTAAATTGAAAAGCCCTACGGAGTCGTACCAGCTGGCCATTGCCACGTGTCTGGTCCCACGTATTTTGGGATTGGGGCATGACATAGTTTTAGTGGTGGCCCATGCAGGTCAGAGCATATCGTTTCGGTTACGTTACTGTACCGAACGAGCCTGCAACTTAGGGTTAATGTGAATAAGATCTCATTCCATAACCGATTTTAAAACTCCTCTTGTATTCGATTGTCGCCCTTGGACTTCATTACTGTATTCGTTCATTTACCGCCGACATCATTATTTTTTTTCTCATCTTTCTTATTTTGGGAAGATGAATGCTCGCGTACGGTAATTTCCTCCAGGAGCATATCCTCGTTAAGACAAAGAAGGCATAATTGATAGGGCGTTTGAGTAGATAGTTAACCATAGTAGAGAATGTTGATAAGTTCCTTCTTGTTACTAGAGCTTGTATAGACTTTGGCATAAGAATTAGACATATAAGTAGAGACTTATAAACTAGACCCTTACTTAAGGTAGCCGTGACCTGTCAGTATTAGAAGCTAGAAGGGTTGTTTGATTCTAAGGCGCTAGAATAAATTAGGAGAGATATAGCTAGATGTTACAAATTAATTGTAGTCTTAGGGTAGTGATACAAGGAACGACATTATAAACTTGACCAGACAGAAAATTGGACTCACATCTAGAAGAAGATCATTAGATACTAATGAAAGTAGGATATGAAATAACACTTTAGGTAGCAAACCATAGTGGTTACCCCCTAGTTACCTTGTGACTTACAATATCTGACCTATAAATTCTTCCACCCTTTAGACAATAATGATTACGACTAAGCTAAAACAGATAGGTTGATTGTTAGACACAGATTGGTAGACCCAACATTGGATGAAGAGATAGCTGAGTACTACAGGTAGCTTTCAAATTAGATTAGATGTACTTGACTTATTTGGGTTGTCAATGACTATTAATCTCGTGTTTTTACCTTTGATAATTCGATTAGTTAAGCTAGTATCTGGAATAGAACAATTGGATTGAAGGTGTGAGTATCGACAGATGTTAGCCTTGGATTGGATATCATGAACTACCTATAATGGATGACCAGTTATAAACAAGATGGTACCCATATAATGGATGAAGAGTACGCATGGAGTAAACTAGGAGAAACCTCAGGTTCGAGGTAAATGGGTAGAGTGGCAACAAGATGAGATTCGTGACAAGTACCTGACCTTGAGTTCTTTTAAAATTTAGAGAAGTACCTAAACATAAGACAAGGACGTTGGCTCGAGATGATGACCGACTTTGAGATTGAGCTACAGTACCATCCGAAAAAAGCCAACGTAGTAGCCGACGCATTGAGCAGGAGACCTATGGCATTCTTTTGATTTTCAGCAACACCAGTTGAGAGATCTAGAGCAGTTAGGTATAGAGGTCATTATTGTCCGAAACAGACGGCCAGTTGTCAAGTTAGCAGGTGCAATCGACATTGGTTGAGAGGATCAAGGCTGCCTTGCTAACAGATGCCAGATTCCAGAGACTTCGACAGAGGACAGAGGCCAGGATGCAGACATGATTACGCATATACAAGGATGGACTTTGAGATGTGGAGATTGTCTCTATGTTCCGAAAGGAGAACTTCATCAGGAGCTGATATCGGAGGCGCACAGTTCAACATGCTCTATTCATCCAGGAGGCACAAGATGTACAGAGATCTTAATGTAGTACTAATGGTAGCATATAATGAAGAGGGAGATAGCCGCTTTGTGGCAAAGTTCCTGGTGTATCAGCAGGTCGAGATTGAGCATCAGAGGTCTGCAAGTTTACTTTAATCCACTCCCGATACCTGAGTGAAAATAGGAGCACATCACTATGGATTTCGTTACGGTCTTTCCAAGGAGCCCCAGTGTTCGTAATACGGTATGAGTGATCATGGATCGACCTACGAAGTCCGCTCACTCTTTACCTTTCAGATTTCGATAATCTATAGAGATCTTAACATATACGTATATGAGGAAGATCGTGCGACAGCATGGAGTGCTAGTCGGTATAGTGTCTGACAGGGATACGAGGTTCATATCTTACCTTTGACGGAGCTTAGAGTTGGAAACAAGATCAATGTACTAGAAAGATATGAAGGTGTGTAGGAAACAAAGGATAAGAAAAATATATTGGAGTCACGTAACCCAAGGATAATTTTTTTTATATAGACTGGAGGGATAATACTTATAGTATTGTAATGCTTTTGGAGTTTCGAGGATTTAGCATAGGTAGAAATTTGTCGATCAGCCTCGAAGTGCTATGATTTTCAAAGAACAAAATACAGGTTTAGATCACACGCTGACTCATTGGTCGATCGGTAGATGATTACCATTAGACTCTTAGATTATATGTTGACACGTGAGTATGGGGTATAAAAAGAAGATAGAAGTCTGACATGAATGGTAGTTGAATATTGTGGATTACACATAAACTGCTTAGGGATAAATATTTAGACTTTTTGACTAATAGGACATGAGCTTGCTGAACCTAATCCTTAGTAGTAGGTGGTGTCATTAGAACCTCTATCCAATTTGCCCTAGTTGCTGAATTTTAGGGTTAGTATTCTTATTGGTTATATTTTATTCTAGGGTACTTAGAATGATTGAATAGATATTTATTATATAATTTCTATATATTCTTAGTACTATGTAATGAGTAGAGGCTTATGTTGTGTCTCGTTACATATACTTCCCCCAGGAATTGTTTGAGTTGAACTTCTAGACTAGGTATGACTAACTAGCTAGATTAGACTCATTGCTGCTAAAGACAATTGTAAGAAGTTAAGTTACCTGATTCCATTGTGGATACTATAGGATGATGATGTTATACCTAGGAAGGAATGTTGAGATATTAACCGTCCTAGTTGCAGAAGAAGGTTAGGACAGTGTTTGAGGTACGGATTGAACAAACATCAGGCTCAAGAGTATTTCCAGTATGCCAATAGAGCCCAACAGTTAGTGCAAAGGCCAACTCCACCGGTCCTAGATATGTCCGTAGCATTGCTAGATAATTTGTGGTTTATTATGTGTTATTTTAATTTCGAGGACAAAATTCTTATAAGTTGGGTAGATTGTAAACCTCTTCGACCAAATTTTATGTCTACTTAACTTAGATCGAGAGACTAGGATTAATTTGGAGCCAATTAGATTTAAATCATATTATTTTAGATTATTGTGCAATATTCGTAACACCTTGTGCACCTTACAGTTGCTTCGATATTTAAAGTACTACACTAGTTATTACCTGTAAACAAATTTCATACACTTTTCTTAGACATGTCAGCATACTATTATGACCCTTGTGTAACTCACAAATACTCTATTTTGTGTTTTATTTTAGTCGCACAATAATCGTTACAAATGTTCATGTTTAAATCCAATTAAATCCAACTTTGCATTCCTTGTACGTTCCAATCGAAATTGGAGACACAATCTTGACCCGTTTTGTACAACCTAATTTATGATAATATTATATTCTGAGTCCTCTATGTCCATGACACTTGTGTCCCACCTAGTTTTAGTCACAGGTACTTCCAATTAATTCGAGAACACCATTTGCATTAATTGTTAATTAATTTAGTCCAATTTCTATCATTGTACAATTTCATAATTGTTAGGGTCTTTTGTGCAAAAAGATAATGAGGTGTCCCCTTTCCATTAGAGGCAAGTCATGAAGAAACCCCTTTCCTACGTATCCTATGAGTCGTCATTTATTTAATGCGTTCACACTACGAGCCGTCATTTATTTAGTGCTTCACACTATGAGCCGTCATTTATTTAGTGCGTTCACACTACGAGCCGTCATTTATTTAATGCTTTCACACTCTCTTTCTCCTACATACTACACTCTTTCTCTCTCTACAAATACCTACACCAGCAGCCAACACCTAAAGAAATCCTAAAAATATCCCCCTCTCATCAAATCCTAGCCTTGCAATTCGAACCAATGCAATCCTAGCCCTTCATTTGAATCCATTGAACCATAGCCCTTGGAATACCTACATGAGAACCCTTTTTTCTAGTGTTGACCAAAGTTAAACTTTTCTAGGTAAACCCAATGCATTGTACATATATAAATATCTTCTTTATTTTTCCTTTTCTTTTCCTATTTCTAAACCTACACAGCCGACCCTCCCCCAACTCCTATTCATCGTCTTCTTCCTCCCTTCCCCGGTCGGAGCCCCGACCACCTGACCCGCCGGAGCAGCCTCTGCCGTCCACCACCTTCGCCTGAGCCCCCTTGACTCGTCACCCCCGCATCCAGACTTCGCCAAAGACGCCATCATCCCGCCTGTATCATCTTCCCGC
Organism: Iris macrosiphon; assembly: GCA_036927795.1. Taxonomy (NCBI): domain Eukaryota; kingdom Viridiplantae; phylum Streptophyta; class Magnoliopsida; order Asparagales; family Iridaceae; genus Iris; species Iris macrosiphon. The sequence goes on from JAYESA010000016.1 coordinate 145,620,172, forward strand.
TGCACCCCCGGCTCGACTCCACCATCGACGACCCTCTCGACAGCGGCCCACGCCGGAGCAACCCCCTCTGCCTGAGCACAGACTTCCCCTCCCCTTCTCCTCCGGTCCTCGACATCTCCACCACCATCCCCATCACCGCCAACACCACCTCCTCCAGAACGTCGGACCACCATCACCGCCACCGTCGTCACCAACAACACCTCCACCATCATCGACCCCGCCGCCATCTGCACCCACAACCACCGCCTCTCCCCCGACTCACGACCACCCGAGCTTCACTTTCTCTCTCTCCTCACGTCGCAACCCCCGCAGCCCTCACCTCGACGACCACCACCAGCAGACCGCCGTCCTGGCCCCCCTGCGGCAGAGCCACCGCCGCTGCTGCTTCAAGCTGCTGCTGCCGTGTTGGTCGGAGCGGGCCGCCAAGCGCCGCCCGACGACCACCGAGCACCCCCGACGACCGACGATGCCCCCCCAGGCTTTCCCTCCCCTTCTCCTCCTCCAGAACGCCGCCGCGACGGCACCCCCTGCTGCTACTACTGTTCTTCTTCTTCTTCAAATTCGCGGAATCGAGCCTCGACCAACCCACTTTACGGCGCGATCGCACCTCCGTCCCTCGACCATTCTGCGAGCTATCTTCGTAGATGTGTTCACTATGTAACCCTCTTTCAATGTATTTAATTAGAATAATTTAAATTGATTTATATTGTTTGTAAATTAAGATCCAAAATAAAAGAAAAACAGTTTTTAAAATATTAAAATTCTCCGTTACGGAGATGGTCCCGTCAATTCGGACATCCTCGTCGCGTACCAATTTTACCGAAATGTGCGCACTATCAATACGGACGTGTGGAATTTTGCGAAAGTTGATTTGGATGTGCGTGCACACCGAAATCAACACGTATCCGTCAACGACATCCCGTATCGTCCCTGTTCTAAAACTCATTATAACTTCGTGTGTGCTCGTCGTTTCAAAATAAAGCTTGTGCCATCGGACTCGTAGCGATATGCTGGTCCTGTGACCCAAGTTTGGTTCGATTATGAGAACATTGACAAAAATCCCGTATCGTGGGCCCCGCGGCTCCACTTGACTGGCGATTTTGTGATCGGCTCATCAAAATCTAGTTCTGGATATTTCGTTGGGTTCGTATCATCGTTCTGGACTTATTGACACTAAGTTTGACGAATTTGGAGAACTTATCTCTGGCACATTTTTTGGTGCAAGACGGGCCCACTTGTGGATCCCGTGTTGACCAGAAACTGCATTTTTGCCCCTGTGTCCAAATTGGACGTATGTATATATTTTTCTGAGTATCTCACTCATTTCGGGATTATTGGTGATATTTGTGACAACATCCGGGGATATCAGCTCCAGTTTCCATTATTGTACTGCTACTTCCATGGCTAGTTCGTGTTCGCATCTTCGCCTGGCTTCCAGGCAAGTATACCTTGCCTTGTTGTACTGTTTAAATTCAATTATTTTTAGTTACATATTTTATTATTTTAATATTATATAACTGTGCGCGTCCGAGAAGACTCGGGTGCAGTCAACGAAGACGTTGACGTTAGGAATTGTGTCTGACCTAGTGTCTAGTGGACCCACCTAAAGTTGTGGAGTTATCATATGATTCCTCAGGCCTTGACACGTATCATTGCACATCACATAGTGAGTTCATGTAGGGACGAATGCTTCATGTTTGACTGGCCATCGGTATGAGCAACACGTGTGTCGGTATCTAGCTTAGTTGTATATTTTCTTGGTGACTTGCATTGTAGTACGAGATGTCCACGTCGTATTCGTGGCATATACATTGGCATTGGGCGGGAAGGACGACTAGTAGGCGTATGGGACACCCACCTCCTTTATACAGATACCGCGTTCTTCGGAGCGATACTGACGTATATATTATATTGCAGATACCGCATTCTTTAGAGTGTTGGACGTTACTTGTGGTTTTTGCAGATACCACACTCTAGAGAACGTTGGAAGTTATACTATTACAGATACCATGCTCCTCGGAGCTGGATGTTATTATATTGCAGAGTGCCCATGTTCTGGGGGCATATGTGGCATATACTAGCCAGTCACGACGATTGATGAATTACGTCAGCGTATGTCTAGCCTACACTTTTCCTACGCACTAAGTTGTCCTCAAATTACATTTTACTTAGCTGGTTAGTTCACCCTTGAGTTTTCACAGTATTTACTTTATGGCATGTATTTTTGTATCTTGTTACGTTCCTCTAAGGACCTGGTTCCCTTCCAGGTTATTTGTGCAGTTGCAGGATGTTTGATATATATTGGAGTGTGGACATCATTGCAGGTATCTTTACATTTTCAGCTATTACAGTCATGTACTACTTTCCATTTTTATTCTGCTTTTATAGCCTAGTGTTTATAGACCTGTGTTATTCTTTTGGTCTATTCGAACGGATGTATTATTGGGCTACAGACTGATGATGCGTATCGTTCTTTCTTGAGATTATTTACCATGGATTGAGATTTAGTTTACTTGTTGTATGTTAGAATTAGATTATTAATCAGATCACTTGACCATTGATAGCGTAAGTGCGCTTTGTCGGGTCCATTAAATTGGAAAGCCTACGGAGTCGTACCAGCTAGCCATTGTCACGTATCTGGTTCCACGTATTTTGGGACTGGGACGTGACATCTGTCGTTTAGCATGCTCACGTATTTTGAGGCATTCAGAAAGTCGTTTTTGTCAGAATTTCGTGTCAGACACAATCTTGTGTCAGGTCCTTATGTGGCTAATATTGGGGCGCATGGATGCTGTTTTTTGGACCACATAGTCATTCTGCGGTCTAATTTCTTCTGAGTCGAACTTAGGGGCATGTTTGTTAGACACATGAATTTGAATTTTGCATGCTTCTACAGACTCGAACAATAAAAGACTAAAACTTTGCCATTTTATTAACAAAGAAATAGGTCCCTTGTTTTCAATAGAACAATTGAATTGGAATCAAGACCCCTTTCATATCCAAAGAGCTTCATGTAGAGGTGTGTAACATGGGCTGGGATGCCCATGACCCAATAAATATAAGCCGAACACAAACCATAAATACAATTTATTTATTTTTGAATAACACATCAATAGTATCGAATCCATCCAGTCAAGGAGAATGCCTCCGACTTTAACCACATGAGTTAGAAATGTTTGACATAATTTATTTATCCATTTTTAGTGCTATAAACTGTATTCATATTTTTATTCCATTTACTCCCTCCTTACGTTTAGGACCTTTCGCCAGGTTCATATTATTTTAGCAAGAAAATTAAACTATCAGTTTACCCTAACAACTAAACTATTATCTTTAAATAAACCTATATAAAAAATATAAACAAATTCAATATATAGAAATTTAAAGTAGAAGATTATGAAGTCAAAAATTGGATATCTAACATTCAACATGATCTAGGAATTTAGTTGTCCTTGACTAGGGCTATAATTTTTCATACCAAAATCAAGAGACAATATGCGAGTGGATTCAAAAATGAATCTAATAAGCGCACACATTAGTATATCTTTTATTTCATATTATCTTGATTTTTTTCTTTGAGTTAATTTGTTCTAGGGTTTACTGTAAACCATAATCCTCTTCGTTCGTTCGTTCGTTCCTTGTCATCTTTGTTTATTTTTTTCTTTTTCAAATTTTAAGTTATTATGATAAGAAAACTATTTAACTAATTTGAAAAATTAAGGAATATAGGAGGTAAAGAGAAAGAGGATAAGCTGAATTTTTTTACAAGATAAACTTAAAAGATTAAACAAAATAAATAAAGTAAAAAAAAAATAGAAGTATACACTTGACAACACAATTTATTATAACTCAAATATTTTCTTCTGCCTTCCTTGATCATCAACTACAAACCTCGAGTTCTACACTTAAATACTCTACCATTTCCATGGATCATGAGCAAGTTACAATAGCTATCACAAAAACCTCATTATGCAGTGGATGGCCAATGAGTTGTACTTGACAATATTTTAGTAGAGTATAAGAAAAAATAATGATGTTGGAGTTCTAAAAAAATTGCTTAGAGAAACGAATAAAAAAAAAACGAATTGGAAATACATCAATAAGTGAAACCTGAGTCATTCCAAGTGCACAAAGTAGCTACCGAACTTGAGTGACTCTTGTGGTTATCGAGAAGAGATATAAGACTCTGATTGAGTGGCAGAAGGTCAGTTTGATCGAACCACGGAGGCGTATTATTTCATCCATTTATAAATGGTGGAAGTTGAAAGACAGTGGACCCAAAGACATGCAATGCAGTGTACACAAAAGTTCCGAACGTTACGTCGGACCCGTGCGTTATGTGTTATATTTTCAATTTTCAATATTGGATTTATGTCTCTAGAAGTCGTGATTGTTCGTTGCACATATCTTTTGTCCGTTTTTTTAATGTATACTTGTATAAAAATTTTATTTAAAACAATATAAATAAATTTGTAAGTAAATTTATTTTTGAGATGGTAAACATTTATTATAGTTTGAAGCGTTTAATTATTATTAGTGAGTAATTACGTTAGTTGTGAGGTGTGTAATTTATATGTTTACCTTTAGTTAATTTAAGCACATTTTGATACATATAAAGTTGAAGAAGGATGATTTCGGAACATAAAAGTTCTACAGTAGAACCTAAAAAGGTTCGAATTACATTTAAGAGTTAGTCTTAAGTTTGCGAAACTAAAACTTGATTTAAAAAAAAATTAAAAATTTGGAATTGGACTTGGCTTTCGACATGGTAGGGTGTCTTGACAAAGAAAGTAGAAATGATCTTTAAAACATAAAAAATGCAAATTATATCCTAACATACCCTAGTCCGTACATGCTTATGCAAAAGAAAGAAAATATGGATGAAGCATATAAATTATAATTATAATATATTAAATATTTGTTTATGTCGATAATAGCAAAATATTTGGATATGAAAGTTTTATCAGACCCATATCCTATCAAGATTTGACTCGAATTCTATTGTAGATGGTTAGGGTATACAGAGGACCAAGACACAAAACGGATACGATCATAATTCGTTTTGATTAAACTTGAATCCATACGACTTACAGATTCGGAATGGAATTTCACTGAATTGAAAAGTCAAAAAAAGACTATCAAAGCAATTCCAAGAATGGATCTGTACAACAAACATAAATTTTTATATAGAAAAAAAATGTTTTAAATAATAGCAGTTAAAAGGAGAAGTTGAGAAAAATTTCGTACGAGAAAACAAATCGCCAATTCAGTTATCGAGATAGAGGAAATCACCAACTCACTTGACGAACTGTTCATTCTCGTAAATTAAACGACCAGAAGTTCAAACCCTAGCATTTGATACAAATCACATTAAAGCTAGACCTTTACATTCTATACAAACATAGATATATTGTCACTGATGGTCATCCAGAGACACATGGGTGAATGGGAACAAAACCATTCATCAAAATAGTTTTTAAATCAGCTTAAATGTGTGACACATGCATAATACTAGATTCAGCAACTAGCCGTACATAACCTCAAAGGAATTAAAATGGACTGGAACACAAATATATTTAGGTATTAAAGAATTAGTTTACTAGAATTTGTAACATCAAATGTACCTCAAGAATCCACCCAAATGTACTTGACATTGTTCACATGCTGACTGACATCCAAGTCACTCCATCTTGGCTGTATTATTTTTAGGTCATAAAAGCAAATAATTAGCAATAGAAAAAAAAATTTAATGGCAGAGTGAATTCCTTGCTCTTAGGTCAAACTCCAACCTATAGTTAGACCCTTACGAACATGATCGGCAGTATCACCATCAAGTTTAGGGAGTTAAGATTAACGGTGACAATTCCTCTAGTGAGTTAACAATTTTTTATATCTAACTAACTGATTTGACAACTTATTTTTTAATTTTTTTTTTTTTTTAAAAATTTTCTCTTTAGCTACTTATTATTTAAACTTATTATTTCAAATTTTTTTAAATTTTTTTTATATCTAACTAACTGATTTGGTAAGATTACATGGACATTCCATATAAAAAAATTTCTTTCCCAAAATAGAAAAAAAGGAAGCAAGACTTCTTAGGTCTTAGTGTCTTTTTCAAACTTTTACATATAACTCCCTTAAGTTATATTGCTTTTATGTAACTAAACAACTTATTATATTTTATTATGACTTTTTTTTTCCTTATGAATTTAACTCATGAGAAATAATACTATCCCCAAGTAAATGAATTTTTTTATTTATCATTTTCATAATGTTATCATCTTCCACTCTGTCACCATCTTACTTTTTAGGTCAAGTTTGGTTCGCAGAACGAGTATGTTGGATTTTTTTTTTTATTCTGATTGGATGCAAAAGGAAAGAAGCATGAAACAAAAATAATTTTCAAATGAAAGAAAAAAAAGTGAGGGAGAAATAATTTTCCTATCCACCTGAATGATTCACTTTTTATTTCAATTTTCAGCATTTATTACAAAATTTACCTATGATATTCTATGATAGCTCACATTTTCCTATGATATTCTAGGAGCATCTACATGTATAATAAGCAAAAAATTTACCGTAGCGACGTTGTCTTTTTTTAGAAATTGTATATGACAGTCAAAGTTTTGTATTTTTTTTTCTAAGGTACAAAATGCTAGTACCAATGTCATTAAAATATATTAGCCTAAAAATACCAATATTAATGACGTGACTTGCTAAAAATGCATGGTGATTTTTTTAAACCACTAGTAATAATGATTTACTATTAACAACATATATTTCTAAGCGCCAATAATAATGACGTTTTCTTCCACAACATTATGATACTTTTTTTTTTTTTGACTTTCCGACATATCGTACGGGACCTGACGTAACGTTCAAAATTTTTGTGCACACTGCATTGCATACTTTTGGGCCCACTGCCCCACAACTTCCACCATTTATAAATGGAAGGAATAATATGCCCTCGTGGCTCGATCCACTGACATTTTGCCACCCAATTGGGATCTTATATATCTTCTCGGTAACTATAAGAGTCACTCGAGTTCGATCAAACATCATGATACTTAAGTTGGCATCTAACTACTATTAACTATATTAATTTATCACTAATTAACTATATTAATTTAAAACTAAAGACATCTATATATATTAAAGAAAACTAATATAACTAAAAAAATTAATAAAAAATTTAACCAAAAAATCTAATATATAGCACAAACGCCATATTAGGGCGGATTAAACAAAAATTTATGACGTTTTTAGCACGTGGCATTTGTGACTTTTTAACAACAAATTTAGCATTAATGCCATTACATATTTAGCAGTATATAAAGCACTAATGCCTTACCAAAAATTTTAGCACTAATGCCTTACCAAAAATTTAGCACAAAATGCCATATGTAATGCCTCTAACTATGTATAGCACTAATGCCATTACATAGTTACCAAAATTTTAGCACTATATAGCATGTAATGGCTTTTAACTATATTAATTAAAATAACATAACTAGCAAAAAAATACTAACTAAAATTATCCCTCTTAACTATCCTATTCAACTCCGCCGGACTTGAAATGCCAGGTATTTTTCTTCCTAAATTGCAAATAGAAATGACCCCTCTCTCTCTCTCTCTTTTTTTTTTTTTTTTTTTTGAGCATCATTCGGTTTTGGACTGAACACCGAACGGAATAAAATCTAATAAAATATTCGGTTTAATGTAAAAAAAATTGGTTCGGTTTCGAATTTAAAAATATTAAAATTTCTTATTTGATTTCGGTTTCAGATTTCAGATTTCGGTCCAAAATTATATGTATATGTTTTGAAATTCAACTTTGATAATTTAACAACTAGTCCAACTTTGAACGCAATTTTAAAATACAATAAATGTGTTTATAAAAATTATAATCTTTATTATAATCTAATCATAATTATAATTTTGGGTCTGATCCATTAAACAATATAAACATTCAAACTGAAAAAATCAATTGATTATTCGGTTCGGTTCGATTTCGATTTTGGTTTCGAGTTTTTAAAATTTCGGTTTATTTGATTTTGACTATTTCTGCACGTAGAAAATTAAAAATAGTATTTTTTGACTTAAAATGTCAGTATTAATGATTTTTTTTTTAATTTTCTATTTTGTACCGTTAGACTCAAATTTATAAAACTGACCGTTCAGTACAATTTTTAAAAATTATACGCCGCTACAGTAAATTTTATGTATAAATATGTTGAAAAATGGTAGAGTCAAAGGGACTTATGCAGAAAACGAATAAAAGGTATTATTTGGTTGCCGGCTCCCTCTCCGTCTCCCTCTCCCTCTCCCTCTATGGGTTTTTATGTGGATCGAGTCGTCCCTAGAAAAGGAAAAAAATCTGTGGTTTTCCTCCTTCCTTCTCTCATTCTCAATATCCATCCAATCCCCAAAATTTCTCCATTCCCCACGCAGACCCAAACCCTAATTTTTTCTCCAGCTATTATTTCCATATATAGAACCTCCTGACTTATATAGCATGCTATATTTGAAGCAGCCGAATGGCGGACAACTAGCGCTCCGGAGCTCCAGTTTCGTAGCGATCCGCGGGTCTAGGATGCGAGATTGAGCTTCAGCTCTGACCCGGACAGCTTGGGATTCGGAACCGGATCCAAATGGCGGCGGAAGGAGCGGTCTTTCCTGGTGGCGGCGGCGGCGAGGTTGGCGATGGTGGAGAGGGCGGCGGGAGATCGTTTCTCCAGAAATTTAGGCTCTACGAGACTCAATCGGTTCGTAAAGATCACCTTTTTGTTTTTTGTTTTTTGCATCGGTTTCTGTGGTTCGACCTTTTTGTTTTGTGGTGGCTGTGCAATTATTAGGTTTTTTTTGTCGGTTTGCTTGATCTCTATACCAATCATTTATCTTAAAAGTACGTAAAGTTTTCTGTTTTCCTTTTGCTCTTTTTTTTTTTCGCTTTGTATTTTGAGAAATCTCGAATTTGACTGAATCTAAGTATTGGACACGCGAATATATGTGTCTATCCGTGTTGCTGTGTCCGGTGGCTGTAGAACTTGTATTCCAGAAATTTAGGCTTACGAGAAACGGTCAGATTCTTAAGGTTGACTTTTTTTTGCCTCGGTTTCTGTGATTTGTTCTTTTTGTTTCTTTGTTCTTTCTATGTTCATTATGTAATTGTTGTTTTTTTTGTCGCTTTGTCTGATGTCTGCACCAATCATTTGGTCTCCCATTACTTGTTTAAGTTTTCTGTTTCCCTCTTTTCTTTTGGAGAACTTTAATTGAATTTTGGAAGTATGCACACTCCATAAACGTGTCGTGTCAGACACGTGTCCTCGTCGTGTCAGTTTGTTTGATCTCCGTGCCAATCATTGGGTCTTCAGTTACATGAAGTTTTCTTCTTCTTCTTTTTTCCTTTGAGAAATTTGATTGAAAGATGTTTTTGTCTGCTTGTAATTGGTGAGTTACTGTTATTGGGTTTTTTTGTGTGTGTCAGAGAAACGGTATCGGAAGATTTTGACTCACTTTTGCCCTATCTTCTCTGTTGGCTTTCCTCTTTCTGCAATTTTGGCACTGACACAGATACTACACAGCACTCCAGCGCCGACATGACACGGACACGACACATGCTTCTGCGTGCCCTGGTGTATTTGGAAGGGTCTTGTGTCTAAATACGTGTTGGATTTGACATGACGTGGACATGCCCACCGATTTTTGGAAAATGGTTCCTTGATTTTCCCTCCTCCTTTCACAGCATTTATTGCAAGAAATTAAGAAAATGGTTCCTCTCTTTACCCATGGACATAATTTTTCATAATATTAATTTTATTTTAAAAGGCAAAGACATTATGAGAATATTAATATATATTTTCTTTCCTTTCCTATAAAACTGGAAAGAAAATCAAATGATCTCCTGAATGGTTTCCTTGTTTTATCAAACACATGAAAGGGAATATGCTAGGAATCACACTTTCCCATTTCTATTCCTATGGAAAATACAAGGGAATTCATTTCCCTTCCATGAACCAAACGATGGTAAGTATTTAATGCACCGCCCAGGTGCTCACAGAGTGGATGTTGGTCCTTTTGTACTTGTACTTAGATTTCTGTAGTGGATACGAAGACAAATATGGTTATCATTCTAATAATTCATCCAATGCTGGTTAATGCCTAATCTGGCCCATATTCGATTAATGCCTGTGTTACATGGACAAGGTACGAGTCCAATACTGGTCTGACACAATGCGGTACGGACACTAGACCAATTTTTTGGAGTGTCCATGCTTCCTACATTAGTGTGAATAAATACGAATACTTATAGGACATTTCTAGATATTAGTTTGACGTAACCAAGGAAATTATGTTAAATTGTTTCAAAAGCTTAGAATGATATTATGATATTTTTCAGAATGTTGGATATAATAGTCAGAATGTTGGATATAATAGTACCAACCATATTTCTATCCATAAATGGATGGGTGGCAAACAAGGATTATTTGCATTTGTCCCTTCATGTGATATGCTACAGAATGGCTACAGAAGATTATCTCCTAGCTTGTTTTATGTGTTCCTTACTATTGTCCTTTTATAGTGGAGTAGCTAATACCTTGCATTACATGTCAGAAATTTTATTTGATTGGAAGAGACAAGAGTCGAACACTCTGGAGAGTATTGAAGATTGATAGGACTGAGCCTTTGGATCTGAATATCTGTGAGGATCCCACCATGTACCAGCAGAGTGAATGCTCTGATTTGTTGGACCGAATAAATGAAGGAAATAGGTCAAATGGCGGACTAAGATTCGTTACCACTTGTTACGGAATTGTTGGTAAGTGCTTCTCTTACTTGTTAATTTTGGGGCATATAGTGTAGTGTTTGATTTATTGTCTCCTTGTCAGGTTTTATCAAGTTCCTGGGACCTTATTACATGTTGCTTATCACAAAAAGAAGGAAAATTGGTACCATATGTGGCCATGCGGTGTATGCAGTCTCCAAGACTGAAATGATTGCACTTCCAAATTCTTCTATGCGGCCTAGTGTGGCTTATTCTAAAAATGAGAACAGGTCTTTTGTCTATTCTGAATGCAAATGTGTAATGTTAATTGGCACTTCTTATGGAAGCCAGTTCAGTTCTTATTTTAAATTCTATCATTCTGTATTTAGAAGAGAATGTTCACACTGTTGAATTTACAGGGTCTTCTATTCTGATAAATTCCTGATCAGTGTCGAGGCTCTCTATTCTGTAAAATCAGATAAATTTGATTAATAAACCCTTTTTCACTAGACAAGCGTCAGTGGGTCCCTTTCACATCAAGTTCTTTGATGGTCTTGATTAATATTTATATTTAGGTGTAAATATGTTTTCAATGAGAATCACTGTGTGCAAGTATTAATGTCAGAGGCAAGCTTCATGCAGTTTTGAGGTTGTTATTCAATTGATACAAGGTATCAATGATAAGAAGCTCAGCATTCTTTTTCTAATTTTTTCAGGAGACTTGTATATTCATTTGTCAAACTTTTTATCATCATTTATTTTTGTCTGTTTTGATCATGCAATTTCTAAACTGTTTCACATTTGACATAGATACAAGAAGCTCCTATGCACAGTGGACCTTACAAAGGATTTCTTCTTCAGCTACTCGTACCATATTATGCATAGTCTGCAAAGGAACATGTGTGGTGAGACAGGACACGATCCTTATGAAACAATGTTCGTCTGGAATGAGTATTTGACACGTGAGATACGGAGTCATATAAAAAATCCTATGTGGACAGTTGCATTAGTCTATGGATTTTTCAAGCAGGTAATCTTTAGTACGACTGATATCTGGTGATTTTGAAATGCATCCTTAACCTATTTCACTCTGCATAAAGTACTGATTATAGAACTTTGAGTTTCTTTTATCATCTCCTTTTGGCACCTTTACATGCACAGCTTAAGTATGTAATACAATAAGTAGGTTTCTTATTAACAATAGGTTAAACATTACATGTTTTTATTTGGAAACCAAGTTTTACACACAGGGAACAATGTTAAATTTGTACTATCAATTATGGCATCTTCCACCCTTCATTTGTAGTTTTTTGTACAATGGTTTGAAAACATGAAAATCATCTTAGAATGGAAGATCAGTGTGGTTAAGGCGGCATGGTGTCTTATGGAGTTACTTGATTGATGTGATGACTTTCATCTATTGCACATGTTAACACTGTGAGGTATAAAAGGCTCTCCATGGTGCCTTTATTTGACGTATAGTTGAAGCCTCCATTTGATGCTCATGTATGTCTAGGGTCTCACAGATATAGAGGCATTAATTGATTAAAGCCAATTTGTGAAAGTTAACCTTTAGATGAAAATCAATTATGAATCTTATTTCATATCAATAATTTGTTGTCTCTTATATCATGATTTTTGTCAATTCACTAACAGTCAATCAATTCCAGTTGTATTTCTTGCTACTTTTTTTTTTGAGGTAAAGATGAGGGAAATCGGTCCCATTTTCCATTAATGGTGATTAAGATTATTTCCTTAGATTTAAATTTTGATAATAACTTCACTGCAATATCATTATCTAACGTGCCTGTTTGCTTGTAATGATGGTATATGGTTTTCTCTGCCAATGTCCTTGATGCTGTTAAGAGCTGGAACGAGTGCGGATATCTGCCTACCAGGATATAATTCCTTTTATTACTATAGATAATGATACGACATCTCAGATACATTCCAATTGATACACATATAACACCTCTCACAGGGAGCATTGTATACATGGGCCCAACAAACAACATATCATGCTTCTGTGAGAAGGTGTATTTCTTGGACTGTATCCAAGGTGTAACCACATCGTTATTGCCTTTCTTTGTTGTTTCCATAATTCAGCATTAGTTTTCCACTTGTTGAATCATATGCAGAATTACATATTTTTTGAGACCAAGTTATTCAGATTTTTCAGTACAGGTTTTGTAACATAAATGAACTGCTTCTATATTGTGTCTGTCCAGGACAAAGTATCGTTTTCTGGGAAGGATTTTACATTAACTCTTATTGCTAGGCGCTCCCGTCATTTTGCTGGCACCAGGTTTTAAAATTATTTCTCCGTATATAAACTAGTTACTTGGTTACAACTTTCTAAACCCTTCAATATGAACTATTGTTTGGTGGAGCAGGTACTTAAAACGTGGTGTTAATGAGAAGGGTAGGGTTGCTAATGATGTCGAAACAGAGCAGATTGTGTTCGAAGATATTTCAGGAGGAATCCCCTTGCAGATAAGTTCTGTTGTGCAGAACAGGGGTTCGATTCCTCTATCTTGGTCTCAGGAGAGTTCATGGCTGAATATCAAGCCTGATATAACATGTAAGTTCCGGAAGCTGTCTACTAGTTAATTTAATTTATTTGTCTGACATTACTTTTATGCTATATTTCAGTGCATAAGGACCAAAACTATGAAGCCACTCGGCTTCATTTCGACAACCTTGTAAAGAGATACGGAAACCCAATCATTATTCTCAACTTGATTAAGGTAGATTTCTATAAACTATCTTTCTAGGTTATTGTATTCTACATCCTATCTAGAGCCATAGTACATAACTACTTTCATGGATTGGTGCTTGTGTAAAATTGCTCTCTTACATTTATGATTTTAGGAAGTTGCTATTTGTTGATTGATAATTTGCATATTGCTTTTTATTGTCTAATTTGTTCCTGAGCAGACACGGGAGAAGAAGCCTCGAGAATCTATATTGGGGGCAGAATTTAGAAAAGCAATTAATTATATAAATAAAAATTTAGCTGATGATAGTCGTTTGAGATTCTTACACTGGGATCTTCATAGACATTCTCGAAGGTATGTAACTTCAGTTTCTAGACTGTATTACATCTAGGTTATTCTGTAGAAATACTTTTTCAATGGTCATTTGTAATGTCGTTCTCACATTAAGTATGATTAAAAAAACTTATCCAGAAAATCTACAAATGTGCTTACATTGTTGGGGAGAGTGGCAGCATATGCATTGGAATTGACTGGTTTCTTTTATTGTCAAGTACCACCAGCTTTCAGACTTCATGATGCTTTAACCTGGCCTATCCTTGTGTAAGTATCCTACTCTACTTGACACCCTTGCTCTTGCTGTTGAATATTTATGCGGTTGAATAATTTGTCCATACTACATGACATTTTCTTGCTTTCATCGTTTTCGATACTGTTGCAGTATCCTGTAAGTGACTTCTCTTTTGTGTTTGTCCCATTACATGCCTTCTCTTCACTTTGCCATATATTTCCAGATACATCTATAGGATCCTCCTTCGTATCTTCATCCACTTTAGTGATGGGATCTGTGTTTCTTTCTTGAAGAAATACCTTTAGATGGTCTATGTGGACCTTCTTGGTTATCCTCGTCTAAAATACTTTCCAGTATGGTTACCTACATATATACGTAATTTTAACTTCATCATGGAGTTTTAAACTTGCCAACAATAAACATAGATTATGCAAACGTGTGGGCGGATCTGTAGTTAGCTACAGGGCATCGTTACTTGCTAGCGAGTACACGCAAAACATATTAGTTGCTAATGGGTACAATGTAACATATGGTGTTAACTATTTTGAGACATTTTCTCCTATGGTTTGTCTCAACACTATCCAAGTACTGTTCTCCCTTGCGGTCAACAAGGATCGACCTCTCTTTCAATTTAGATGCTAAAATGCTTTTTATATGTGATTCTATTGAAGAAGTCTACATGGAGCAACTTCCTAGATTTGTTGTTCAGGGTGAGAATCGAGTGTGCAACATGAAGAAAGCGATTTCTAAACTCCAACACAATCGTCGTTTTTGTTTAAGAAGTTTATCTAAGTAGATACAACTCACAAGATTGGCATTTCGGTGCAATCGTGCAAATCACTAAGTTATTATCATTAACACTGGGTATGGAATTCTTTTTTGATGGTTTATGTTGTTGATAATCTTCTATCTGACAACATTTCATGGGCATCAGTATTGACGATATTCTTCTATCTGACAATATTATAAGAGCATCAATAAGACCAAGGTATATCCCCAAAAATATTTTGTAACTAATGATATGAGACAACCCCTCTAATTTGTAAGGATGCTGTTCTTTCTATACTATGGATTTACTATATGAAACCGGGTTACTTGGTGCTAAACCAGTTGGTTCCCCTATGGAACAAAACCAAAACAAAACCAAACCAAATTTATTTGTGGTGTGACGGAGATGAGGATATAAAAAACAAATCTCAATACATTAGAGTAGCAGGAGCTGATTTACCTAAATGTTGTTAGAGATTGTGGAGCTTTGGTCAGATTCCCTAGTGTAATCCAGCCCTAAATTCACCGACCAGTTTTTTTGTATACGTGCCCCTACAAGAGTATGATTAGTAGGGGTATTTTGGTAATTATGTTGAATTTGGTGGTTTCCCTAAGCTCTTGTTATAAATAAGGCTTCAATCTCTTGTAATTGTAACTCTCGAAATATTTAAATAACTTGTGTGCGGCCGTAGACGTAGGAGAAGTTATTCGAACAACGTTAAATCTTGTGTCTTTGACCACATTTATTCTTGTGTCGTGATTGTTCTTCTTCATCACTGGTACCTCATTCATGACAAGTGTTACTAATCCAGATACTTTCTTCGCTGTGGGTCTAGTCAGCCAGTTTATGAAGATCCCAAATGGTGTCACTGGGATGTGACTTGCGGATTTTGAGATATGTGAATGGATCTCCAGGGAAGGCCTTTTGTACTGGTGCCATGGCATCTCTACATCGGGTCTTATTCTAATGCTGATTAGGATGGAAGACAGACAAGGCGTCTGATCTGGCTACTGCACTTATGTTGGTGGAAATCTTAGCAAGAAATAGACTGGTAGTCAGGTCAAGTGTAGACGCAGAATACAGGTCCAGTGTAGATGCAGGTTACAAACGACCCATACTGTTTATGAGATGACATTTTTTTGATATTCACTTTGATAAACGAGCCACTATTCTCCAATTTTCTACCAGAGAATCAAACACATTGAGGTGGGCTGTCCTTTTGTTCAAGAAGCAGGCATTTGCAGGCATATTTGCACTGTGTTTACTAGTTCTGAGGACCATGTTGTTGATTTGTTTACAAAGCCGCTAGCCTCATTTAATTCTCTTCCTTTAGGTTCAAATACTTAAATTCTTCTTAGTTTAGATATTTGCTTTGGCATAAATTGGAATGAGTTTCAATTTGTTTCACCTCTGTAATCTATCTGTGGTGTAAAAATAATTCATTAAGTTCTTTTGGGTGCTTTGGTTATCTACGGTTCTATAATATGCATCAATACAATATTTTAGTGACTTTAAATGTAGAGCTTTATATTGTCACTGATAACTTCGTACCTGTTATTTTATTGACAAATCTGTTGAATACAGAAAGGATGATGCTGTACAGGACTTGCATAAAACCAGAATCAATGATGCTATTACCTTTGGATATGGATCACAAGTAGATAATGGGAAGAATTCTAATGTTTCTCTTAGGGGATCTCCTGAAGTTGATTATCATTTGGGTAGACCGTCTATGTTCCAGAAAGGGGTCCTTCGTACAAATTGCATAGACTGCTTGGATCGTACAAATGTTGCTCAGTATGCTTACGGGTTGGCTGCTCTTGGGCATCAGCTTTATGCTTTGGGGTTTATTGATGTTCAAAAAGTTGATTTGGAGTCCTCTTTGGCTGAAGAGCTGATGTGCTTTTATGAGAGAATGGGTGATGTTCTTGCTCTGCAATATGGCGGGTCTGCTGCTCATAAAAAGGTACTTTGCTGAATGCAGTATAGAGACAATATACAACTACACAAGGAAATTATCATTTCTGTTTGCTTCTATATAGTAGCAAAATATATGCATGCAATGCTGAGTTGAAAACTTGTACATATTTTTTTTTCCTGATAAACATGATTAGATTACAGTCTGTGCAGAACCACTTCATGTCCTCCTGGACAGCAGCTTTGAAGTTTTACTTTTAATCCACTTTCAGAAGGCTGATTCCTTGTAATGTATTATTCTTTACTTATGAGTGTAAGAGCAGTGCGTTTGAGAATAATTATGAGGTTTTTCTAAAATGTTGAAATATTTTTAAGTTGATGGGAAAAAGGCTCGTTGATGATATTCACAATTGGAGCGTTGACGCGGGACAAAGAGCAAGGGAAAATAAGATTAGGATGACATTATGAATTTAAAATTTTGGGAAAAATTGGGTGCCAAAGCTTTTAAAAGAATATGTGAACAATCATCTAGCAAAAACGTAACAATCAAGTTGAAATTAATGGAATTATTTGATTTTTTGAAAACGTGCGGGTTGCGTTGGATCTCGACGATGGGACTTTTGTACTCGAGACCCAATTCGGCGTTGACATCGGAAGTGGAGAAGAATGACAAGAGGGATCAACGTTAGAATTTTTGCATCACACCGTACAAACTCAAAGTAGATTTCTCAATTCATTCTTCAATCCTTCCTTCTATAATATCTGAATTTAAAACTTTTTATATATTACAAACAATCAAAATAAGATGAAAGAAATCTCTAAATACTTGGCCATATGATAAGTCAAATCCCTATCAAAGAGAGATTTTTTTTTCTTTATTTAGATTAATCTTAACAAACAAATTTAAAATTTTAAAGAGATGACAGAGAATCCAACTGGTTCTCTTATCATTTTTCGATTGTTTTGTAATCTATAAATAGTTTGTAAACTGATATATAAAAGATTGAAGAATGATTGAGACAAATCTACTTTTGACTTTAGGTGCGAGCCAAAATTCTAGAGTGAATCTATATTGTCTTCTTCGTCTTCGACGTCGTCGTCTAGTTGGGTCTCGAGAACAAAAGCCAGCATCGAGATCTGTCGCCACCCACACGCCATTGCAAAAACATATATTTTCATTAATTACAACTCTATTGTTATTATTTTTGTCTTTGCATTTCTATTAATTATTTGTTATAAATTGATAGCAGTTAAATTGTTCACAAATCACATAAAGCTTCCACGTCCATTTTTTCTACAAATTCCTAATTTCATACTAATCATACTTTTTCCTGGGATAGGTGGAATAAATTACCTGAATAAAAGACAAAATTTATTGCAAGCTCCTTATATGATAGATGCAATAACTTACCTGAATAAAAGACAAAATTTATATCACAACTATTTGTGTCATAAGGTGATTCATAATTTTTATTCCAGAACCTATAAGATGTAGGACAAAAAGACATTTTTAAGGATAGGTGTTAGTTTTAAATTCGGATCTAGATTTAGCTATACATATCATTTGTTTTTTTCAGATTAAAATGAGTTGGTTTTGATATTATTTAAGTTTATCCTTTACTTGTTTCAGATTTGAACTTGAATTCTTGGATGCATATGTTGTTTTTTTAGAAAGATGGAAATTTCATGAGTGAAATTGGGAGATTCTTCTTAATATGGTCCTTCTCCTTGTCCTCTATGTGATCCTGCTGCAACAGGCGTGTTAGATCATCTATTATATTCCAAAAGTGACTCAATTGTTACTTGGCAATACGTGATAGCCTATTTTCATCAAGTGATTCAGTGACAATGTTACCTGGAGTGGTCCTCCTAGATTATTACCCCTTACTATATGCTTATGAAACTTCCAGGAACTTTTCATTGATATGTGTCAATATATTTGACCAAGCTGAAACTGATAGGATAATGTAGAGAATGAAAACCATTCTATGCTTTTCTTTTTATGCAATAGAAGTAATCATTACTATATGCTTATGAAACTTCCAGGAACTTTTCATTGATATGTGTCAATATATTTGACCAAGCTGAAACTGATAGGATAATGTAGAGAATGAAAACCATTCTATGCTTTTCTCTTTATGCAATAGAAGTAATCAAAACTTTAAATTATTAATTAACCTGTTGTTAACTTATTGGTATCTGGCTGGTTTGATGCTTTATTGATTTACCTTGGTATGTGCACGTATTGCATATTGCTAAACAGTCATATGCAAACATCTGGTTTGTCATCATCGTATTGGTATTATCACATGTATCATTCGTTAAAATCTGTTTGTCATACTCTACAATTTTGTTCAACGA
This sequence comes from Iris macrosiphon, assembly GCA_036927795.1. NCBI lineage: Eukaryota > Viridiplantae > Streptophyta > Magnoliopsida > Asparagales > Iridaceae > Iris > Iris macrosiphon. Next base: position 145,639,269 of record JAYESA010000016.1, read on the forward strand.
TGATTTATAATTTTCGGTATTTAGGATGAATCATTCATCATGATGGAGAAACTGAGAAGGATGTGATCAATACAATTAAAACTGAATGGTTGAAAGGGAGGAATGTGATGGAGAAACTGAGAAGGATGTCATCCATAGAATTAAAAGAGAATGGTTAAAATTGAGGAATGCTTCTGGATTACTTTGTGATCGCATGATACCTATAAATTTGAAAGGAAAAAATTCTACATAATTGCTATAAATACCTACCATGTTATAATGGATCAAGTGTTGTCAATTAAGAAACATGTTTAGAATATTAATGTAACTGAAATGAGAATGCTAAGATAGATTTGTGACAATACATTAAAATATACGATAAGATATGAGCGTGTTCGTAAGAAACTAGATAAAGCGCCAATTGTGGACAATATGAGAAAAAAATAGTTAAAGGAGCGCATCTAGGATTAGAGGTAGGCCTAAACGTACATGGATTCAGGTTTTAAAGAGGCATATGATTTTTGTTAGTGTTATAGAGGACATTGCCCTTAAGAAAGTTGAATGGAAGAAAATGGTTCAAACAACTGACCACATTTTTTTGGATAAATGCTTTGTTATTATTGTTTGTAACTTTGTTGCTGTATCTGTTTGTCTTCATTGCAGAGAGCAAAGAGGTATTCTCAAGTTTTTCATGCTTGTGCACCATATATATGGCTTGCCATTAGCTTATATGGTGTTGTCACACACGTAATACACAATTTATTTCTTACTCTACAGGTGGTACTTATGTAGTATACTTATGTCATCAACATGTATGTTGTTACTTATTGCCCTGATACTGTTCCGGCAAAAAATATGTTCTTCTGCGTAATTTGTAAAATTCACTGTTGTTAACATCACATATGGCATAATGATATCTTTTATGCACAAAACCTAGTTTTCTTATGCACCATAACTAGATTTCTGATTGTCATTATTGTATACACCATTATATATATCATTCTTTGCTCTTGCTATCTACATCATGTCTCTCTTGTCTTAGCGTGCACATAGTTGAAATAAATAAACTGACCACATTTTTTGGATAAATGCTTTGTTATTATTGTTTGTAACTTTTGTTGCTGTATCTGTTTGTCTTCATTGCCGAGAGCAAAGAGGTATTCTCGAGTTTTTCATGCTTGTGCACCATATATATGGCTTGCCATTAGCTTATATGGTGTTGTCACACACGTAATACACAATTTATTTCTTACTGTACATGTGGTACTTATGTAGTATACTTATGTCATCAACATGTATGTTGTTACTTATTGCCCTGATACTGTTCCGGCAAAAAATAAGTTCTTCTGCGTAATTTGTAAAATTCACTGTTGTTATCATCACATATGGCATAATGATATCTTTTATGCACAAAACCTAGTTTTCTTATGCACCATTACTAGATTTCTGATTGTCATTATTGTATACAACATTATATATATCATTCTTTGCTCTTGTTATCTACGTCATGTCTCTCTTGTCTTAGCGTGCACATAGTTGAGATAAATAAACTTCACCAATCTCCTTATGGCTTTAGCATTTGATTTACATAGATATTCTCTGAGAGGAGAGGTCAATGGAAAGCAGCCACCCAGTCGCAGGAATTACTAAGGACACTACAGAGATATTATAGCAATGCCTACATGGATGCTGAGAAGCAAGATGCTATAAATGTGTAAGTTCATTACTTCTTTATCTCTTAAATTAAATCATTGTTGGCCCTCATTCTACTTCTTCCTGCTTCATATGATCTTGAAGTAGTTGGATGGTTGCTGGTTAAGCTTTCAGGCTTTTAGCCTCATATATTCCTTCTCTAAATCTAATTTCATTAGAGACTCTTCCTGCAATTGTCTCTTCCTGCAATAGTCTGACCCTTTAAGAATGCAGGTTCCTAGGACACTTCCAACCTCACCGGGGTAAGCCAGCACTTTGGGAGCTGGATTCTGATCAGCATTACAATATTGGAAGACACCATGGCCTTGAAGGAAATATGAGGTACTGATATCTACATCTCATTTGCTGTCTTCTTTTTCTTGATAAGTAAACTGTACTTATATTTGTTCTCCTGGCAACTTCTTAAATTAGTAGAGTTGTCTGCATAACGCATTTGAGATATCTTGGCTTGTGTAGGTAGTATCAGAACCTAAATCCTTCCTTTAGAAATATTAGTGTTAGGCTTGATATTTAGAAACCATTATGTTAAATACTTGGATCTTGCTTGATTTTATCTAACCTACCAGGTAATAGTAAAATCACATTTCTTATATATCGATACAGTCATTACAAAATGAAAGTTACTGTAGAAATTACTGTTTAATGGAATTCGAGAAATACGAGTTTTAACAGACGAAGCCACTGAATTGTTTTACATTTTTCTTTGATCATGTAAATTATTATACATTGTTTGCAGTTACAAATTACACTCTTAACCATCATAGCTCTCTGACAGTAGTTCTTTAAATGACCCCTCTTCTCAACTCAAATTCCCTTACACTGGACATGAGAGGGGGATATATTGCTCGTTATTTAATATAAAAGTTGCTCGAAAAAGGAATAGCTCTAGCTTAAATATACACTGGTGTCACATTCATCATAACTATATCTTAACTCTTTCTCATATAGTCATGTTCCTTCTACTGGCTTCTAGGGATAGGACAGCAGAAAATATGTGCATGTGTGCCTTATGAATGTATGCACACTTGTTAGTTTCATTACATGATATATTTTCACTTGACTTTCTAAAATCATGACATGAAAGCTTAACCTGATTTCTAGTATAATCTTGTAAGTAAACATGTTGCCTTTCTCGCTATAGGTCATTCAAAAGGTCCTTATCAGATGGAAACATTCTATGTCAAAGCAAAACACCTGTCTGTGATAATGTTGGGGAGAGAGAACCTTGTAGCTCAACATTGCCTTCAAAATGGCATATAGCTGATGATGCCAATGGTCTGTCTGATTCCAGGCCAGAGATTTCAACTTATGAAAATGATATATGTTATTCCAGGTCAGTGTCTACAGTTTAGCCATATTTAATACATTATAAATCTCTTTTTACGAATTATTTTGCATGAGAATCCATGATTAACCAGAAGAGTATTAACATAGATTGGCATCCTTTTTGAAAAATATTAAATCTTTCAAATATCTTGTTAAATTCTCACCTTCAGTAACCATGGCTAGCATTTGTCCTTCTAAGATGTGCCATTCATCCCTTTTTTGTTTAATCAAACATTGTTTCCTTGTTATTGTTCCGTTAAATGTTATGTGCTTAGTGTCAGTTCTGAAATTTATTGTTGTGCAAATGTCATCAAAGTATTTCTTTCCATTATATATTTAACTGAAAATCCCAGTTGTCTTTTTACAGGTTCAACCCTATAATGTCTCCCAGAGATGGAGAGCATAATTATTTCAAGGAACTTAGGTTTGATCCATCAAATTGTTCAAATTTTCTGGAATCTGATTGGATTTCATCTTCCGGGAACTCATGCGAAGATGAATGTTATGAAAGGTGAACATTCTTATCTTAATACTGTTGGTGAATGAATAGTTATGTTACATTGAATCTAATCCTGTTGCTGACTATAGTTCATACTTCAAGCAAAATCAATAGCCTATTTATATGATTTTTTTGTTTTTGTGCTAGAATGTCAGTTGTGATCTACCAGTCAATTTTTTTTGTTAAATAGAAGCTTTAGCTAGAAATGCCAATTGTTTTGCAGAACGGCTTGTAGACGACTATGTAACTTTCTTGCAACAATAGAAATTGATACGAACACCAAGTTATCTAGGAACCGCTCTTCTAAAACCTTGCAGATTGTAAGGCAAGAGTGGCACATACTGCAGGACATTAAAATTGTTGATTTATCCTGTCAGTTTTGTCCTACATGTTCCAAATGTGGATGAAAGAAAAACATATTCGTGTTGGAATCCAGAGATGGAAAAGAATGGTATTGATCGATTAGGCATATGCCAAAGGAGTATAAATACACTGGCACTCGGAGGAGGCACATCTCCAATCCGAGGAAGGACTTAGCTGCATGTACTCTCTAAGACCCCCTCTCAAACTCATGATGGTAGAACAATGTGACAAAGGTGGAATACAAAGAACAAACAACCGCAATCAATAAATCAACAAACAATAATCAACTAACACACACCTCCCTTTAAACTCATTAGGATCAACCATCGAGAGTTTGCTAAGTAGGAATGGGTGCCTTCGTGTATGGACCTTTGTGAGGAATTCTACAACAAGGTTGTAAAAGGCGCTAGGCGGACGGTCACCCACCGCCTAGGCGGTTGCCTAATTATAGGCGGTCGGCGATTTTTTTTCTTTTATGCGCTAACTTTATCTGGCGGGGTGGTTTGCACGCGATTGCTTGGGAGTAGTTATGCTGACCGCATAAGGAGGTTGGGGTGGGACTGCGTCCCTTACTGACGGTTCGTGATGTTGCAGAGATGAGTATGAACTAAAAGTTTATCCAAGGCAGAACTCTGTGGGCTGAATGGATGGCAAATCGGTATCTAAAGAGTTACAACTTTTGGACGTACATACAAGTGTAATAACAATGTATTTGTTACTTTCAAACGGTTGTTCCGGAATCGTGCCTCCATTATGCCTGCTTTATGCCAGATTATACGTGATAGAAGGGTCACCGACCTATGGTGAGATCCTTGGACGGGACATTGGACCCTGCTGGAGATGACGGGAGAGCATATGCACTTGGAGGCGGACAAATGGTTGAGGGTGAACTATATTCTTCTGGAGGAAGTTTGGAGACCAGAGACCTATGATCACACGGCCCGCTTCGCTGACCTCATTCAGACGACTCCCCTTGACCCGACTGCAGAAAGGGATCGGTGGTTATGACAGCCGCCTAGGAGCGGATGTGGAACATGCGAGTTCGAGTTCATGACATGTTATGAGTTCATGCGGCGCACACATCCGAAGATGAAAAACTATGAGTTTATATGGCCAAAGGGACTTGCTCGCAAAATACAACTGTGCATGTATCGTCTCCTCTTGGGTAGACTACTAACGATGGACAGGCTCGCTCGCTTTGGAATACAAATTACTACTCAACGATGTGTGCTTTGCAATCACTCAAATGAAACGAGCCATCATCTTTTGTTTGAATGTGAGATGACTTGGTACCTCTGGCGAGAACAATGGAAACGGTTGGGTGGTGGTGCAACAATAGTCGCCCCCCTATATATATATAGTCTTATCACCTTAAGTAGAAACAATAGTCATACCCTTGAGCAGGACACCCACATACATAGTTTATGCACTAATATCTTACCAAAAAGTATTATGGTTTTGTGTTTGCAGGTCATCACTGATCAACTCACCAATAACGGCTCGTTCTACTGAAAGTGTCATTGGTGGCATGACTCTTGGAACCGCTACGGAACTTAATGGGACTAGCACTAAGGTCGGTGTTCTTCCCCACCAATTTTTTTTACATCGTGAATTCATCCTGACATGAACTATTTTTGTATCTATATTTGGTAAATTTCTTGCCAACCTAGCTCACTTTTTCTATAAAGGTTTTAAACTGAGAGTACTATAAATGTGACACTTGTAGATTGTAGGGAAGTACCTGTACACCCCCCCCCCACCCCCCCCCCCCCCCACCCCCCCCCCCGCAAAAATAAATAAATCTGACACTGACTCGCAAACTCAACTCCTTAACTCTTCATTTAGCTTAATCTATACCTTGTTTTATAGCAAAGTACATACTAATTAAGTTTTGCTTTGTAAGTATCCAACTGGAAAACTTTTAGTTTGTTGCTATTGCTGTGACTTGTAGATTTGCTGGTTAGCTAGTTATTATACGTTCGGGTTTAGTTTGGTCTGTTCTGGAGGATTACAAATTTGGAAGGGAAGAACATCCATCATTAACAATCAGGCACCAAGTTTGATAAAAATAGACAGAAAATAGAGTTACAAGGTGATGGATTAGTTGAGAAGGAAGTGCAATCTCAAGAAAATTGGACTTTCTTGAACTAGTTACTATCAAAAGCATGTACTAATATAGATATTGTTTAGACCCAATATAAATATATAAAAAGGTATTCATGTGTATATATAACCGTATTCATGGCAATCACATATCTTAAATTTTCTAAAACAATGTTGTATTCTTAATATGTTTTGTGTCCGTATTCGTATATGCATCAGTCGACCTAGGCTGCAGATGATTTTATTATACCTAAAGAATCTCACTGATTTTGAGCATTTTATATATGTCATGCTCTATAGGATTTCTTCACCACACATTATAGATTTAAAGCATTTTATATACGTTCATGTCGTATTCTTGTTGTCTTTTGTACTTTGGACCGGGCAAGGAAGCGCAGATACTAAAAAAATGGCATCACATCATATAGCATCCATCGGTGTTAGATACATGTCAGAGACTCATAAATGTATCTAATGCTTGAAAATACATCAAGGCATACCAAATATCAGTGTCGTGTCTACATCGATGTGTCTGTATTGTGTTGTATCATTTATCATTCCTATCGGACCAACATAGATAGACTATGGATTGTCTGACCTTATTTTTAACAGGGAGTGGAGATTGAAGACACAGAACTGCCTTCGAATACTGATGTTAGCCAGTTTTCCAAGAACTTCATTGATTGGGTTTTGCATGGAGAGGCCTTTTGTTATTGAGAAAGAATATTATCCCTCCACCAAACGCTCAGCTTCATGGACTTATTGGGCTGCATCGGTTGTAGAACTCTCTTGGCTTCCACAAGGCATCCTTACTCCTGCATCTTAGCTGCAAAAATTTTCATTGGTTTGGTCTCAAATGGTGTATGTAGCTTCTTTTCTTTTCCTCACCAGTGGTATACAGACATTTTTTTTTTTTCCAGAGAGAAGGCTCTGTTGTTTTCGTTGTTTTCTTCAATGTAAATATGAATTCATTTTTTCTTCTACTTATTTTTCTTTTCTTTGCGAATCAAATTTCTTTCCTGCTCATTACTTTTTTTTCTTATGAATCAATTTTATTTTCTGTTCATTTCTTTTGGTATTCGAACATAGAAAATAAATAATTTTTCTTTCCTAAGGTCTAGATTTTGCGAACCAAACTTCTAAAATGATGAAACAACAAAAAAAAAAATCTACAATTTCATGTTGAAGACATTATTTTCGTTTAAGCTTGGAACAATTTTTATTTAGAATATCTCCATATTTCTTTGCTAGATACGTTTTCTCATGTTGTGTTTGTTGTAGGATGAAATGTTGTGTTTGTTGTAGGATGAAACTTAGTAAATCTCATAGCAAAAATAGGAAGGGATTTTTTTTTTCTATTTACGGGGGTTAACTAAATTCATTATTTTATCTTGTTTATCTGATATTAGTTAGTTGCTTACAAATATCATTAGAGTGATCGAACATTTTCTTCCAAGTTCCACTGGGATCTTTGGACGTGATTCGTCCAAGACCATGTAGAAATTTTTAGAGAATTTTTGACTTTGTTCCTACGTTGTTTGTCATATTTAAGAATGTATTTTACAGTTTTACGATAATGTAAGAAATTCTTCACAACTGACGGAAATCGTCTAAAACTAACGGTCAATTGCTTTGACCTAAAAAATTTGGTCAAAATATTTTCATTGTCTTCTTTTTCTTTCCTCTTACCCCCTCCTCCCCACCACAGTTCGCCACCGCCGCCCACCCTCCCTGCCTCCAGTCCTTGTCACTGCTCCCCCTCCCCTGCCCTGCTCCCTCTCCCCTCTCTGTGCCGCAACAACAATAGCAGTAGCAGCATAAGCGACGACGACGACGAGCAGCGACGACAGCTACTGCTATTGTTGCTGCGGGGAGGGGGGAGGGGGACTGTGGTGGTCCGCTGTGGGGAGGGATATTTTCGATCACAGGGGTGAGGGGGCGATCCACGGTGAGGAGGGGGAGAGGTGAGCACAGGGGTGAGCGGGATGGGTCAGCGGCGCGGGGCTAGCACGGGGGCGAAGGGGAAGGGTCAGCGGTGGTGGGGGAGAGGAGGAGGAAGGGGAGAAGGGAGAAGACAATACATGAGAGGGAGGGATATTTTCGTCCAAAAAATTGGGTCAAATGGGTTGACCATCAGTCATACACGGATTCCGTCAAAAGTGGAAGAATTTATTAATTATAGAAAAACTATGGGATGCGCCGTAAAATATGATAAATAAAATGGTGGGAAGGGGGTTAAGTCAAAATTTCTTAAATTTTATTAGGGGATAATATATTTTAGGGTTATTAGCGGCAACGATTTTTTTTTCAGGAACTGCCAACAAACAAATGTTTTAACAGACGAACTTGGAAAATTTGTGCACATAAATTTTGTTAGACCGTCCGACGGAATATTATATATAAATACAATATTTTTTTTCAAATGTTTGCATATAAGTCTTTTATAATTTCATAATTTTCATATAAGTCTAATTTAATTTTAACCATATCGATACGGGCTCACAGCTTTTCGTGTGGATTTTGGACCGCGTCGAAACATACGTTGTTGGTTTTGCAGTGTCAAACTACTGTGAGGATATTTTTAGTAGTTTTGCACACTTTTTTGGATCGTCATCCGTGAGTAATGTTTCGCAAAATGGTCACAAAATTCGGTGAAAAATCTAGTTCGACGCTGTGGACGACGTAGGTCTCATTACGATCCCAGATTCGTCCAGAAAGATGTGAGTCTGTATCAGTACGGTCAAATTAGAAATAGACTTGTATACAAATAATGGAAAAAAGAAACTAAAATATACAAATTCCAAAAAAATTGTATTTACATGTTCTGCCATATGGTCTGGCGGAAGGAAATTTGTGCAATCTAGTTCCGCCAATCCGTCTGGCATCAGTCCGCCTAGCAGAACATTTCTTTGTCGGAAATTTTCAAAAAAATATTTCTTGCAACCAGTAACCAAAAAATTAAATTATTCCCTAAAAAAATTCTGAATTCCATGTAGTAGACTTTGAAGCTAAAACCTATGTTCTCCTTGTCATTTTAAAAAATAGTTATTTTGTAAGACGAGAACCCTTGAGATTTGTAGAATTTTATTGACCCTGTTGGAGGTATCATCGTTGATTTGTAAGACGAGAACCCTTGAGATTTTAGCAAGTAGCTTATTCGATTTCACTATCTCTAAGTTTGGTTGAATGCATATGTTTGAGGGATGCCTTGAACGTGTGCATGATCCAAGACTCAATGATATGTTGAACTCGAGTGCAAAGACATTGCTATCGCTAAGTTGGTTGATATGCATATGTTTGAGACGCTTTGAATATGTGCACGATCCAAACTCGCGATATGCTGATCTCGAATGCTAGTGCAAGTGAATATGTTAGATTCGTATTGACGAGTATAACAAATTGGATAAATTTGTCTCAGCCTTAAATCATCATTCAAGATGGATCATACCGTACCCCGCATTAAGCGATATATGTTCCCCGTTAAGACGCAGTAGAGACCGAGTCAGAGCTTGGATTGAATGATAGAGTCATTCAATAAGACAGACCCAATATACACACGACACGGTATATGGAACAAAGTAGGAAATTGTGTTCGGACAGATCTAGTGGTACTGATTGCTATACTTGAGATAGATTCGATAGTTTGCGATCGAACGAATTGCACTCAGGAAGTCTCGAAGACGAGACTTTTTTTGAGTGGTGTATAATGTAACGACCCATTCCGTTCAAGCAGATAGCTAATTCAAACGGCGCAAATGCAACGACCTGACCCCTTTGCTCAGCTAGAAGACTTGCTTGAGGCAAAGAATTTCAGACTTGGCCCTTCAGGAGGTCAGACTTAGACTTTCAAAGGCTCACTCGGAGTATCGCTCGACCGAGGCTAATCATCGCTAAGGTGGGTGGCTACGATGAACTTGTCTTTGCTTAGCCAACACACTTAAAATATGGACGATACATGCTAGTCGCTAGGTGAATCACCCCTTGCATGCTAATAAAGAATACAATGCACCTAGTTAAGGGAATAATCTCATCTTGTATTGCTTGTGTTAGAACATAAAAATAAAACTTGACTTATAATTGGACCCTCACAGGCTACCTAGCTTCGTACAAGTAGGCCCCGCTATGCCTCAAGTAGATCATTATATACTATTCGTAGTGCAGTGTTTTACTTGTTTACACTGCACGCCTCATAGATTATGTCGCTCGATATGTCCCTGTACGGTTGTACTCCTCGCACTACCCCTTAGACCGCGCTAACGTAAATCCTTATGTTTCATATAAATGCATGCTTGCCTGCTTATATTATAGCTTGTACTCGTTGCCTCATTTCAATGCTTGTCACATAATTTATGCCACAATCAAGTAACACTACCCATATCGTGCATGCATCTAGTTAGCCAAAAGACTATCAAATAGTCCTTTTGTGCAAGTATAAACCTGAAAGTGTTCGGGACCGTTAGGTCGCCAAGGCAATTTCTGAACCAGGGGATTGCATCATGTCAAGTAAAGCAAGAATCACAGCTCATGGAGCAATGCTCATTCAGAACAAGAATCAAGAATTATCATGTCATGTTATGAATCTGGAAGACCCAAGACTTGCATGTCGCGGACAACTTGTGCACAAGGTATTAAATCAGTTCTTGTGGATGGTCTCCGGGGCACTGGGGCCGATCCGATCCGGACGAAACATTTGTTAGTCTGTCTGTTTCAAGGCAGGATGGTGTGTAGCACCTTGTGAACCTTCTTTCACGTCATTCTCACTCTTAGACTAAGTAGTAGTCTGTTCAGGCAGGATGGCTGTGACGCCTCGTTCCTTGAGTCGCATACCATTCTCGCTCTTGACTACAACCCGTCCTTTATGGCTAAGCCAGCGTGTAAGCCCCCTCAAATTTTTTATTTTAAATATATGATTTTGGTTAATTTTAGCTAATTTGAAAAATATATAATTCTTAGATTTTTATAGCTTATATAAATAATTGGTAATATTGAGTAATTAAAAATGTTTGAAATTTTTTATAATTTTGGTATAAATTTATTATTATAAAATATTATGAAATTTTATAATATTATAAAATATAATTTTGGTATAAATATATTATTATAAAATATATATATATATATATATATATATATATATATATATATATATATACACACACACACACACTTAGTTATTTATTAAATAAAAAAAAGAATAAAAAGAAAGCAAAAGGAAAGAAAAGAAAAGAAAAGAAAGGGAAAGGAAAGGAAAGGAAAGCAAAGCAAAAGAAAACAAAAGAAAAGGAAAGGAAAATAAACACCACCACCCACAACAAACAAACTTCAACAACATCAACAAATAATAATAACAACAACAAACTACAACAATAACAACAACAACTTACCCGACCCTCTACCCGCGACCCCCTCCCCTTCTTTATATATATAACTATATCAAAATCCTAACCCTAACCCTAAATTCATCTCTCCATAGTCTATCCAGCCTTCCCTCTACTCTGGCGCACACCTCAGCCTCCGCACCGGTCGTCGCATCCGCCAAAGGCCGCCTGCGCGCGGACAGACCACGATAGTGCACTGCTCCATGGTAACCTCTTTAAAGTACAATAACTCCCTCTTCTTTACTATGTTTTTCGAACGGATTAACCGTACACGCTCACAACCTAACCCCCTAGTAATTCCTTCAAGTAGAACGAATTTAGGCACCCGGGTTTGATCGAAAAATCGACCGAAACTTGGCCGAAAAATTGTTCAAAAATAATTCAGAAATTCAGTCCAAGTACCCATGTTCATGTCCAATTTTCTACCAACTCGTTAATTATTTTCAAAATATAATTGAAAGGACTTCTTCACAATATAACCAAGATTTTTACTGTTCTTTTAGTTTTTATTAGTTTGCTTTATTGGTTAAATTATTCTGATTCCAACACGACAAAAAAATTATTTTTAAAACACTAAAATCTTGCGATACGGGGTGCGTTCCGCCAAACGAGTGTCACGCCCCAATCCCAAAATACCGAGGGACTGGACACGTGGCAATGGCCAACAGCATGCACCGATGGACAAACCCAATTTAATGGATCCATCGGGCATACTTAAGCTGTATTACATCAGTCGGGGTCTACTATTCTCATCCACAGATATAAGATATCAACTTCAGCAAAAGAAATATTAAGTTACAACCAGACAAAGTAAATAAAATCGGAGAACAATCCGATATTAAGTCTGTTACATAAGTTCTCAAAGACAGGAAAAGAGTTCAATTAAACAGGAAATAGAGAGTTTTAATGAAACAGGAAAATAAAGACTAAATGACTGAGCATGGTGAAGCAGTTGTTCAGGAGAAGTCCTTAGCGGTCACCTCGTCCTTAGGTTCAGGTACTGCTCCGAGTAGTGCCCCTGTTCCGTACACCTCAGGGTAGCTCTCGTCTGCTATAACTGGAGAACAAAACCAGGTCCTCAGCGGGACGTAACAAGGTACAGAAGAATACGAGCCATAATACAGTGAATGAGCATGCAAGTCAACCAAAATGTTAAACACAAGAGAAGTACAAGATATTAATAAGTTTAAGACAGTGGTATGCCGATGTTACTATCAAACAAATCCAGTTAAATAATTAAAACCAGCTAAGTGATCATGCAAGTTGAGAGTTATTAATCATACTTCAGGCTGAGACTACTACAGAATCAGTGACAAGAAACCATAGCAGTGTTTTCTCGAGGGCCAGTACAGGTGCCAAAGCTCTGTGTCAGAGACTAGGACACTTCCAGATAACCAGATATATATATAATATAATCAGCCTTGATATGGTAATACTCTCCCCACCCAATGAATCTCACGTCACAGATCTCAATGTTCATGTTACGCAAGATTGAAACTAATGCAGCTAGTCAGGATAAAACATAAAGCTCAAGTTATGAAATCTATATCCTAAACAAAATCCCCTTGAATAATCAGGAAGATTCTGTATCATGCTTTGTGTCAGTTGTCCTGGGGATAAAGTATTTGATAGGGAAAGTACAACAGCCACAGAATTTAAAGCAAGAGAATCTAAATGAATCAATAAACTGCATTTTATGGCAAGGTACACTTGCCTGGATTTTCGGTTCCAAATGTTGCTCTGGCTTCAGCTGGATTTCCAAGCAGTACTCCGGTTGCTGAAACAAACATCACCATCAGGTCCAGAACACATCAATCAGCTAGGAACGCCTGTCCTTGAGTCCAATTTGGAGACAAGGGCAAAAACGTCATTTTTGGGTCAAGGCGGGGTCCAGATGTGGGCCGCTTTGCACCGAAAACCGAGTCAGGGTCAAAGGTCTCAAAAACAGTCTAACTTAGTGTCAACAGGTCAGGAACGATGATACGAACCCAACGGAACTTCCAGAATTGGATTCCGATGAGCCGTTCTCAAAATCGCCCGTCGAGTGGAGCCTGTGGGGCCCAAGACACACGATTTTGTCAACGTTCTCAGAATCGAACCAAACTTGACCCACAGGACCAGCGTATTGCTACGAGTCCGATGGCACAAGTTTCGTCTCGATCTGACTTGTGTACACTAAGTTACAGCGAGAAACAGAAAGTACGGATACGGGGCGTTGTCCGCGGATACGCACTGATTCCGGTGTGCACGCACATCCGAATCAGCTTCTGCGAAAGCCCACACGTCCGTATCAACGACGCTGACGTGTCGGTGAAGACCGCACGTGACCAAGTCGTCCCGTTTGGCGGGGCGTACTCGATTCCGGGGTGAATCAGGGTCTGGGTTTTCCTGTTTTTGGATCGCGGTGTGCGATTACCACAGGACGCGATGCCCCGAGCGGTTTGTCCGGGCACCGAGAGGGTCTTACAGGCTACGCGATACAATTTACGGAATTGAATTCCGAGCTACGAGTCAAAATTTATGATTACCTGAAGTAGGTTCCAGAAAACTGAATCCTCGTGTCCTGAGTTGTGTCCGACACGAGTCCAAAACTAGGGTTTACTGTTTAGGGTTCCTGTGTCCGCTACTACGTGTCCGTGTCCTCTGTGTCGAGTCCCTGCTGGAGGGGTGCTGTGACGGCTCGTCGGAGAGGATGGCGAGGTTGGCGGCGGACCGGGGAGGCTGGGCTGTGTCGAGTCTCCTGTGTCGAGTCTGAGGCTCGCCGGAGACGGCACAGATCTGGGAAGAAGAAGGAGGGGAAGAGGTCGGAGGAAGAAGAGGATAGGGCGGTGTTTGGGGGAGGCGTGTCCGGGCAGGTCGTCGGCGGTGAGGAGAAGCTGGAACTGGAGGTGGCGGAAGGTTCTCAGGCGACCGGAGGAGAGGGTTTAGCCGAAGTCGGATTCTCGCCGGAGAAGAGGAGTTTATATAGGGTGCGAGAGGGAGAGGAGGAGGCGGACGGCTAGGGGGAGGGGAAGGGTTCCGGCGGGCGTTACGGGAGCGAGGCGGTCGGCAGGTCACCCGGCGGGGGAGACCAAGCGGCGGGGCAGCCGTGCGGTCGTCGGTTCACACAGGGAAGGGGAAGAGAGGGTTCGGGTTCGGGTCTATCGGGTTCGGGTCTGTCGGACCCGACCCGATCCGTTGGGGAGCGGGCTGGGCCAGGCTGGTGGGTTGGGCCGGGATAATGGGTTTGGGCCGGTCTTATAAAAATAAATAAATATCAATTAATTTAATAAATAGGTTAAAATAATAATAGTTTTTATGTGTTTAAAAATCCTTCCGGGGTCCAATAAATTCCCGGAAAAATACCATATGCTCGGTTTTTCATTTTACACCATAAAATATTATTTACATAATATTTTAATAATATTTATTATCATTTAAAAATTCATTGAATAATTATAACACTGGTATTTAATTACAGGAAAATTCCAGAAAATCCCAGAAAATTGTGATAAATCCAATTTTTAAATTTATGAAAATCAGGGGGATTACAATATACCCCCCTTAAGAGGATTGCGTCCTCGCAATCAAAGAATAACCGGTCAACAGAGATGACTCGGTTACAAATTTTATTTGAATCATAATGCAATAAAGAAAATCAAGGTTCAGGGCTTGAATACATAGGAAAAATCATTTCCCTAAGTAGAAACTATGCAATTTCCCAAATGTGGAAAATCTAGAAAATTACTGTTTTAGAAAACTAGGTTATCTTTTCAAAATTTATCAGGTTAACAATTCTAAGTTATTATCAAGTTCAAAATTACTATGTTAACACTAAGTTAGCAATTGTTAGCAAGTTAAAATTATCAAGTTTTAAGGTTATCAGGTCAAGTCTGGGGTCACGAACCAGCAGGCACGAACTACAGAAATGCTAGAAACGAAACAACTACAAAGACTTACTCGCATTAGCAACTCCTTGGTTCTGCACGTCTCCCACAGTCATTGCGAAAACTTGGCCGCGTCCTTGAGGTGGTGCTCTCTGATGTTGCTGGACTTGCTGGTAGGGTGCTGCTTGATGTGCCAAGGGTGGCCTTGGTTGTTGTCCTCCTGGTGCTGGTAGAGCTTGTTGGTTCGCCCTTGGTGCTTCCCTACGATCAGGGCAGTCCTTCACTGCATGTTGTCTGGATCCGCAACCTAAGCACAGTCCGTGCTTACGTCTACACTCCTTCTCAACATGGCCTATCCTGCCGCAGTAATAACAAGTAGGAAGAGTCAGGGCTTTGGATGCAGATCCCTGTGGTGCTTGTTGCAGATGAGGTTTCTTGGCAGCTTCTCTATTGTTTGCTCTGGCTGGTACTGATGTGGAAGGCCTCTTCAGACTGGTTTCTCTCCTGGTGACGCGCTCCATGCGTCGAGCTGCAGCAAGAACGTCCGTGTACGAAGTTGGTGCGACAGATCCAATCAGTTTCTGTAGCTCGATGTTGAGTCCGTCGAAAAACTTCTCGGCCTTCTCTACTTCTGTAGGGATCAAGGTAGGAGCGAAGCGACTTAGGCGAATGAACTCGGCGTTGTACTCTTCCACCATCATAGCATCCTGAGTGAGGCGATTGAACTTGTCCCTCAGTTCTGATCGAGCGATAGCCGGTATGTACATCTCCTGGAAGAGTCTGGAGAACTCTTCCCAAGTAACTCGGTCTGGTCCGAGCCTGGTCTCTTCGGATAGCCACCAGTGATGAGCATTGTCCGTCAATTGCATTCTGACGGCAGTCATCCAACGATCTTGGGGAAGCTCAGCTGCTTCTAATTGATGCCGAATGTTGGTGAGCCATTCATGCACTTCTGTTGGTCCCTCCTTGCCAGAGAAAGTACGGGGCTTCAGCTGGCGGAAGTCTGTGATAGAGCCCGTCGGATGTCGTCTAGCTGGTAAGTTGGCCTGCTCTAGTGCATTTACTAGACTGTTTCTCAAGTACTCAGCTTCTCGACGTTGGGCTTCAGTTTGGACTTGTTGCTGAGCTTGCATCATTGCGAAGAACATCTGGAACATCTGCTGTCCGTCCATTGCTTGGCCTGGTGGGAAGACAGGCATCTGAGGAGTGAACTGGGGCGGAGGTGGAATATCATCACGCCGAAATCGAGAAGATTGCGGATCTGCTTGTCTGCTTCGGTGAGTAGAGGGATCTCCACTCAGTAGCGTCACTTCATCTTCTCCGTAAGTGACTTCAGCACCTACTGGTGTTCTTGCTGGTGTTCCGTCATTTGTTTGTGAATCCATTTCTCTGCATCAAAATAAACTATAAGAGGAGCACAGGAATCAAGGCAAGATGCAAATTCAAAAATGAATACGATACAGATATCAAAAACGATTCAAGCAAGTGGATGAGATCTTAAAAACTTATCCTATTCTTATTGCAGGCCTGTTCGGTCCCTAAGTTGAAACCGAACAATTTAGTCGTTGACCTGCATGGGCCACCACAAAAACCATGTCACGCCCCAATCCCAAAATACCGAGGGACTGGACACGTGGCAATGGCCAGCAGCATGCACCGATGGACAAACCCAATTTAATGGATCCATCGGGCATACTTAAGCTGTATTACATCAGTCGGGGTCTACTATTCTCATCCACAGATATAAGATATCAACTTCAGCAAAAGAAATATTAATTTACAACCAGACAAAGTAAATAAAATCGGAGAACAATCCGATATTAAGTCTGTTACATAAGTTCTCAAAGACAGGAAAAGAGTTCAATTAAACAGGAAATAGAGAGTTTTAATGAAACAGGAAAATAAAGACTAAATGACTGAGCATGGTGAAGCAGTTGTTCAGGAGAAGTCCTTAGCGGTCACCTCGTCCTCAGGTTCAGGTACTGCTCCGAGTAGTGCCCCTGTTCCGTACACCTCAGGGTAGCTCTCGTCTGCTATAACTGGAGAACAAAACCAGGTCCTCAGCGGGACGTAACAAGGTACAGAAGAATACGAGCCATAATACAGTGAATGAGCATGCAAGTCAACCAAAATGTTAAACACAAGAGAAGTACAAGATATTAATAAGTTTAAGACAGTGGTATGCCGATGTTACTATCAAACAAATCCAGTTAAATAATTAAAACCAGCTAAGTGATCATGCAAGTTGAGAGTTATTAATCATACTTCAGGCTGAGACTACTACAGAATCAGTGACAAGAAACCATAGCAGTGTTTTCTCGAGGGCCAGTACAGGTGCCAAAGCTCTGTGTCAGAGACTAGGACACTTCCAGATAACCAGATATATATATAATATAATCAGCCTTGATATGGTAATACTCTCCCCACCCAATGAATCTCACGTCACAGATCTCAATGTTCATGTTACGCAAGATTGAAACTAATGCAGCTAGTCAGGATAAAACATAAAGCTCAAGTTATGAAATCTATATCCTAAACAAAATCCCCTTGAATAATCAGGAAGATTCTGTATCATGCTTTGTGTCAGTTGTCCTGGGGATAAAGTATTTGATAGGGAAAGTACAACAGCCACAGAATTTAAAGCAAGAGAATCTAAATGAATCAATAAACTGCATTTTATGGCAAGGTACACTTGCCTGGATTTTCGGTTCCAAATGTTGCTCTGGCTTCAGCTGGATTTCCAAGCAGTACTCCGGTTGCTGAAACAAACATCACCATCAGGTCCAGAACACATCAATCAGCTAGGAACGCCTGTCCTTGAGTCCAATTTGGAGACAAGGGCAAAAACGTCATTTTCGGGTCAAGGAGGGGACCAGATGTGGGCCGCTTTGCACCGAAAACCGAGTCAGGGTCAAAGGTCTCAAAAATAGTCCAACTTAGTGTCAACAGGTCAGGAACGATGATACGAACCCAACGGAACTTCCAGAATTGGATTCCGATGAGCCGTTCTCAAAATCGCTCGTCGAGTGGAGCCTGTGGGGCCCACGACACACGATTTTGTCAATGTTCTCAGAATCGAACCAAACTTGACCCACAGGACCAGCGTATTGCTACGAGTCCGATGGCGCAAGTTTCGTCTCGATCTGACTTGTGTACACTAAGTTACAGCGAGAAACAGAAAGTACGGATACGGGGCGTTGTCCGCGGATACGCACTGATTCCGGTGTGCACGCACATCCGAATCAGCTTCTGCGAAAGCCCACATGTCCGTATCAACGACGCTGACGTGTCGGTGAAGACCGCACGTGACCAAGTCGTCTCGTTTGGCGGGGCGTACTCGATTCCGGGGTGAATCAGGGTCTGGGTTTTCCTGTTTTTGGATCGCGGTGTGCGATTACCACAGGACGCGATGCCCCGAGCGGTTTGTCCGGGCACCGAGAGGGTCTTACAGGCTACGCGATATAATTTACGGAATTGAATTCCGAGCTACGAGTCAAAATTTATGATTACCTGAAGTAGGTTCCAGAAAACTGAATCCTCGTGTCCTGAGTTGTGTCCGACACGAGTCCAAAACTAGGGTTTACTGTTTAGGGTTCCTGTGTCCGCTACTACGTGTCCGTGTCCTCTGTGTCGAGTCCCTGCTGGAGGGGTGCTGTGACGGCTCGTCGGAGAGGATGGCGAGGTTGGCGGCGGACCGGGGAGGCTGGGCTGTGTCGAGTCTCCTGTGTCGAGTCTGAGGCTCGCCGGAGACGGCACAGATCTGGGAAGAAGAAGGAGGGGAAGAGGTCGGAGGAAGAAGAGGATAGGGCGGTGTTTGGGGGAGGCGTGTCCGGGCAGGTCGTCGGCGGTGAGGAGAAGCTGGAACTGGAGGTGGCGGAAGGTTCTCAGGCGACCGGAGGAGAGGGTTTAGCCGAAGTCGGATTCTCGCCGGAGAAGAGGAGTTTATATAGGGTGCGAGAGGGAGAGGAGGAGGCGGACGGCTAGGGGGAGGGGAAGGGTTTCGGCGGGCGTTACGGGAGCGAGGCGGTCGGCAGGTCACCCGGCGGGGGAGACCAAGCGGCGGGGCAGCCGTGCGGTCGTCGGTTCACACAGGGAAGGGGAAGAGAGGGTTCGGGTTCGGGTCTATCGGGTTCGGGTCTGTCGGACCCGACCCGATCCGTTGGGGAGCGGGCTGGGCCAGGCTGGTGGGTTGGGCCGGGATAATGGGTTTGGGCCGGTCTTATAAAAATAAATAAATATCAATTAATTTAATAAATAGGTTAAAATAATAATAGTTTTTATGTGTTTAAAAATCCTTCCGGGGTCCAATAAATTCCCGGAAAAATACCATATGCTCGGTTTTTCATTTTACACCATAAAATATTATTTACATAATATTTTAACAATATTTATTATCATTTAAAAATTCATTGAATAATTATAACACTGGTATTTAATTACAAGAAAATTCCAGAAAATCCCAGAAAATTGTGATAAATCCAATTTTTAAATTTATGAAAATCAGGGGGATTACAACGAGACAACTTCGTCGCATGCGGATTGCAATGAATGGTGCGTAACATAAACGTTGATGTGTGAGCTTTCGCGAAACTTGATTTGGACGTGCGTGCACACCGAAATCAATGCGTATCCGTCGAAAAATACCGTATCGGCCTATTTCGACAGATTATCATAACTTCGTGTGTGCTTGTCATTTCGAAATAAAACTTATGCCATTTGATTCACAGTATTATGCTGATCCTGTGACCCAAGTTTGGTTCAATTCCGAGCACGTGAACGAAATACTGTTTCACGGGCCATCGAAATCCTGTGATCCAAGTTTGGTTCCACTTGACTGACGATTTCGTGATCGGCTCATCGAAATCCAGTTCTGGACATTCCGTTGGGTTCGTATCATCGTTCTGGACTAATAAAAACTAAGTTTGTTGAATTTGGATAACTTTATCTTCGGCACATTTTTCGTTGCGAAGTGAGCCACATGTGGACCCCATTTTGACCCAAAACTGTCAATTTTATTTCTGTGTTCAAATTGGACTTATGGGTAGTCAATTCTAGCTATTTCTTATATTTTGGAAACGTTGGTAATGTCGGTTGCAGAATTCGGAGACGTTCGTGCAGATTTTATCTTTTCAGAAGTAGTTGACGCGTTGAGCTCGCCACTTGGACGTCGCCATATCCAAAATTCAGGCAAGTGTATCTTGCCAAACTTGCAGTAGATTCTTTTATATTATTTTCTTGAGTTTATTATCATATATATATATATATATATATATATATATATATATATATATATATATATATATATATATATATATATATTCTTGTGATTTACCTGTTCAACCTAGAACCGTAAGACGTTGCTTAGCGTCCGAACAAGATTCGGGTGTCAAAGTTGTACACGGAGTCGAGTAACGTCACTTAAAGAGTTAGTACAACAATACCATTTCACGTGCATGTATCCTTGCATGTCAGACCGTAGGACACTTGACACTATTTTATGTGACAGAATCCTTCATGAGGTATTCATGGTAATTTTGTATAGGATTACATGACTCTTGATACGAGACTTGTATATTATATACATATATCATTATGACTCGTTGTACTAGCTAGAGGTCCTGATCTTGCGTGTTATGGACATGATACATCGTGGACATGAGACGTGAGGTAACATTGGGTGGGGAGAGACATGTCATACTACATGCTGATTATATATATATATATATATATATATATATATATATATATATATATATATATATATATATATATATATATATATATATATATATATTATGTTACTGGAGGTGCCTTAAACTATGTCCCAGATCTTTGGTACATTTACTGGCCCTATGAGATATTACTTGCTACTATGGGCTCCCCGACACAGAGCCTGTAGTGTTTTCAACCTGAGTACGAGTGATGTTCTCACGTGCATATCACTTAGATGGTTACAGTAGTTTACCCTTGAGTACGTGGCATTATACTATTTTACTTTGACATGTTGTTTCTTGTACCTTGTTACATCCCTCTGAGGACCTGGTCCCTTGCCAGTTTTGCAGCATATATCGTTGTGGAGCCTGCCTGGAGTTGCTGATTTGGGTTGCTTTTTCATGTGAACATTGGTACCAGGTACTTATATTATTTATACCAGAATTATGCTATTCATTTATATTATTGATTCATCTGCTGATATAGTCTAGTTTTTATAGACTCGTATTTCTTTCTCGAGTCTATTCGAGCTTGTGTGTTACTGGGCAGCCGACTTTAGCACATGTAGATCATTCTTGTTGTATTCTGTTCATTATGGATTGAGACATAGATATTTATATTTACTGGATTATCTAGATAGTCTCAATTATAATACAACTTATACGTATTCGAGTCGGACCAGAGTCTGGTCGAATGTGTAGCTGGCATATTACGTGTTCCTAGTCCTACGTATTTTGGGACTGGGACATTACATATTTTTGTGGTGGCCCATGCAAGTCCTGATTAAAATGTCTCGGTTACGATACGGTACCGAGCGAGCCTGCGCTAGGATATGTTTGTTAGAATTTCAATCCACAATTGCTTGAAAGTTTTTTGATTTCTAATAACGCCTTTGAAACTCGAAAATTATATTCAATGATACATTTCTTGAATCCCTACCATTGATTCTCGTACTTTCTTATTTTGGAAGAACGAACACTCATGCTTGACTTTTAGTTATATATTTGTTGTAGGATATAAGCAGGGTGGTAGAATGATTCATAGGAAGAGTTATCTAAGTTAGAAATTGGTTAGAATAAAGTAATAGCTTGGAGTTATATAAGAAATAGCCTTAATAGAGAATTTTTTCTTATCAATTGATATTAGGACTCACACTATTTACTTAAAACAGTTAGAGTTGGTTTATAAACTTTACCATTCATAAAGATTAGCCAGGGTAGATATGGAATTTCCATAATGACGGAGACCACTATGGGGATGATTTGAGAGAATACCCAGTTGAGCCTTAGAATTAGCTATAACTCCTTAAATGAAAATAGGACCAACCTTATGGAAGACTCTAGGAGATATGATTAGAGATCCTCATTGTGAATAGAATAGTTCGATAATACTTGTATCAAGATTAGACCCAAGCTCATATAGAAATCTTATCATCTCATTGAGTTCGAAAAATTTTCACTCAAGGAGATAACCATGACATCATGCTTGTGTAATAGGGTAGTAGCCTAGCCAGAAGATTCTCGTGAGGAAGATAAGTTTTAGATGGCAGAAACTAGACGAACAACAGTATAGAGAGGTAGACAATAAAATGGAGTAAGTTGTAAAAAAATATGTGGCATTGCAATTGAAGATTAGACGAGTATTGAAGAGTGTCATTAGTGAATAGTATGCCATGAGTGATAGACCTAAGTACATTCTTAGTTTACCCTTGACCCTTACCTACTAAGTTAGGAATATGTGAGGTAGACCAAGTTGTAAGGATCGTATATTGTTTACCAGAAGTAGGTTGCCAATAGTATGAGGAAGGTTATATATAATATAACTTATGCGGCTTCTGTTGTGGCCGCATGGAACATGTCTCAGCACCCGAACTTCTGGCATCGTAGTATTTTTCTTTGCCAGAATTTGGACGTTGAGCATATTCCTTGTCCGAGGAGACGACCGCATGAGAGGTGGACGCATGATGAGCAGTCCATGCGGCCGAGAGAGAGACAGGACGAGCATGCTCCGCAGTTGGGTAAGGCACAACGGCCTTTGCAACCTATGTCCTGCGGGTCTTCAGGTACTGAGCACCCTTCTTTTTGGAAGGGGCTGCCGCATAAGAAGTAGATGCGTAATGTGCGGTCTCTGCATTAGAGAGAGAGTCGGAGAGCGCATGCTCCACAGTTGGGTGAGGCACAATGGCCTTTGGAACCTACATCATGCGGGTCTTCTTAGGCTTTGCTAGCCTTGGAGAATGACTAGTGCTTTCCTCCGAGAGCATCTCTTCGAAAGCCTGCTGGTCGAAACGGACCACCAGCATTCTTTTAGTTAATCCGAGCTTGGCTGCGTCGTATTGTGTCACAACTTTCTCATCAGAGGAGAAAGAATTTTCCAGCAGAGTCGCCATCTTGTTCGCCATTAAATGAGTTCTTACAAACTTTGTATTTAAGGAAAAAAAAAGAGTACAAAGAATCATAAACATAATTGTCTAAGTACAATATTTTGACTTGGGGTGTGACGATGGACAAAGAGCGTTGTGATGACCCCTTTACTCCGTTGGCGATCCGATGCAGGGTGAAGAAGCTTATGTTCTCTCTTTGCTCGTCTCTGTATGCTCTCTCTCTCTGTGTTGGAGACCCCTGCCTGTCCTTTTTGCCCCCTCATTTGGGCGTGCCACCCGGGTATATATAGTCATCCTTGGGCGCGTATATGTTGGACCACATGGATGCTAGAGGGTGCCACGTGTGCCCCCTTAACAAGGTGCAGCTGTAACCGTGCAGGCTGTCACGTGGGCGCTTGGTTGGGATTTTCTGTTGCTGAAGATCTGGGTGGTTCTCGTCCTTTGTGGACGTTACTTGGTCAGCTTGACATATAGTCCGCACTTGGTTGGAAAGAATCACTCTTATCGTAACAACAAGATTTGGTCTTCATGGAGTCTGAAACACATGTGACAAATGTAATCCCCCTGATTTTTTATAAATTTAAAATTTTGGATTTATCATAATTTTCTGGGATTTTCTGGAATTTTCCTGTAATTAAATACCAGTGTTTTAATTATTAAAGGATTTTTAATTGTTAATTAATAATAATAAAATATTATGAAAATAATATTTTATGGTGTAAAATGAAAAACTAGAAATATGGTAATTTTCCGGGAATTTATTGGATCCCGGATGAATTTCTAAAACACCTAAAAACTATTATTATTAATTTACCTATTTATTAAATTAATTAGATTATTAATTATTTATTTTATTAAGCCCACCGGCCCAGATCGGCCCAACCCATCCTGGCCCAGCCCAATACCAAACCCAGCCCGCTCCTTACCGGGTCGGGTCGGGTCCACCCGCCGCCCGACCCGTCGGACCCGAAACCCGCTAGCACCTTACCCCTTCCCCGACCGTTCTGCCGACGAATCTCCTCCCGCCGCTGCCGTTACGCCGCCGGCGACCGCTTCGCTTCACCTCCCGCCGTCCGCTGGCCCTTCCCCTCCCCCGTTCAACCGCCGGCCATCCGCCTTCTTCCTCCGGCTATAAAAGCCCCCAAACCCGACGCTGCCCAACCCTAGAACCGACGCCACCACCCCCGTGTCCGGCTGCCCTCGCCTCACTGGACTTCGCCCGACGCCGAGCCTAGCCGGCCGCCCGAGCTCCCAGCCACCTCACCTCTCTCCTCCAGCGCCGACTTCCTCCCGCAGACCACCAGTGCCTCCGTCCAGGACCCGCCGCAGCCGAACCCAGCACCGCCTTACCCCAGTCGCCTCGACGCCGGAGCCCTAGACCTCGACGGCCGTCCCCGCAGCCCCGGCCGCCTCCGGACAGCGCCCCCGACCCAGATCCGGCCAAGCACAGCCACCTCAGACGAGTTTCCAGAACCCTAAACGAAACCCTAGGTCGAGCAGTGGACACAGTGTCGTGTGTCGGACACGAGTGGACACGAGGAATTCACTGATTTTCGACTCTGTTCAGGTACCCGCAATTCCTTGCTCGTAACCCCGTTTTCAATTTCGTCTTTTGCGTTGCGAACCCTGCATGACCCTCTCGGTGCCCGGACAAACTGCTCGGGGCATCGCGTCCTGTGGTGATCGCACACCGCGATCCAAAAACAGGAAAAACCTAAGCCCTGTTTCACCCGGAACTGGGTACGCCCCGCCAAACGGGACGACTTGGTCACGTACGGTCTTCACCGATACGTCAGCGTCGTTGATACGGACGTGCGGGATTTCGCAGAAGCTGATTTGGATGTGCGTGCACACCGGAATCAGTGCGTATCCGCGGACAACGCCCCGTACCCGTACTTTCTGAAACTTGCTGTAACTTAGTGTGTACACGTCGGATCGAGACGAAACTTGTGCCATCGGACTCGTAGCAATACGCTGGTCCTGTGGGTCAAGTTTGGTTCGATTCTGAGAACGTTGACAAAATCGCGTGTCGTGGGCCCCACAGGCTCCACTCGACGGGCGATTTTGAGAACGGCTCATCGGAATCCAAATCTGAAAGTTCCGTTGGGTTCGTATCAGCGTTCCTGATCTGTTGACACTAAGTTGGACTGTTTTTGAGACCTTTGACCCTGACACATTTTTCGGTGCAAAGCGGCCCACATTTGGACCCCGCCTTGGCCCGAAAATGACGTTTTTGCCCTTGTCTCCAAATTGGACTCAAGGACAGGCGTTTCTAGCTGTTTGATATTTTCTGATTCTGATGGTGACGTTTGTTTCAGCAGCCGGAGTACTGCCTGCAATCCCAACTGAAGCCCAAGTGACAATTGGAACCGGAAATCCAAGCAAGTGTACCTTGCCATAAATTGCAGTTATTAGTTCATTTTTGTTCTCTTACTTTATTTTCTGTGATTATTTTACATGCTTAAACCTAGGGCCGTGTGGCATACTTAGTGTCCGATTACAGTCGGGTGCCAACTCCGTACGCGGAGTTGTGTATGTCATTTGAGATGGACATTCGTGACCCTTTACATTCTAGTACTTGCTGTATCAAGTACAATAACCCAGGACACTTGACACATACATTGACAGAATCCTCCTGAGATATTCAAGGTGATTCTGTGTAGGATACAGGATGGACATAGATTATATTCTTAGATTATGACTTGATGCATTAGCTATGATTACATGTGACATGGACATGAGACGTTATGGACATGAGACTTGTGGTTACATTGGGTGGGGAGAGACACACAGGCTACAGGCTGATTATATATATAAAATCCATAGTAAACACATAGTATAACACATAGTATAACTACTACCGGCTCCCCGACACAGAGCTTGTAGTGGTATCAGCCTTAGTTTTAGTGATACTCTCAACTTGCATTTTCACTTAGCATGGTTATATAGTTGTCCCTATTGTTTCATTATTTGGCTTTACTGCATTATATTTGGCTTGTTTTATCTGTACCTTGCTATGTCCCCTGAGGACCTGGATCCGGATTATGTCCCCAGGGTTAGCAGACGAGATCTACCCTGAGGTGTACGGAACAGGAGCACTTCTCGGATCAGTACCAGTACCTGAGGACGAGGTGATCGCTGAGGACTTCTCCTGAACATCTGCTTCCCTATGCTCAGTTTAATATATTTAATTAAAACTCTTTTCATGTTTATGAGAACAATTGTAAAAGACTTTATATCGGGTTGTTCCCCGAATACTTTGCTGAGACTGGATGTTTAATTTACTTTCCTTATTGTTGTTGATCTTATTATCTTTTCTGTGGATGAGATTAGTTCTGACTTGTTGTTATAGACCTTATGTACAGCTTAAGTGTGCCTGATGGATCCATTAAATTAGGTCAGTCCATCGGTGCATACTGCTGGCCATTGACACGTGTCTGGTCCCTTTATATTTTGGGACTGGGGCGTGACATGATTTTTGTGGTGGCCCATGCAGGTCAACGACTAAATTGTTCGGTTTCAACTTAGGGACCGAACATGCCTGCAATAAGAATAGGATAAAGTTTTTAGGATCTCATCCACTTGCTTGAAAACGTTCTTGATATCTGTATCGTATTCAAATTAACTTTTGACTTGCATCTTGCCTTGAATCCAGTGCGCTTCTTATGTTTTATTTTGATGCAGACTAATGGATCCAAGAAGTGGAAACGAGAATCCCTTGAGTACACCACATGATGCTGTGGTTACTTATGATGAAGGAGTGACCCCCGAAGATCGAGGGCAATCTTCTCAAATTAATCAAGAAGCACCGCATAATTCAAGGTTCCGGCGTGATGACATCCCGCCGCCTCCGCAGTTCGTTCCACCGATGTCCGTATTCCCACAAGGGCAACCTATAGACGGGCAGCAGATATTTCAAATGATCTACGCAATGATGCAAGCCCAACAACAAATTCATCAGGAGGCGCATCGTCAGGAGGCAGAGTACCTGAGAACCAGCCTAGTAAATGCATTGGAGCAAGTGAACCCACAAGCTAGGCGACCAGCAACGGGATCTATCACCGATTTCCGCCAACTCAAGCCCCGTACCTTTTCGGGCAAGGAAGGACCAACTGAAGTGCATGAGTGGCTCACCAACATACAACACCAGTTGGAAGCAGCTGAACTTCCAAGAGAACGTTGGATGACTGCCGTCAGAATGCAATTGACGGATAATGCTCATCACTGGTGGCTGTCCGAGGAGACCAGGCTCGGACCTGACCGAGTTACTTGGGAAGAGTTCTCCAGACTCTTCCAGGAGATGTACATACCAGCTATCGCTCGATCAGAACTGAGGGACAAGTTCAATCGTCTCACTCAGGAAGCTATGACGGTGGAAGAGTACAACGCTGAGTTCATTCGTCTGAGTCGCTTCGCCCCAGCATTAATCCCAACAGAAGAAGAGAAGGCCGAAAATTTTTTCGACGGCCTTAACATTGAGTTACAGAAGCTAATTGGATCTGTCGCACCAACTTCGTACTCGGACGTTCTCGCTGCAGCTAGACGCATGGAACGCGTCACTAGGAGAGAGATCGGTCTGAAACGGTCTTCCACATCAGCCAAAGCACCACAGGAAGAAGCTGCAAAGAGGCCTCACATACACCAGCAACCCAGAGCCTCCCCGCAGACAGTACCTACATGTCAATACTGTGGCAAGATAGGCCATTTAGAGAAGGACTGCAGACGCAAGTTGGAATTGTGCTTGATTTGTGGAACCAATCAACATTTAGCCAAGGATTGTCCTTATCATCGAGGAGGAGTACCAAGAGCAAACCAACAAGCTCTACCAGCACCAGGAGGGTATCAACCAAGGCCACCCTTGGCACCACAGGCAGCACTCTTCCAACAAACCCAGCAGCAGCAGCAGCAACAGAAGAATCCACCAGGACGCGGCCAAGTTTTCGCAATGACTGTGGGAGACGCGCAGAACCAAGGAGTAGCTAATGCGCGTAAGTCTTTATAGTTGTTCCGTTTCTAGCATTTCTGTAGTTCGTGCCTGCTGGTTCGTGACCCTAGACCTAACCTGAAAATTTTAACTTGCTAATAATAGATAACCTAGTAATTGTGAACTTGATAAATAACCTAGAATGTTTTAAAATTGTTAGTAATTTATTTTTGAACATGCCAATAATGTAGAATGTTTATAAACGTTAAACTGATAAGTTTTTGAAAGATAAACTGGTTTTCTAAAACTGTAATTTTCTAGATTTCCCACATTTGGGAAATTGCATAATTTCTACTTAGGGAAATGATTTTTCCTATGTGTTCAAAGCCCTGAACCTTGATTTTTTTATTGTGATTCAAATAAAATTTTGCAACCGTGTCATCTCTGTTGACCGGTTATTCTTTGATTGCGAGGACGCAATCCTCTTAAGGGGGGTATATTGTAATCCCCCTGATTTTTTATAAATTTAAAATTTTGGATTTATCATAATTTTCTGGGATTTTCTGGAATTTTCCTGTAATTAAATACCAGTGTTTTAATTATTAAAGGATTTTTAATTGTTAATTAATAATAATAAAATATTATGAAAATAATATTTTATGGTGTAAAATGAAAAACTAGAAATATGGTAATTTTTCGGGAATTTATTGGATCCCGGATGAATTTCTAAAACACCTAAAAACTATTATTATTAATTTACCTATTTATTAAATTAATTAGATTATTAATTATTTATTTTATTAAGCCCACCGGCCCAGATCGGCCCAACCCATCCTGGCCCAGCCCAATACCAAACCCAGCCCGCTCCTTACCGGGTCGGGTCGGGTCCACCCGCCGCCCGACCCGTCGGACCCGAAACCCGCTAGCACCTTACCCCTTCCCCGACCGTTCTGCCGACGAATCTCCTCCCGCCGCTGCCGTTACGCCGCCGGCGACCGCTTCGCTTCACCTCCCGCCGTCCGCTGGCCCTTCCCCTCCCCCGTTCAACCGCCGGCCATCCGCCTTCTTCCTCCGGCTATAAAACCCCCCAAACCCGATGCTGCCCAACCCTAGAACCGACGCCACCACCCCCGTGTCCGGCTGCCCTCGCCTCACTGGACTTCGCCCGACGCCGAGCCTAGCCGGTCGCCCGAGCTCCCAGCCACCTCACCTCTCTCCTCCAGCGCCGACTTCCTCCCGCAGACCACCAGTGCCTCCGTCCAGGACCCGCCGCAGCCGAACCCAGCACCGCCTTACCCCAGTCGCCTCGACGCCGGAGCCCTAGACCTCGACGGCCGTCCCCGCAGCCCCGGCCGCCTCCGGACAGCGCCCCCGAACCAGATCCGGCCAAGCACAGCCACCTCAGACGAGTTTCCAGAACCCTAAACGAAACCCTAGGTCGAGCAGTGGACACAGTGTCGTGTGTCGGACACGAGTGGACACGAGGAATTCACTGATTTTCGACTCTGTTCAGGTACCCGCAATTCCTTGCTCGTAACCCCGTTTTCAATTTCGTCTTTTGCGTTGCGAACCCTGCATGACCCTCTCGGTGCCCGGACAAACTGCTCGGGGCATCGCGTCCTGTGGTGATCGCACACCGCGATCCAAAAACAGGAAAAACCTAAGCCCTGTTTCACCCGGAACTGGGTACGCCCCGCCAAACGGGACGACTTGGTCACGTACGGTCTTCACCGATACGTCAGCGTCGTTGATACGGACGTGCGGGATTTCGCAGAAGCTGATTTGGATGTGCGTGCACACCGGAATCAGTGCGTATCCGCGGACAACGCCCCGTACCTGTACTTTCTGAAACTTGCTGTAACTTAGTGTGTACACGTCGGATCGAGACGAAACTTACGCCATCGGACTCGTAGCAATACGCTGGTCCTGTGGGTCAAGTTTGGTTCGATTCTGAGAACGTTGACAAAATCGCGTGTCGTGGACCCCACAGGCTCCACTCGACGGGCGATTTTGAGAACGGCTCATCGGAATCCAAATCTGAAAGTTCCGTTGGGTTCGTATCAGCGTTCCTGATCTGTTGACACTAAGTTGGACTGTTTTTGAGACCTTTGACCCTGACGCATTTTTCGGTGCAAAGCGGCCTACATTTGGACCCCGCCTTGGCCCGAAAATGACGTTTTTGCCCTTGTCTCCAAATTGGACTCAAGGACAGGCGTTTCTAGCTGTTTGATATTTTCTGATTCTGATGGTGACGTTTGTTTCAGCAGCCGAAGTACTGCCTGCAATCCCAACTGAAGCCCAAGTGACAATTGGAACCGGAAATCCAGGCAAGTGTACCTTGCCATAAATTGCAGTTATTAGTTCATTTTTGTTCTCTTACTTTATTTTCTGTGATTATTTTACATGCTTAAACCTAGGGCCGTGTGGCATACTTAGTGTCCGATTACAGTCGGGTGCCAACTCCGTACGCGGAGTTGTGTATGTCATTTGAGATGGACATTCGTGACCCTTTACATTCTAGTACTTGCTGTATCAAGTACAATAACCCAGGACACTTGACACATACATTGACAGAATCCTCCTGAGATATTCAAGGTGATTCTGTGTAGGATACAGGATGGACATAGATTATATTCTTAGATTATGACTTGATGCATTAGCTATGATTACATGTGACATGAACATGAGACGTTATGGACATGAGACTTGTGGTTACATTGGGTGGGGAGAGACACACAGGCTACAGGCTGATTATATATATATAATCCATAGTAAACACATAGTATAACACATAGTATAACTACTACCGGCTCCCCGACACAGAGCTTGTAGTGGTATCAGCCTTAGTTTTAGTGATACTCTCAACTTGCATTTTCACTTAGCATGGTTATATAGTTGTCCCTATTGTTTCATTATTTGGCTTTACTGCATTATATTTGGCTTGTTTTATCTGTACCTTGCTATGTCCCCTGAGGACCTGGATCCGGATTATGTCCCCAGGGTTAGCAGACGAGATCTACCCTGAGGTGTACGGAACAGGAGCACTTCTCGGATCAGTACCAGTACCTGAGGACGAGGTGATCGCTGAGGACTTCTCCTGAACATCTGCTTCCCTATGCTCAGTTTAATATATTTAATTAAAACTCTTTTTATGTTTATGAGAACAATTGTAAAAGACTTTATATCGGGTTGTTCCCCGAATACTTTGCTGAGACTGGATGTTTAATTTACTTTCCTTATTGTTGTTGATCTTATTATCTTTTCTGTGGATGAGATTAGTTCTGACTTGTTGTTATAGACCTTATGTACAGCTTAAGTGTGCCTGATGGATCCATTAAATTGGGTCAGTCCATCGGTGCATACTGCTGGCCATTGACACGTGTCTGATCCCTTTATATTTTGGGACTGGGGCGTGACAACAAAAGATGCATGGGATGCATGGAGTCTGGAATGCCTAGGGCCAGAGATGCATGGAACCCATGGAGCCTGGGACACATGGGACTAGGGACGCATAGGACGCATGGAGCCTGGGACGCATGGGGGCGCATGGAGTCTAGGACGCATGTAGCGCCCCGTTCTCCCGATGCGGAGAGCGCGGCTAAGAAACACAAGACGGTATCGTTCGATCGGGATAGATTGAATTAAGAACTCGTCCTTGTTATGGATTTGTTTCTTCGGAATCGATTCCCATATTCAGTGGACTGCGCCCCCGGGATCGGCTTAGCGGCAGAGTCAGGAGAGACCTCTCCGCTGCTATCTTTTATTGCCTCGGTTTTCGATGTCGCTTGTTGCTTTCGTGCTTTGAGTTGGTTTTGGGATTTGCTTGTTTTCCTTGAACGATTTCGATGGTTTTCATTATTTTCGTTCATAGACTTGCACTTCTATTCCGAGAATGGAAAGAGAGGAAGAAGTATTAATCGAGCTGTTCGTGTGCAGGTGAACGAGCAGTAGGCGGCTTGCGAACGGAGTCGTGAAGCGCCTCTTTCCTTCTTCTTTCCAAAATCTAAGTGAGTGGCTACCAACCCGATTAGCTAGCTCTGCTTCCAGCTTCACTCCCTTGCCCCGATCAAATGATACCAAGTAATAATAAAAGAAACCAAGATAAAAGAAAATAGACTTGGTTATATGCTTGTCAATAAACTTCGTGAACGGTTACTTACTTGCATGCTTGTTCGTTCGGAATATTTATCATACGCATAACTGTTCCTAGAGGCTATACAAAATAAAGCATGCATTACTCGTGTTGCCTCAACTGCGTGAAGTGATAATTTAACTAAACATCGTGTGTTCGATCACGGACAACTTGTGCACAAGGATATAAGTTCTGCGGACGGTCGCTGGGGCACTGGCACCGATCCGACCTGGGCAGACTTCGTGTTTATAGTCAATCGTGTGCGGACGGGATAACTTGCAACGCATCGTGTTTTCTGAGCTCCTCGTGTTTCCTCGTTGCATGCTATCCTTGTCCTTGACTAGTCCAAATGGCAACAAGCCAGTGATCCTCGTGTGTATATGCTTGCAACGCCTCGTGTGTTTATCGTGTGAATATGGCTTGCAGTGCATCGTGCGTGCATCGTGTATATTTAAACCTGTTGCATACTAACTTGTGTCTCCGTGGCAGGGAAGGCATGGTAAGTATTGTGCAGGTCATTCAGACGGGCAGGTAAAATCCACCTAACGGTGGCATGTTCATTTCAGTAAATTCAATATGCTGCTTAACTGTAAATGAACTAAGGCAAGATAGAAACCCACAAAACATGCATGCTTCACTAAACAACGTGTTGATTGGTATAGTCAGGCTAGCTCGCCTTCACCAGCATGTTTCGATATGCTGACCCTCGTTGAAACAGGTTCTCCGCACTAAGGCGAACCGAGCGAGGAGCCGAAGTCGTCTTCCCGATCCAGTCCAGCTGTTAGCGCAATTCTTCACCGCGCCTCAAAGCCTTTTGAAGTCAGGAGCCTGCAACTCTTCATACACAAATGCAGCTCCGTGGCAAAGCGATCCTCCAGCCTGGAGGTCTTTATCATTTTGAGTTTATAAAAGGATGTAATGTACAGGACTGCTATCTCATTTTGAGTCAACCCTTTTGTAAGCCGTTCGGCATATTAGCTAACTCGTTCAAGAGTTTGTAATAGATGTTCATTATCAATAAAGAGAACTTTTCTATGTTTCAATTCTGTGTTTCAATTTATCTACGTACTCTGAATATGTGCTTGCTATGCAAATCATTAAAGCCTTGTGCGGGCGCAATTCCAGGCCCGCACGGCGGTCACGACTCGGGGGACGCCTCGGGGCGTGACATAGTGGTATCAGAGCCCAGATTCAAAGTTCCTTAGACTTCGTGCTGGAAAAGTTCCTTTAAACGATCAAATTCCTGTGCGAACTCTTGAACTCGTTAGGCCAAAATGAGATACGTTCATGCAATAAGTCCATAATACATTATGATCCTAATGTAATTTACCTTTTTTTGAAGGAATGGATCCAGCGCAATCTACAGCGCAACCACCGATCGAAACACAAGAGAGCAGTTCAGGCAATTCGGGAAGCTCTCGGAGCCAAAGAGGCATGTCTCAAGTCGACCCGCTTGAGCGGGTAATGCAAATGTTAGAATCGCAACGACAACGAGACGATGCTCGCCAAGCCAGGCTCGAGAGTAATCTAGAGACCCGATTCTCAGTCCAACAGAAGCAGGTTGATGCCCTGCAACAAATTGTTCAGACTTTGGCTGCCAACCATTCTGCCGCAACAGCAACGACTCCGGTAGAACAGCCCGTGCTTGAAGTGGAGACGCCTCAAATCCCAAGGCCGAGGGACGTGACTGCCTTCAACTTGGGCCATTTCAAGAAAGTCTGCAACACCCCGTTCAACAGGACTGAGGACCCAGTGGTAGCTCTAGATTGGCTAGCCGAGATCGAAGACCACTTCATTCTGCTAGAGGTCCCCGAAGATAAGCGCGTCGCCTGTGCGCAACTGCAGCTCCGCCTCAACGCACACGATTGGTGGGACGTGCATCGACGATCTCTCCAATTCGATCACGGAGAGGAGGCGATCTCGTGGACGACCTTTCGTGCCGCGTTCGAAGAGGAGTTTATACCGCCTCCAGTACAACGTAAAATGGAGAATGACTTCGTGCAGCTGAGGCAGGGCAGTATGACAGTTAAGCAATACTCCGTCGAGTTCAACCGACTCTCGAAGTTCGCTAGGGCCTATTTACCTGATGCAGCGAGTCGAGCGAGAAGGTTTGAAGGTGGACTACGCCCTGCCATCCATTCGCACGTAGTCAATAATCAGTACGGAATAATGCGTGAAGTCATGAATCACGCCCTATCGCTTGAACCACAGTATCCTCACGTTTCCACCGGCGCTGTGCATACCTACAATCACAAATGCCAAGGCAACGATGGAGGAAACACTGCTGCAAAGCGCCGAAACAACGGTGGTCAGCACAAAACAAATCCCAACCAAGTATGCCAATACTGCAACAAACGTGGGCACTCCTTCAGTCAGTGTCGTAAGAGACTTGGGTTATGTCTCGCTTGTGGCAATCTAGGCCATGCCATTAATTCCTGCTCGAATCTTCCTGTTCATCGCCCGCAACGTAATAACCCCTAACGGTAAGCATTATTCCTAAGTTTCGGGACGAAACTTCCAATTGGTTGGGTAGGATGTAGCGCCCCGTTCTCCCGATGCGGAGAGCGCGGCTAAGAAACACAAGACGGTATCGTTCGATCGGGATAGATTGAATTAAGAACTCGTCCTCGTTATAGATTTGTTTCTTCGAAATCGATTCCCATATTCAGTGGACTGCGCCCCCGGGATCGGCTTAGCGACAGAGTCAGGAGGGACCTCTCCGCTGCTATCTTTTATTGCCTCGGTTTTCGATGTCGCTTGTTGCTTTCGTGCTTTGAGTTGGTTTTGGGATTTGCTTGTTTTCCTTGAACGGTTTCGATGGTTTTCATTGTTTTCGTTCATAGACTTGCACTTCTATTCCGAGAATGGAAAGAGAGGAAGAAGTATTAATCGAGCTGTTCGTGTGCAGGTGAACGAGCAGTAGGCGGCTTGCGAACGGAGTCGTGAAGCGCCTCTTTCCTTCTTCTTTCCAAAATCTAAGTGAGTGGCTACCAACCCGATTAGCTAGCTCTGCTTTCAGCTTCACTCCCTTGCCCCGATCAAACGATACCAAGTAATAATAAAAGAAACCAAGATAAAAGAAAATAGACTTGGTTATATGCTTGTCAATAAACTTCGTGAACGGTTACTTACTTGCATGCTTGTTCGTTCGGAATATTTATCATACGCATAACTGTTCCTAGAGGCTATACAAAATAATGCATGCATTACTCGTGTTGCCTCAACTGCGTGAAGTGATAATTTAACTAAACATCGTGTGTTCGATCACGGACAACTTGTGCACAAGGATATAAGTTCTGCGGACGGTCGCTGGGGCACTGGCACCGATCCGACCTGGGCAGACTTCGTGTTTATAGTCAATCGTGTGCGGACGGGATAACTTGCAACGCATCATGTTTTCTGAGCTCCTCGTGTTTCCTCGTTGCATGCTATCCTTGTCCTTGACTAGTCCAAATGGCAACAAGCCAGTAATCCTCGTGTGTATATGCTTGCAACGCCTCGTGTGTTTATCGTGTGAATATGGCTTGCAGTGCATCGTGCGTGCATCGTGTATATTTAAACCTGTTGCATACTAACTTGTGTCTCCGTGGCAGGGAAGGCATGGTAAGTATTGTGCAGGTCATTCAGACGGGCAGGTAAAATCCACCTAACGGTGGCATGTTCATTTCAGTAAATTCAATATGCTGCTTAACTGTAAATGAACTAAGGCAAGATAGAAACCCACAAAACATGCATGCTTCACTAAACAACGTGTTGATTGGTATAGTCAGGCTAGCTCGCCTTCACCAGCATGTTTCGATATGCTGACCCTCGTTGAAACAGGTTCTCCGCACTAAGGCGAACCGAGCGAGGAGCCGAAGTCGTCTTCCCGATCCAGTCCAGCTGTTAGCGCAATTCTTCACCGCGCCTCAAAGCCTTTTGAAGTCAGGAGCCTGCAACTCTTCATACACAAATGCAGCTCCGTGGCAAAGCGATCCTCCAGCCTGGAGGTCTTTATCATTTTGAGTTTATAAAAGGATGTAATGTACAGGACTGCTATCTCATTTTGAGTCAACCCTTTTGTAAGCCGTTCGGCATATTAGCTAACTCGTTCAAGAGTTTGTAATAGATGTTCATTATCAATAAAGAGAACTTTTCTATGTTTCAATTCTGTGTTTCAATTTATCTGCGTACTCTGAATATGTGCTTGCTATGCAAATCATTAAAGCCTTGTGCGGGCGCAATTCCAGGCCCGCACGGCGGTCACGACTCGGGGGACGCCTCGGGGCGTGACAACGCATGGGGCCAGAGACGCATGGGACCGCATGGAACCTGGGACACATGGGACCTCGTGGAACCTTGGACGCATGGGGCCAGTGACGCATGGGACCGCATGGAGCCTGTGACGCATGGGGCCAGAGACGCATGGGACCGTATAGAACCTGGGACGCATGGGACCGCATGGAACCTGGAACGCATGGGGTCATTTGTGCTGTACACGTGTCCTGTATATCCATCGAGAGTGAAGTTTTGTGCTGACGTGAGACTTCTGTCGTTTAGTGTGTTCACGTCTTTTGAGGCATTTAGAAAATCCTCTTTGTCAGGATTCTGTGTGAGGGACAATCATGTTGTTAGGATGACGTGTTATGTCCATTAGCGGCCAAAACTACTTTGGCTGATTGGGACACATGTATGTCGTCTTATTGGGTGGCAAGGTGATTTCGCGGTCCAATCACTTCTGAGCTTTGCTTTGTGGCGCACAGTTGTTTGACGCATTGATGCATAATTTTCATGCTTCTACAGAGGGCTTGTCCGACTTACCCCAGGGCCGGCCCTGCTTGGGGTTCCTGAGCATTTCGTATATTTTTTGTATATTGTTACAATTTTGTGCATGACAAGCTCAGTTGTATACATATGCTCATTTTTGTACCATTTGTTAATTATAGGAGAGAGAGAGAGAGAGAGAGAGAGAGAGGGTGCAGCCGCAGGGGGTGCGGTTGGGGTGGGGGCGGTGGAGGTGGTGATAGCCAAGGGGGGTGAGAGGGGGGAGAGAGGAGGGGGTAACTTTATCATTTTTAAAATTTAGGATATCCAGTTGATATCTATCAAAGTTGAGGGTATCAAGTTGAACAATTTGAATAGTTGAGGGTATCAAGTTGTAATTTAGTCTTTATTATTTGAGGATCGAAGGATTGGAGTTATAAAATTTTGAGAATAATAATATAAAAATATTCTTTTTGAAGTCCTAAAATTAAGGTAATTTTAAAAATGGATTAGAGATGGCCTTAATAGTCTTGTCTTTTGCAGCCCAAACAAAATATAAGTCTGACATCAGTGTTTTAAAAATCGGATCGGATCGGCCGGTTCAACCGGTTGATCCATAAACCGGTCACTTTTTCGATCCGGTTCAGTGTTGACCCACTATTTAAAAAAATTATATTATAAATAATTTTTTTTTTAATAATAAGTGTACATAAGAAATTAAACTTGAATAACCTAAATTAATCCAGTAGTTAAACCACCAGTTGAACCAATTTAAGCTAACCCAATATCTTGACTTAGTGATCTGCGGACCGATTTTTAAAACACTGTCTGACACCATTAATAATCTGTATTGCCCCTCACAACTCATTGTAACGTTGCGCTGTGTTATACATAAACAGTACTATCATTACGAGGGATTACGAGGGTTCCGCAGAAAATCTGAAACCCTGACAGTGGATCCCAGCATTGAGAGAGATCTCTCTTCTGCTGCTGGCCTGCCTGCTGGAGAGTAAGAGAAAATTACAAAAGAACACAAGAAAAAGTAATCGGAATTATCGGCTTTTCTCTCATCCCCACCAATTTCCTCATCATCTTTTACTTCATTGCCATTGCATATAGTATTCCTATGCTCTCTCTCTTCTCTCTCTCTATCTCCAAGCCCTTTGACTTGTGTAAAGCAAAAGCAAGATGTGACAGCCCCCACGAGAGTGGGAGAGAGAGAGAGATTCTCTCAACGATGATAGATATGATATGATAGGTGAGGACAGAGAGAAAATTGAGTGAACGAATAAAGGTATATTTAGGGTCTGTATATGTTTTTTCAAAAAAAATTTGAAAACAGTTTTCTAGAAACAAGTTAAAAAATTATTTTTTGAGTATAAAAATTTTGAATTTCCGTTTTGTTACTTTCATTTGAAAATTGGTTTTATAAGTCAAAGTTAAAAATTCTGTTTGGTAAAAAAAAATTAAAATTTTTTTTTACCAAACAGAATTTATGAGTTCTCTCTCAAATTGTGTCCGACTCCATCTAAACTGTGTCCCAAAACTCTAACCCTAACCCTTGACCCAGACGTCCCCGGTTGCTGGTCACCGTCCCCGGTTGCTGGTCGTCGTCCGGGATATATAACCGCCGACGAGGACGAGGACCAACCCCACCACCGACCTCGAGCTCAACCCCTAACCCTCGATCGTGCTGTCGTCGCCAACCCCATCACACCGGACACGGCGGTTCAGATCCAGATCTGACGAGTACGAGGCAGTTGAGCTTCATCTATGATCGAGGCGGTTGAGCTCGACCACTGCTGTCGTCATCGAGCACCCCACCGTCGTCGACGTCGTCCTCGAGCTCGACCACCGCTATCGTCCTCGAGCTCGACCACTGCCGTCGTCCTCGAGCTCGACCACCGCCATCCTTCTCGAGCACCCCATCGCCGTCGACGTCGAGCTACCCGTCGCCATCGTGGTCGAGATCCCGGTCGCCTCCACTGCAAAATGAAGAGAAGATAGAGGAAGAGAAAAAAAAAATGAGAGAGGTGAGAGAATGTTGAGAGGGGAGGGGGGGGGGGGGGGGGGGGGGCACAAACAGTGGAGAATTTTTTTCTTTCTCAAAACATGTTTTAGCAGCTCTCCAAAAGCTGAGTTTAAACATAGGTTCTAAAAAAAAAATTGTAGTGTATATTCCGAGTATCCAACATCCAAACGCTATTTACTGTGTCCCTTACGTTATAACTCAGAAAACTGAGTTATAACTGCTAACCAAACAGACCCTTAGACTTTGGGTTTAGATAAGTTTCGAAATTTGCGTTTGAATTTTCATAATATATATAATTAGTATTTAAGTTTCAAAAGTGTCACTAATATTTCAAAAATGTTACCAAAAGTATCAGTAATTATTTTTTATGATATTTTTGAGATTCAAATATTAATTATGTATATTATTGAAATCCAAATACAAATTTTAAACCTTATCCAAAATCCAAAGTCTAAATATACCATAAATGAATGTTTAGTGTGTGCGTACAATGCTTTTGCTTTACAAAGGTCAGCCACATATCTGACCTGTTTGGCCTTTACAAAGGTCCAAACACATTTTTTTAGCTCTCTCTTGCTCTTTCTCTCTACCCCTCTCTCTATCTCTGTGCGCTCTCACTCTCTCTCTCTCTCTCTCTCTCTCTCTCTCCACTTTCTAATATTATATTTAGTTTGATTTGTGTTGGTTATTTTTTTTTGAATTTTTGTGTTATTTTTTTGTTGGTTTATTTTTCAGAAAATATTTTTTGTACAAAAAATATTTTTAAACAAATTAACTAAAATGAAATAATTTTTCAAAAATTTGAAATTACGAAAGCTTTCACCATCTCTGGTGGCAAAATATTTTTGGTTTTTTTTTTAGGTTTTTTGTGTTGGTTTTTTTTAAATTTTTGACAATATTAATTTGATTTTTTTTTAAAATTTTGACCTCCAAAAATTAGTATAGATAACTAAAACAAATAACAAACTAATTATCATTCATATTAGTATATTAGTATAGATAATAACAAATTAATATAGATAATAAAAAAATCGAAAATAAAATGACCGAAAGTAAATTTTGGAACTTGAAACATCGGTTTTTTGCGATTTTAAAAATTTTAGAAGTCCGTCAAACTGTGAAACAGTTTATCCCGCAGTACTTTTCGATACGGTCATTTTGGCACAAACTGGACTTTGTTTCGATCTCTCAGTCAAAAGTTATGATACTTTAAAGTTTTAAAAATTATATTTTTGCCTGTAACATGTGCGTCTTGCTTCGAATGAAAATTCTTTCTACACGAATTGTGTTACTCTCGTCGAAAATATACGAATCAACCTATTGTTTAACGAAAAACGATTTCAAAATAAATAGTTATGGCCATTCGAAGTCTGCTCGACGACAGACGTAATATTCTTACGGCAGATTTATTTATTTTTGTCCAATGATAGCATATTTTATTTTGATAAATTTTATTTGAGAGAGAGAGAGTTGAGAGAGACAGAAAGAGAGGGACGGTTGACATATATATATATATATAGAGAGAGAGTTGTTAGAGAGAGAGAGTGTGTGTGTGTTGGGGAGTGAGAGAGAGAGAGCGAGAATGAGAGAGAGAGAGCGGAAAAAATATAATATTAGAAAACGTCCTTATTGAGAAAACGTCCTTCTATTTTTTATCTTCTATTTTTTATTTTATTTTTTGCCCTAACGTCTGTTAACGACGAAAAAAATTAACGATAGAAATATAATATTAAAAAATATAAAATGTCATTTGGAAGGAAGTTTGGATGCTTTATTCGTAATTTTTTAAACTCCGATGCTTTAGATGAAATTTATATAAATTCGGATGCTCTAGATGAAAATTTCCGTAAAAAAAATTATATCGACCTCATTGTAGTCCATGCCTACTATAATTTTATTTCTTATGTGTCCTAGAATAACTCTTTATCTGTATAAATGAATGACAAATCAACGGTTGATCCGAGATCAAAAAACTAATTAGATGTATTATGGAAACCTAAATGTAAATTTTATAATTTTTTCAAAATCCAAAGTTTAAAAGCCCCCTTTATGTTGGCAAATTATAAGGGCACTACACATTTTACTCGGGGCTAGCCCATAGTAAATTTGCAAAAAATTACAAGTTTGCCATCATAAAACTTACTTGGGGCTAGCCCAAACGCGGGACTGTTATAGTCAGGACTGTCAAAATTTTGACAGTCCTATAACTTGGAAGGACTATCAAAATTTTGACAGTCCTCCAAATTGTTAGGACTGTCATAATTTTGACAGTCCCATTTCCCAAAATTACAAGTTTGCCACTCTCATAGTTACTTGGGGCTAGCCCACACCAAACTATAAAAGTGAAATGGCTTTCTATTTTTGGCATTCCACCTAGACTTGAAGAAACCCTCATTCCACCAAGCCCAAACCTAAATTTGGAAATTGCTAGTTGTGGTTGGAGGAGGATTTTACTTTAGTGATACTCCAAGGAATATTCTTCCGGTATGTCTTCGACAACCTACGATGAATAAATTTTACAATTGTCCGAAATTTTTTTAGTTTATTTTGACTATTGTAGGAACAATGCATGAAAAATTGTTCGATGACGAAGTCGGATCGTCCAATTCATTAAATATGCACTCCGGACGTTCCGAAGAACAAGTTGGTTGTTCCGAAGCACGTACGGTACGTAAAACGACAACCCTAATTTGACAGTCACGATTTAGGACTGTAAAAATTAGACAGTTCTATATAAATATAGGACTGTCAAATAATCTACAGTCCTAAATTAATAGAGGACTGTCATAAATTTGACAGTCCTATATAAAAGTAGGACTGTCATAATTTGGACAGTCCTATTTAAAAATAGGACTATAAAAATAGTGACAGTCCTGGATAATTATATGAAGTTATTAATTTTTATATTATTTTATATTGGTTATAGGACCAACCTCAAGAGAAGACCACACTCAAGAAAGAGTAGAGCAAAAAAGAAGGAGGAGGAGTCAACTAAAAGAGATCCATCCTTATTCGAACATATCGAACGCAGTTTGGAGGCAAAGTCCGTTGTTCGAACTCATAAGCTAACTATTCGAAGGGGGAAGAAACAGAAAACGATAGATGCAGGTACGACGGAGGGTGTTGAAAACTTTTCTGTTTCTTATAGTCTATACATTGAAAATTTTCTACCTGAGATGCGAAATTTCGTTTGGTCTATTGTTGATGTTCCTGTGGACATGCACTAGCAAGACAACTAGGCTATTCAGTGGAAGCAGGATGGAGACAGGTTAGGGCAGAGCTGTACGAGGAGTTGGAGTCGCGACTAGCCTTCTATAGCCAGATACTTGGCGAAGAAATTGTTGGAGATTTGTTGGCAGGCATACCTTGTACGGAAACAGTTACCGGACCAGACCATTACATGGATGTCCCGCCTGCTGCTTACGTCTTCTCTAATAGGTATAAATTACCTATTGCAATTATCTCACAAGGTATTAACAATACTTTCTTTCCAATGTGTGCCCCCCAGGCCGAACACCGAGTATCCAATCTATGTTGCATAGGGCTTGTCGGACAATACTTCGTCATCCCAAGGTTGATCGCTCATTCTCCTATTACGCCACCTTCTACGCTTTGGTATAAACACGCACCAGAGGAAGCGATCGCATGGACGACACCCTACAAGGATGCAATGGCGGCCTATAAGAAGATGATGAAGATGGAGGATCCAAAAATCATGCCGGATGACTACTTTGATATTCTTATCGATTGATACTGTATATTGAAAATGTATTTTGTGTTGATCCATGTATATTGAACTATATGTTGTATGTTGTGTGTATGTTGTGTAATGAAAGGAGTTATTTAATCGATACTAATAGATTTTGACTGTATGTTGTGCATTGCTACTAATAACCTAGGACTGTCAATATGTAAAACTGCCAGGATACTAGGACTGTCACAAATTTGACAGTCCTAGTATATACTAGGACTGTCATAATTGTGGCAGTCCTAAAGTTTATCCACTGTCTATTAGCAGTTATATGTAACTTTAGGACTGTCACTATTTTGACAGTCCTAGTATATACTAGGACTGTCAAAATTGTGACAGTCCTAAAGTTTACCCACTGTCTTATATCACACTTATATGTAACTTT
This sequence comes from Iris macrosiphon, assembly GCA_036927795.1. Taxonomy (NCBI): domain Eukaryota; kingdom Viridiplantae; phylum Streptophyta; class Magnoliopsida; order Asparagales; family Iridaceae; genus Iris; species Iris macrosiphon. The sequence continues at coordinate 145,682,558 of JAYESA010000016.1, forward strand.
AGGACTGTCACTATTTTGACAGTCCTAGTATATAATAGGACTGTCAAAATAGTGACAGTCCTAGTATATAATAGGACTGTCACTATTTTGACAGTCCTAGTATATACTAGGACTGTCAAAATTGTGACAGTCCTAAAGTTTATCCACTGTCTTATATCACAGTTATATGTAACTTTAGGACTGTCACTATTTTGACAGTCCTAGTATATATTAGGACTGTCAAAATTGTGACAGTCCTAAAGTTTACCCACTGTCTTATATCACACTTATATGTAACTTTAGGACTGTCACTATTTTGACAGTCCTAGTATATAATAGGACTGTCATAATAGTGACAGTCCTAGTATATAATAGCACTGTCACTATTTTGACAGTCCTAGTATATACTAGGACTGTCAAAATTATGACAGTCCTAAAGTTTACCCACTGTCTTATATCACAGTTATATATAACTTTAGGACTGTCACTATTTTGACAGTCCTAGTATATACTAGGACTGTCAAAATAGTGACAGTCCTCATACATACAGTTTACACAGTGTTTACCCCCACTGTCTGCACATTAGACCACTGTATGTATGCAGTTCAAATAGATATTTTAAACTTGTATACAACTCAAATTCACTCATAGTTGTCAATAGTAGCAAATTCATTGAAAGTCTCAATAGTAGCAAAAGTCATACAACTCAAATTTAAACTATTACAATTCTCAAAAGTCATATTCTTTCAAACTTTTACAACTCAAAATGAAAGTTTAAACTTCATGATGCCTCTTTGTACGTTGCTCTCTATTTTCCAAGAAAGGAAATTCTTCAGCATTGTCGATTTGTTGGAGTTCGTCATTGATTGTCATATAATTCGAACACTGGCAACTTACGAGGCTTCTTCCCAACTTCTTCACTTTTCTTGCCTATTCATGAGAATTAAAAAAATTTGTTAGAAACAGTTACAAATATCAAACTTAAAGTCTCCAAGTTGGCTCACCATCTTGACCAGTGCAGTATACAAGACCGATTTGGCAGAAAGCTCTGAAGGTACACGTATAATATCCCCTCCGCGTTGGAACAAGGTAGGCAGTCCGACACCGGCGTAGTAGGCGAGGTAGTCGTCGCTACACTCCGTCATATTGACTGCTGCTAGACGTTCGGTATCTCTAATAACGTGGCGTTGCCACTCGGTGAAGAAGTCTGATACCCAGTTGAACGCCGCAGGAATATAGTTTAGAGATTTTGTACCGCGCGGAGGAGTTATCATTTTCAAAGTGCGTCTTGGGATAGTTTGTACGTAGCCAAACTGACGGAGCACTCTATCCGGCATATAAGCCTCCTCGATTTTATGACAACTGATAAGACCATGAAATAAGGCGACTGGTTGTAATGGTCGGGTAGTCTGTCGCAAATTACGGTATGGATCCCATACAATCTGCACCACATAAAATTTAGCATAACGTCATTTAGCATAGCGTAGTAAATTAATACCAATTAAGTACAAAATTAGGTCTATATTCACCTCTTCGGTCGTCATATCTTCGAGTGCATGCTGTAGAGCGGCCAATGTGTGAGAACGTTTGGCATCTTCTTTAGTAGGCTTCCATCGGCACATTCTAGGCAGGTTCTCGTCATACCCTCGGTTCAGCTTCGCCCGCTGCAGGGTTGGAAAGTGCTCGTATATCCATGCCTTCACGTTACCAGAAATATATTATGTCACGCCCCAGTCCCAAAATGCCGAGGGATAGGGCACGTGGCAATGGCCAGCAGCACGCACCGATGGACAACCCAATTTAATGGATCCATCAGGGCATGCTTAAGCTGTAGTCTAGCAGGAAATAGAGCAATTGTTACAGGTCACAGACTAATCTAATCTCATCCACAACAGATAATCACAGATAAAGACAGGATAATACAAATAAAATAAGCTGATCTCAATAAATATCTCGGAAAACAATCCGAGAATATGTCTGGTACAACAATTGTAAATAGACAGGAAATAATCAACTGGAAAGAGAAATAAATGACTACATACGGCCAATGCTCAGGAGAAGTCCTCTGGTACGAGCTCGTCTTTAGGTCCTGGTACAGCTCCTGGAAGTGCTCTGGTACGGGGTATCTCTGGATGGATCTCTTCAGCTATACCTGGGGACATAGTCCATTCCAGGTCCTCAGGGGACATAGCAAGGTACAGATAATACAAGCCAAAATATAAGCAGTGCAGAAATAAATAAGCAATAGGGTGAACTATATAACCAGCTACGTGATATGCAGTATGAGAGCAGTACAGGAACTCAGGCTGAAACTACTACAAGCTCTGTGTCGGGGAGCCGGTAGCAGTGATATCATGTAGTTGTCTAGCTCAATGGGAGACTACGACGCCGGCATAATATAAAATTAACCTGTAGCCTGTGTGTCTCTCCCCACCCAATGTAATCACGCATATCATGACCATAACGTCTCATATCCATGTCAGCGGGATTATAGCTAATGCAACAAGTCATACTGTCTATAAAATATCTCTGTCGGTCCTGTATCCTATACAGAATCACCATGAATGTCTCAGGAAGACTCTGTCTCATGAATAGTGTCAAGTGTCCTGGGTTCTGGGGTACTTGATAAGACAAGTACGAACATTATCGGGTCTCGATATCCATGTCTATGTGACGTTACACATCTCCGCGTACGGAGTTGGCACCCGACTGGTAATCGGACGCTAAGTACGCCACTCGGTCCTAGGTTTTAACAGTTAAACAGGTTTATATGCATTTAAACAAGAATTCGGGCAAGTTCTAGAACAGGAATTACTGCTAATGGCAAACTTTACTTGCCCACTGATGTATAAACAAGTCAATAAAAATAAATAGCAAGCTGCAGGGTTTGGCAAGGTACACTTGCCTGTGGTTCCGGCTCGGTTTCGGCTCTGACTTCAGTTGGAATTGCAGGCGGTACTCCGGTTGCTGAAACAAATATTACCATCAGATCCAGAAAATATCAATCAGCTAGAAACGCCTGTCCTTGGGTCCAATTTGGAGACAAGGGCAGAAATGACAGTTTCGGGTCAAAACGGGGTCCACATGCGGGCCCGCTTTGCACCGAAAAACGCGTCAGGGTCAAAGGTCTCCAAATTCACCAAACTCAGTGTCAACAGGTCAGAAACGCTGATACGAACCCAACGGAACTTTCAGAATTGGATTCCGATGAGCCGAACACAAAATTGCCCGTCGAGCGGGGCTTGTGGGGCCCACGACACGCGATTTCGTCAACGTTCTCAGAATCGGACCAAACTTGACCCACAGGACCAGCGTATCGCTACGAGTCCGATGGCACAAGTTTCGTCTCGATCCGACGTGTGTGCACGAAGTTAGGGTAAATTGCAGAAAAGGCAGATACGGAGCGATGTCCGCGGATACGCGTTGATTCCGGTGTGCACGCACACCCAAATCAGCTTCCGCAAAATCTCACACATCCGTATCGACGAGGCGCACGTATCGGTGAAGATCGCGCGTGACCAAGTTGTCCCGTTTGGCGGGGCGTACCCAGTTCCGGGGTGAAACAGGGTCTGGGTTTTTCCTATTTTTGGATCGCGGTGTGCGATCACCACAGGACGCGATGCCCCGAACAGTTTATCCGGACACCGAGAGGGTCATACAGGCTTCGCAACGCAATTTACGGAATCAAAAACGGAGCTACGAGCAAAAAGTTACACGCACCTGAAGGGGACCCAAAAACCAGGGGCGAATCGTGTCCGACACGACACAGGACACGTGTCCTGTGTCCGACACGCGGGGGAATTGGGGATTTAGGGTTTCCGGTATACACGGCGGGGACAGCGGCTCTGCGGCGGCCGGAGGGAGCTGGGTGGCTGCGGGTGGCGTCGCAGGGGGCTCGGGGCAGGGCGGTGCCGGCAGCGGGTCGCCGGAGGCGGAGGCGAGCGGCCTGGAGGGGCTGGCTGCGGCTGTTGTCGAGCGGGGAGGGGGAAGAGGGGGCTGGCCGACGGAGGGTGCAGCGGTGGAGGCGAGGCGGAGGGCGGCTGCTGGCAGCGGGTCGCCGGAGGCGGAGGCGTGTGGTGGTCACGGCGGTGGTGGAGCGAGGCCGAGAGGGGGAAAGAGGGGTTTAAATAGGGCGGAGAGGGGTTCTGGGCGGCCGGAGATGGCGGAGGACGTGGGCGAGGTGGCCGGGGTCGTGGGCGAGGGTGGCGGGCTGGGCGACGCGTGGCGGGTGGAGCGGCGCCGGACGCGGGCGGCGCCGGAGAACGCGGGGGGGCTGGGGTTCGTGGGGGAGACGGTCGCCGGGTCGGGTCGGGTTCGGGCGGGCGGATCCGACCCGACCCGCTGGGGCGGGTACTGGGCCGGGTTGGGTCTGGGCCCGGTGGGCCGGGTCCAGCGGGCCGCGGGCTGTGGGCCGGGCTGGGGTTATAAAAATATATAATAATAATAATAATAATAATAATAATAATCAGTAAATATTTAATAAATAATTAAATAAATAAATTTAGGTGTTTTAAAAATAGGTCCGGGGCCCGATAAATTCCAGAAAAATTATCCTAAGTCCAGTTTTTCATTTTACATCCAAAAATATTATTTTTATAATATTTTAAGACTGTTTAATATCAATTAAAAATCAATGAATAATTAAAACCCAGTTTTTAAATTACAAAAAATTCCCAAAAAATTCCAGAAAATTGTGAAAAATCCAGTTTTTAAAATTTTGAAAATTCAGAGGGTTTACAATCTACCCCCCTTAAGAGGATTGCGTCCTCGCAATCAAAGAATAACCGGTCAACAGAGATGACGTGGTCGCAAGCATCGTTTGAAAACACATCACAAGAGACTTCAGGGAAATACCGTTTCCCTAAAAATTGAAAGTTTACACTTTCCAGGAAATCTAGTTAAAGCAAAAGTCTACAACTTTTATGAAAACCAGGTTGTTATTAACAAGTTGCAATTTACTAGGTTGGGGCTGAGGTCACGAACCAATGGGCACGAGCTAAAACAAGACTAGAAACAGATAACTATAAATCACTTACGCGCATCAGCGTCCTCCACAGTCATCGCGTAAGCTTGTTCGCGTCCTTGCAGTCGATTCTTCTACTGTTGAGCCTGCTGGAAGAGTATTTCCTGGGGTATCAAGGGTGGCCTCGGCTGATACCCTGCTGGAGCTAGTGGTAGGACTTCTTGAACTTTCGCTTGCGGTGCTTCCAATGCTGGAGAGGCTGACCTCGGTACTGGTAACGCTTGCTGGTTACCCTTTGGTGCTTTGTCTCGACGCTCAGGGCATTCCCTCAGTAAATGCTGACTGGATCCGCAAGCCAAACATAATCTCATTTTCCGTCTGCACTTGTTTTCTATATGACCTCGCCGGTGACAATATGGGCAAACAGGTATTGTCTGTGGAGATGCTTCTGGTGGCTGGTGTACGTGAGGTCTTTTTGCAACTTCTTCCTGTGGTGCTGAAGTGGAAGTCCGTTTCAGACTGGTCTCTCTCCTGATGACGCGCTCAATGCGTCGTGCTGCAGCAAGGACGTCGGAGTATGAGGTAGGTGCAACGGATCCAATTAATTTTTGTAGTCCGTGAAGAATTTTTCAGCCTTCTCTTCTTCTGTCGGGATCAACGTTGGAGCGAAGTGACTTAGACGAATGAACTCAGCGTTGTACTCTTCCACCGTCTTAGTATCCTGAGTGAGGTGATTAAACTTGTCTCGAAGTTCTGATCGTGCGATAGCCGGAATGTACATCTCCAGAAAGAGCCTGGAAAACTCTTCCCAAGTGACTCGGTCTGGTCCGAGCCGTGCTTCCTCAGATAGCCACCAGTGATGTGCATTGTCCGTCAACTGCATTCTGACGGCAGTCATCCAACGTTCCTTTGGAAGTTCAGCTGCTTCTAGTTGATGTTGAGTGTTGGTGAGCCACTCATGAACTTCAGTTGGCTCTTCCTTGCCTGAGAATGTACGGGGCTTTAATTGGCGAAAGTCGGTGATAGAGCCCGTCGTTGGCCGTCGAGCTGGTAGGTTGGCCTGCTCTAGTGCGGTTACTAGGCTGCGACTGAAAGCCTCTTGTTGAGCTTGCATTATTGCATAGACCATTTGAAATATCTGTTGTCCGTCCATGGCCTGTCCTGGTAGAATTACGGGCATTGATGGAGTAACTGGCGTCGTTGGTGGAATGTCATCTTGCTGGATCCTCGGGGCATGTTGTTGAGCTGGCTGTCCTCCATCTACTGGTGTTACTTCGTCTTCGTTGGTGACCCCAGCATCTCGTGGTAAAGTTATAGGAGTCTCGTCGTTTGCTCGTGAATCCATAACCCTGCAACCAAAATAAACAATAAGAGGCGCACAGGAATCAAGGCAGGATGCAAGTCAAGGAATTAATTCGAAGTCGATATGGATATCAAGAACGTTTCAAGCAAGTGGATGAGATCCTAAAACTTATCCTATCTATATTTGCAGGCCTGTTCGGTCCCTAAGTTGAAACCGAACAAATTAGTCGTGGACCTGCATGGGCCACCATAAAAACTATGTCACGCCCCAGTCCCAAAATGCCGAGGGACTGGAGAAGCGTGGCAATGGCCAGCAGCACGCACCGATGGACAACCCAATTTAATGGATCCATCAGGGCATGCTTAAGCTGTAGTCTAGCAGGAAATAGAGCAATTGTTACAGGTCACAGACTAATCTAATCTCATCCACAACAGATAATCACAGATAAAGAGAGGGTAATGCAAATAAAATAAGCTGATCTCAATAAATATCTCGGGAAACAATCCGAGAATATGTCTGGTACAACAATTGCAAATAGACAGGAAATAATCAACTGGAAAGAGAAATAAATGACTACATACGGCCAATGCTCAGGAGAAGTCCTCTGGTACGAGCTCGTCTTTAGGTCCTGGTACAGCTCCTGGAAGTGCTCTGGTACGGGATATCTCTGGATGGATCTCTTCAGCTATACCTGGGGACATAGTCCATTCCAGGTCCTCAGGGGACATAGCAAGGTACAGATAATACAAGCCAAAATATAAGCAGTGCAGAAATAAATAAGCAATAGGGTGAACTATATAACCAGCTACGTGATATGCAGTATGAGAGCAGTACAGGAACTCAGGCTGAAACTACTACAAGCTCTGTGTCGGGGAGCCGGGTAGCAGTGATATCATGTAGTTGTCTAGCTCAATGGGAGACTACGACGCCGGCATAATATAAAATCAACCTGTAGCCTGTGTGTCTCTCCCCACCCAATATAATCACGCATATCATGACCATAACGTCTCATGTCCATGTCAGCGGGATTATAGCTAATGCAACAAGTCATACTGTCTATAAAATATCTCTGTCGGTCCTGTATCCTATACAGAATCACCATGAATGTCTCAGGAAGACTCTGTCTCATGAATAGTGTCAAGTGTCCTGGGTTCTGGGGTACTTGATAAGACAAGTACGAACATTATCGGGTCTCGATATCCATGTCTATGTGACGTTACACATCTCCGCGTACGGAGTTGGCACCCGACTGGTAATCGGACGCTAAGTACGCCACTCGGTCCTAGGTTTTAACAGTTAAACAGGTTTATATGCATTTAAACAAGAATTCGGGCAAGTTCTAGAACATGAATTACTTCTAATGGCAAACTTTACTTGCCCACTGATGTATAAACAAGTCAATGAAAATAAATAGCAAGCTGCAGGGTTTGGCAAGGTACACTTGCCTGTGGTTCCGGCTCGGTTTCGGCTCTGACTTTAGTTGGAATTGCAGGCGGTACTCCGGTTGCTGAAACAAATATCACCATCAGATCCAAAAAATATCAATCAGCTAGAAACGCCTGTCCTTGGGTCCAATTTGGAGACAAGGGCAGAAACGGCAGTTTCGGGTCAAAACGGGGTCCACACGCGGGCCCGCTTTGCACCGAAAAATGCGTCAGGGTCAAAGGTCTCCAAATTTACCAAACTCAGTGTCAACAGGTCAGAAATGCTGATACGAACCCAACGGAACTTTCAGAATTGGATTCCGATGAGCCGAACACAAAATCGCCCGTCGAGCGGGGCCTGTGGGGCCCACGACACGCGATTTTGTCAACGTTCTCAGAATCGGACCAAACTTGACCCACGGGACCAGCGTATCGCTACGAGTCCGATGGCGCAAGTTTCGTCTCGATCCGACGTGTGTGTACGAAGTTAGGATAAATTGTAGAAAAGGCAGATACGGAGCGATGTCCGCGGATACGCGTTGATTCCGGTGTGCACGCACACCCGAATCAGCTTCCGCGAAATCCCACACGTCCGTATCGATGAGGCGCACGTATCGGTGAAGATCGCGCGCGACCAAGTCGTCCCGTTTGGCGGGGCGTACCCAGTTCCGGGGTGAAACAGGGTCTGGGTTTTTCCTTTTTTGGATCGCGGTGTGCGATCACCACAGGACGCGATGCCCCGAACAGTTTGTCCGGACACCGGGAGGGTCATACAGGCTTCGCAACGCAATTTGCGGAATCAAAAACGGAGCTACGAGCAAAAAGTTACACGCACCTGAAGGGGACCCGAAAACCAGGGGCGAATCGTGTCCGACACGACATAGGACACGTGTCCTGTGTCCGACACGCGGGAGAATTGGGGATTTAGGGTTTCCGGTGTACACGGCGGGGACAGCGGCTCTGCGGCGGCCGGAGGGAGCTGGGTGGCTGCGGGTGGCGTCGCAGGGGGCTCGGGGCAGAGCGGTGCCGGCAGCGGGTCGCCGGAGGCGGAGGCGAGCGGCCTGGAGGGGCTGGCTGCGGCTGTTGTCGAGCGGGGAGGGGGAAGAGGGGGCTGGCCGACGGAGGGTGCAGCGGTGGAGGCGAGGCGGAGGGCGGCTGCTGGCAGCGGGTCGCCGGAGGCGGAGTGTCACCACCATATTTCCAAAGCCGGGTATTTTTTTATTTTAATTTGGTTAATTATGTATTATTTATATTTAATTGTATTATTTATATTTAATTAATGATTGTATTATATTTTTATTGATTGTTTTAGGATTTTGGCTAGCTTGGACCCATGTCAGACCCTAGTGGACCCATGTCCGACCCAGCCCACACCCTTGTGAGAATTATTTTGGGGCTTAGAATATTTATTTTATTTTTAGGAGGTTAGTGGGAGAGATTTGGAGTTAGTTTGAGTGCTTTTGGAACCCCGAAACCAAAAAACCCAAGTTTGGAGGACATGTTGGTCATTTGGACTTTGTGGAACCCTTATATTTCACTTGGCCGGATTCCCACAGCCCCCCTCACCCGACCAAACAGCAAACCAGCAGCCCCAGCCCCTTTCCTTCCTTCCTTCTTCACTTCTTCTTCTTCTCCACTCATTTTTCTTCTTCCTTTCTCCTTCCTACTTCAAGTAAGTCATTTTTCTTCCTTCTTTCTTCCATTCCTTCTTCTTTAAGTAACCCTAACCCTACATTCTTCCCTAACCTAGGTGGGTAGAGCCTAGATTTTGTGTTGGAGCTTGGATTGGGAGCTTGGAAGCTTGGTTTGGTGGATTTGGAGCATTTTGGAGATTTTGGCTTGGGATTCCAACTCCCAAGAGGTAAAACCTAACTTTCCCCTTTCTAATTATTTTTGTGTAGTGTAATTAGTGTTGTAGAACCTTCCTAGACCCTAAGCCTACCCGTAGGAGGAAGTTGGAACTAGTTTGGTTGAGTTTAGAGACTTTGACATTAGGTTTTGTGTCGAATTCGGGTGGAATCCGAATTTGGCCCAATTTTGGGTGATGCCCTAGGTTAGACGGACCTAGGTAGACGTTGTCGGGAGTCGTGAGGGTGAGTGCGTGTCTCCGTTTGGGCACGGGAAGCCGTGTCGCGGAGAAACGGGCGTTTCGAGCGAAATTGGGGCTTTTCGTCGTCGCCGATTCTAAGTGCGTGTGCGTTTCCGCCACGGGCCTAGAATCGACGCGGGAGCACATTTTCTAGGATCTAGACATCGTGTAGAGCGCGTGGGTAAATTTTGGGCCGATTCCGAGTTTGTTTGGTGTGCGTTTCAGGAGGTTTTCCGAGCCGCGCACCACGTGTTCGTCGAAATGACCGAACGGCCATTTCGACTTGGGTTCCTCGTTTCGGGCTTGTGCGCGCGTTGGGTTAGTATCGGAGAGTGTGTGCTAGAATTCTCGGGCTATATTTTATATATTTTTAGGTGTTTGGGCATGTCGGGGTCGTTGGGTGTGAGTGGGGCGTGTTGTTTGTGTGTCGTTGTGGTAGTGTTGTGTTTGTGTATATATATATGTATATATTTATATGTAAGTGTGTTTATGTATATATATTTATATATGTATGTGTGTATTTATATCTATGTGCTAGTGTATGTGTGTAGGTGAGTGTGTGAGTGAGTGCTTGTGTGAGTGTGTAGGTGAGTGTGTGTGCGTGTGAGTGAGTGTTTATAGGTATATATATATGAGTTTATGTATATATGTATATATATTTATATATATATATGTATGAGGGTTTGTGTGTGAGGGTGTGTGAGGTTGAGTGTGTGTGAGTGAGGATATATAGATATATATATATATATGTTTAAGTGTGTGAGTGTGTGTGTGTATATATATATATATATATATATTAGTGTATGTATATATATAGATATATGTGTGTATATATATATAGATATATGGGTGTTTATATATATATATATAGATATGTATATATGTTTATGTGTGTGTGTGTTGATAGTGTTGTGAGTGTGTGTGTGTGTGTATTAGTGTGTGAGTGTGCTAGTGTGTGTGTTAGAATGTATATAAGTTAGTGTGTATATATAGCTATAGAGTTATATATATATATATATATATATATATATATATATATATATATATATATATATATGTATGTATATATATATATATGTATATATATATATAGGGGGGTGTGTGTGTGTGTATGTGAGATGAGAGGGGGGGGCAGAACCTGGGCAACTGCTGCTGCCTGCACAGCAGCAGAAAGCTGCAGCAGCAGCAGCAAAACTGCAGTAGCAGCAGCATAAAGCAGCAGCAATAAGGAGCCCAGCAGTAGCAGTATCAAGAGCAGCAGCAGCAGAATTTGAAGCAAGAGCAGTAGCTTAATGCGAGGAAAAGGAGATAGATATATATATATATATATATATATATATATATATATATATATATATAGATGTATATATATATATCTATAGATGAATGGATAGATAGATGCATAGATAGATAGATAGATAGATAGATAGATAGATAGATGCATAGATAGTTAGAGAGATAGGTAGATAGTTAGACATTTAGATAGATTTATGTTTATCTATTAGATAGATATATTTATGGATTGATAGATGAATAGATAGCTAGGTAAAGAGATAGATACATAGATAAATAGATAGATTGATAGGTAAGTAGGTAGTTTGATAGATAGATAATTAAATATATAGATAGGTAAATAGATAGATAATTTGATAGATAGTTAGGTAGGTAAATACTAGATATTAGATATCTAGTTAGATAGATAGATAGATAACTAGATAGCTAAATATTAGATAGATAGTTAGATATCCATATCTATATGCATAGATATATATATAGATATATACATAGCTAGATAGATAGTTAGATATCTAGGTATAGATATATATATTTGAGGGTAAGGTAAGGTAAGGTATTGGGTGTAGATACCTAGGTATATGCCTATATGTATTAGATCTATATATTTTAGCCTAGATTATAGCTAGATATATATGTTTATGCATAGTTAGCTAGCTAGAGGGGTAGTCGGGTTGAGTTTAGAGAGGTATCTCAATACCTTGAGATACCAAGGTATTTCAATACCTTAAGATAACCAAGGTATTGGATTTCGAGCGGGGCATTTGAGCATTAGCCTAGGAAATGTCTTGGAGTGATTTTTATATGTATATGTGTATATATTTACGCGTGCTAGCATAGGTTTTAGAGGGTATAGGCTGGGTATATAGCGTAGGTTGAGGTATCGGATACCGAGGGTATCCCGGTATCTCAAGGAGGCGAGTTTGTGAGTTTTCTAGCTTAATGACCTCGGTTTGACCTAGAATTTCAGGAGCACCCTAGTTTGACCCAGACTTGACCGTAGTTGACTCGGTTGACCGCCAAAGTCAACTTTTGACCTAGTTTTGACCCAGAGTTGACTTTTTGGACCAAGAGTTGACTTTTTGACCCAGATTTCACCGGTTTGACCCGTTTGACCTAGAACGACCCTAGAAGCCTATTCTTTGTTATTTTATATCTGTTTAACTTATTAGAACCCTGTTTAACCTTGCTTTTCGCAATAGGTCATTGCGACACCAGTTCGGATTGCCAGTTGCTCAGGACGTCAGGCGAGTACATTCTCTGATAGTTTTCATTATCTGATGATTATTATGATTCAGCTTCTAGTATAGTATCATATGATTATTCTGGCACTACACGGGACACTGATTGATATTTCTGGATTCATTTTACTTGCGATACGTACATTTCATGTTTCTGGCCTCTATTCTGGAATCACTACTGGCATCACTACTGGCATCACCTACAGGCATCACTCATGTTCAGGCTGGACTCATCTTGATTTGCGTGTCGGGTCTTGGATCCACTTGTATTAGTCGGGGCAGGGAAATACTCGAGTAGACATGTAAACATTCCTATCTGGCATCATCAGGAATCACTCCCTCTGGTCTAATCTGGAATGATAGCAGCCGCGCACCCAGTGCGCGGTGAGCTGTACTTACCCCTAGCCGTTTACATGTCGAAACAAGTATTTCAAAGACACCGAGTTCATTCTTTATAGTCTGGACTCTCATGCATTTCTTGACTTGTCTCACTTACATGTTTCTGACTTGACTCACATGTTTTTTATGCTGGACTCACTACACGTTCATGTGCACGGACTTGATCTTAGCTTAGATTTCCTGTATCTTGTAGTTATTACTATCTTGCTCTGATATCCATGCATCTTTACCTTTATGCACCAGTTATACATATTTCTTGTTTCATACTTGCTTCATTCTTCTTGCTACTTGCTATAACTGTTTTATAGTTTTTATCATTTAATGGAACTGCTGTTAGAGATGTACTTGCTCCAGTCCTGACTGGACATATTTTTCCAGAGTATCCGGAGGATTGGTGTCCGACATTTTATGGACCTGAGCCTGTCGATGGTGCAGACAGGGACCCTCTAGTTTAGGGGTGATCTCCGGGTTGGTAGCCGGGATCACTGAGACCTTGTTGTTGTTTTTATTAGCTTTTAGCACCGGATTTGTCTCCGGTTTTGGATTGAGACATTGTTTGTATATTATTTTGGATATTGTTGTATTATTATTTGATGTTGTGGTTGTTGTAGTAGTTGTTGTTGGTTAGACTATATAGTTGTTAGATCTCTGTGTTATCTTATCGTGCTTAGATTCGTGATTGAGTATATTGTGATTATCATTTGATATTTGCTCCTCCGTTTGGAGTTGAGATCTTGACAGGTTGATATTTTGATTGTGTGGTTGCCCTCCTTTTGGAGAGGTCATGTCCGATTTTTGTGTGAGATTATTATCTAGATAGTTGACCTAAACAGCATTCTACCGCCGATGTTGCGGCGTAGGCTGGACGTACCCACGACTCATGCCCGATTTTCCGGGTGCGGGTCGTGACACATTTTTGGTGGCGGCCCATGCAGGTCTCGATTCACAATTAGTACGATGTCGTAGTGGTACAACAACTTAGTTGTACTGCTGCGAGCCTGCTATAGGATCTAGGATCTAGGATGAGTGTGTACTCAATCACGACTAGGAACAATTCCAATCTAATTATTCTGAAATTATTTCTTTTAAAATATTACTGTCCTTTCTTGATGATATCGTATCTTGCGCCGTATTGACTTCTTTTGATCTGTGTTCAGGATGCCTCCGAAGACACGATCCCATCGTACCGTTCCAGCAGTTGCCTCGGAGAGGTCTGCTACCTCTCGTCCAGCTCGTATTCAGGCAGCTGCTACCGCTCCACTCACCACTCCTGCGGTTGAGGGAGCATCTGCTTCTCTCGGGGATTCTCCTTCACCTATCGATCCGAGGACTACCCCAGTCGTTCCGGTGGTTCCTCCACCACTTCCTGCTCCAGTAGATGCCGCGCAGTTGTTTGCGTTCTTCAGGGAGATGATGGACACGCAGCACCGTCAGGTGGATGTGATGAGGCTGGGCATTGAGAACGCCCACCAGGTGGCCATGACGGCAGTGGACAGGGTGGCACAGATTCAGCCACAGGCAGATCAGATTCAGCACCCGAGGCCGGGCAGCATCATTGATTTTCAGAGGATGCGGCCCAAGGAGTTCCGTGGTACAGAAGGAATCCTGTACGCGGATGACTGGATAGAGCAGATTGAGGGGATCTTCAGGCTGGCGCAGATTCCAGACAGCATGCAGATAGAGGCAGCGGGCAGCCAGATGTTCGACCTCGCTTTGACGTGGTATCGCACAGATACGAGGATTGCAGCGCCAGGGCTTACTTGGGAGGCCTTCAAGAGGCTTTTTAAGGAGAAGTTTTTTCCAGATGTGGCGCTCAGTGCTTTGGAGAGCCAGTTCGAGGCACTCGTCCAAGGAAGCATGACGGTGGACGAGTACGCAGCGGAGTTCTGCCGTCTGGGCAGATTTGTAGATGGCTTGAGTGAGGCAGCCAAGGCGAGGAAGTTTCGCAAGGGCTTGGTCATGGCGGTCAAGTCTTTGACCAGGAGCGACCGCGAGGCAACTTTTGAGCAGATAGTAGGAGATGCTCAGAGAGCAGAGGATGACTTGGAGCTCAAGTCCAAGAGAGGCAGGGATGATTCAGGCAGTGCCAGTGGTAGTGCGGGACCAGCTAAGCGTCCCTATGTGCAGAAGGCAGCGCAGCAGGGTCAGGATCAGAGGGTGCCCACTTGTGCCTACTGCAGGAAGGCAGGACACACTTGGGATGTTTGTAGGAGGAGGCTGAAGGTGTGTTTGTTCTGTGGATCCGCTGCTCACCAGATGCGAGATTGCCCCACTGCACCTCCATTGGGTGGAGCACAGGATCAGAGAGTTGGAGCTAGGCCATCTGTGGCACAGCATTATGCCCCGCACCAGCAGAGGGATACACCTCAGCAGGGCAGGGCTTATGAGTTGACGGTCGAGGAGGCCGATGCTACGGATGTCGGGTTAGCAGGTCTGTCTCTTGTTTCTTCTTCCTGTCCTTTTCCATTCCTGTGGTGTGCTTCATTAGTACCTGTTAGATTTTTTTTGTGCTGTGGTAGATAGTGTAGTGACCCCGATTGAGACTGTAATAACACGACCAGTAGGACCCTGATCTTGTATGTTGTTTAGGTAGAATTTCTTGACTGTGATTGTTGGGGGTTTGACCTAGAGGAGTGTGATTGACTTTAAATTTTGAGGACAAAATTTTCTAAGGAGGATAGGCTTGTCACCACCCCATTTCCAAAGCCGAATATTTTTTTATTTTAATTTGGTTAATTGTGTATTATTTATATTTAATTGTATTATTTATATTTAATTAATGATTGTATTATATTTTTATTGATTGTTTTAGGATTTTGGCTAGCTTGGACCCATGTCAGACCCTAGTGGACCCATGTCCGACCCAGCCCACACCCTTGTGAGAATTATTTTGGGGCTTAGAATATTTATTTTATTTTTAGGAGGTTAGTGGGAGAGATTTGGAGTTAGTTTGAGTGCTTTTGGAACCCCGAAACCCAAAAACCCAAGTTTGGAGGACATGTTGGTCATTTGGACTTTGTGGAACCCTTATATTTCACTTGGCTGGATTCCCACAGCCCCCCTCACCCGACCAAACAGCAAACCAGCAGCCCCAGCCCCTTTCCTTCCTTCCTTCTTCACTTCTTCTTCTTCTCCACTCATTTTTCTTCTTCCTTTCTCCTTCCTACTTCAAGTAAGTCATTTTTCTTCCTTCTTTCTTCCATTCCTTCTTCTTTAAGTAACCCTAACCCTATATTCTTCCCTAACCTAGGTGGGTAGAGCCTAGATTTTGTGTTGGAGCTTAGATGGGAGCTTGGAAGCTTGGTTTGGTGGATTTGGAGCATTTTGGAGATTTTGGCTTGGGATTCCAACTCCCAAGAGGTAAAACCTAACTTTCTCCTTCCTAATTATTTTTGTGTAGTGTAATTAGTGTTGTAGAAGCTTCCTAGACCCTAAGCCTACCCGTAGGAGGAAGTTGGAACTAGTTTGGTTGAGTTTAGAGACTTTGACATTAGGTTTTGTGTCGAATTCGGGTGGAATCCGAATTTGGCCCAATTTTGGGTGATGCCCTAGGTTAGACGAACCTAGGTAGACATTGTCGGGAGTCGTGAGGGTGAGTGCGTGTCTCCGTTTGGGCACGGAAAGCCGTGTCGCGAAGAAACGGGCGTTTCGGGCGAAATTGGGGCTTTTCGTCGTCGCCGATTCTAAGTGCGTATGCGTTTCCGCCACGGGCCTAGAATCGACGCGGGAGTGCATTTTCTAGGATCTAGACATCGTGTAGAGCGCGTGGGTAAATTTTGGGCCGATTCCGTGTTCGTTTGGTGTGCGTTTCAGGAGGTTTTCCGAGCCGCGCACCACGTGTTCGTCGAAATGACCGAACGGCCATTTAGACTTGGGTTCCTCGTTTCGGGCTTGTGCGCGCGTTGGGTTAGTATCGGGGAGTGTGGTGCTAGAATTCTCGGGCTATATTTTATATATATTTAGGTGTTTGGGCGTGTCGGGGTCGTTGGGCGTGAGTGGGGCGTGTTGTTTGTGTGTCGTTGTGGTAGTGTTGTGTTTGTGTATATATATATATGTATATATTTATATGTAAGTGTGTTTATGTATATATATTTATATATGTATGTGTGTATTTATATCTATGTGCTAGTGTATGTGTGTAGGTGAGTGTGTGAGTGAGTGCTTGTGTGAGTGTGTAGGTGAGTGTGTGTGAGTGTGAGTGAGTGTTTATAGGTATATATATATGAGTTTATGTATATATGTATATATATTTATATATATATATATATATGTATGAGGATTTGTGTGTGAGGGTGTGTGAGGTTGAGTGTGTGTGAGTGAGGATATATAGATATATATATATGTTTAAGTGTGTGAGTGTGTGTGTGTATATATATATATATTAGTGTATGTATATATATAGATATATGTGTGTATATATATATAGATATATGGGTGTTTATATATATATATATATAGATATGTATATATGTTTATGTGTGTGTGTGTTGATAGTGTTGTGAGTGTGTGTGTGTATTAGTGTGTGAGTGTGCTAGTGTGTGTGTTAGAATGTATATAGTTAGTGTGTATATATAGCTATAGAGATATATATATAGATATATATGTATGTATATTATATATATATATATATATGTATATATATATATAGGGGTGTGTGTGTTTGTGTATGTGAGATGAGAGGGGGGGGGCAGAACCTGGGCAGCTGCTGCTGCCTGCACAGCAGCAGAAAGCTGCAGCAGCAGCAGCAAAACTGCAGTAGCAGCAGCATAAAGCAAGCAGCAATAAGGAGCCCAGCAGTAGCAGTATCAAGAGCAGCAGCAGCAGAATTTGAAGCAAGAGCAGTAGCTTAATGCGAGGAAAAGGAGATATATATATATATATATATATATATATATATATATATATATATATAGAGATGTATATATATATCTATTGATGAATGGATAGATAGATAGATAGATAGATAGATGCATAGATAGTTTAGAGAGATAGGTAGATAGTTAGACATTTAGATAGATTTATGTTTATCTATTAGATAGATATATTTATGGATTTGATAGATGAATAGATAGCTAGGTAAAGAGATAGATACATAGATAAATAGATAGATTGATAGGTAAGTAGGTAGTTTGATAGATAGATAATTAAATATATAGATAGGTAAATAGATTAGATAATTTGATAGATAGTTAGGTAGGTAAATACTAGATATTAGATATCTAGTTAGATAGATAGATAGATAACTAGATAGCTAAATATTAGATAGATAGTTAGATATCCATATCTATATGCATAGATATATATATAGATATATACATAGCTAGATAGATAGTTAGATATCTAGGTATAGATATATATATTTGAGGGTAAGGTAAGGTAAGGTATTGGGTGTAGATACCTAGGTATATGCCTAAAGTATTAGATCTATATATTTTAGCCTAGATTATAGCTAGATATATATGTTTATGCATAGTTAGCTAGCTAGAGGGGTAGTCGGGTTGAGTTTAGAGAGGTATCTCAATACCTTGAGATACCAAGGTATTTCAATACCTTAAGATAACCAAGGTATTGGATTCGAGCGGGGCATTTGAGCATTAGCCTAGGAAATGTCTTGGAGTGATTTTTTATATGTATATGTGTATATATTTTACGCGTGCTAGCATAGGTTTTAGAGGGTATAGGCTGGGTATATAGCGTAGGTTGAGGTATCGGATACCGAGGGTATCCCGGTATCTCAAGGAGGCGAGTTTGTGAGTTTTCTAGCTTAATGACCTCGGTTTGACCTAGAATTTCAGGAGCACCCTAGTTTGACCCAGACTTGACCGTAGTTGACTCGGTGACCGCCAAAGTCAACTTTTGACCTAGTTTTGACCCAGAGTTGACTTTTTGGACCAAGAGTTGACTTTTTGACCCAGATTTCACCGGTTTGACCCGTTTGACCTAGAACGACCCTAGAAGCCTATTCTTTGTTATTTTATATCTGTTTAACTTATTAGAACCCTGTTTAACCTTGCTTTTCGCAATAGATCATTGCGACACCAGTTCGGATTGCCAGTTGCTCAGGACGTCAGGCGAGTACATTCTCTGATAGTTTTTCATTATCTGATGATTATTATGATTCAGCTTCTAGTATAGTATCATATGATTATTCTGGCACAACACGGGACACTGATTGATATTTCTGGATTCATTTACTTGTGACACGTATATTTCATGTTTCTGGCCTCTATTCTGAAATCACTACTGGCATCACCTACAGACATCACTCATGTTCAGGCTGGACTCATCTTGATTTGCGTGTCGGGTCTTGGATCCACTTGTATTAGTCGGGGCGGGAAAATACTCGAGTAGACATGTAAACATTCCTATCTGGCATCATCAGGAATCACTCCTCTGGTCTAATCTGGAATGATAGCAGCCGCGCACCCAGTGCGCGGTGGAGCCGTACTTACCCCTAGCCGTTTATATGTCAAAACAAGTATTTCAAAGACACCGAGTTCATTCTTTATAGTCTGGACTCTCATGCATTTCTTGACTTGTCTCACTTACATGTTTCTGGACTTGACTCACATGTTTTTCATGCTGGGACTCACTACACGTTCATGTGCACGGACTTGATCTTAGCTTAGATTTCCTGTATCTTGTAGTTATTACTATCTTGCTCTGATATCCATGCATCTTTACCTTTATGCACCAGTTATACATATTTTCTTGTTTCATACTTGCTTCATTCTTCTTGCTACTTGCTATAACTGTTTTATAGTTTTTATCATTTAAATGGAACTGCTGTTAGAGATGTACTTGCTCCAGTCCTGACTGGGACATATTTTTCCAGAGTATCCGGAGGATTGGTGTCGACGTTTTATGGACCTGAGCCTGTCGATGGTGCAGACAGGGACCCTCTAGTTTAGGGGTGATCTCCGGGTTGGTAGCCGGGATCACTGAGACCTTGTTGTTGTTTTTATTAGCTTTTAGCACCGGATTTGTCTCCGGTTTTTGGATTGAGACCTTGTTTGTATATTATTTTGGATATTGTTGTATTATTATTTGATGTTGTGGTTGTTGTAGTAGTTGTTGTTGGTTAGACTATATAGTTGTTAGATCTCTGTGTTATCTTATCGTGCTTAGATTCGTGATTGAGTATATTGTGATTATCATTTGATATTTGCTCCTCCGTTTGGAGTTGAGACCTTGACAGGTTGATATTTTGATTGTGTGGTTTGCCCTCCTTTTGGAGAGGTCATGTCCGATTTTTTGTGTGAGGATTATTATCTAGATAGTTGACCTAAACAGCGTTCTACCGCCGATGCTGCGGCGTAGGCTGGACGTACCACGACTCATGCCCGATTTTTCCGGGTGCGGGTCGTGACACGGAGGCGTGTGTGGTGGTCACGGCGGTGGTGGAGCAAGGCCGAGAGGGGGAAAGAGGGGTTTAAATAGTGGCGGAGAGGGGTTCTGGCGGCCGGAGATGGCGGAGGACGTGGGCGAGGTGGCCGGGGTCGTGGGCGAGGGGTGGCGGGCTGGGCGACGCGTGGCGGGTGGAGCGGCGCCGGACGCGGGCGCCGCCGGAGAACGCGGGGGGGCTGGGGTTCGTGGGGGGAGACGGTCGCCTGGTCGGGTCGGGTTCGGGCGGGCGGATCCGACCCGACCCGCTGGGCGGGTACTGGACCGGGTTGGGCCTGGGCCCGGTGGGCCGGGGTCCAGCGGGCCGCGGGCTGTGGGCCGGGCTGGGGTTATAAAAATATATAATAATAATAATAATAATAATAATAATAATAATAATAATCAGTAAATATTTAATAAATAATTAAATAATTAAATAAATAAATTTAGGTGTTTTAAAAATAGGTCCAGGGGCCCGATAAATTCCAGAAAAATTGTCCTAAGTCCAGTTTTTCATTTTACATCCAAAAAATATTATTTTCATAATATTTTAAGACTGTTTAATATCAATTAAAAATTATTGAATAATTAAAACCCAATTTTTAAATTACAGAAAATTCCAGAAAATTATGAAAAATCCAGTTTTTAAAATTTTAAAAATTCAGAGGGTTTACATATTAGTCCAAAATAAACAACACAATTTAAATTTATGTAAACAAGTTGACAAAGATATATCTATACATGGAGTAGAGTCTGGCATCCGAAAATTGTCTTCGAACCCACACGGGATGCCGCACCAAGCTCGCGGTAAAAGGTATGCTAGTATACCGCTTCCCCAAAGAAATTTCGTCCACCGTTTCAATGTTGTCCAAATTGAGGAGATATTTGACATTTATGGACGTTCCAAACTTATCGGTAATGCCGACAGCCCCTAAGATGAACTGCATATAACCGCGGGCCACATTTTTGCTATTATCAATTTCGGGGGCCGGCTCAGCGAATATCTCCTCCAAATATTTTAGAGGAAGTCCGTAGGACTTCTTGAATTCTCGAAGACTAGTAAAACTAGTGGCATCAACTCCTAGACACCCTGATACATAATCCACAATATAGTCGTAATAGTTGATGCTCGACTCATCAAAAGTATGATTCTGCATGGGACGACCATCAACCCTAAGTCCCAATATATGATGGACGTCATCAAGGGTAATCGTCAACTCCCCATTGGGTAGATGGAAAGTGTTGGTCTCTGGATGCCACCGTTCTATAAATGCTGAAATCAGTGCATTATCCACCGTCGTATATGAGTAGCTACCCAAATATTGTAGACCGGTGGGACTGATTTTTGCCTTCACATCATCTCCTAATAATTCATACCTCCATGTATTGCATTTTTTGCCGTGGTTGATCACCGTCAACATACGACCACTCTCCTGAAAAGTCAACAATTGGATGAAATTAAACCTCTATGTAAAATAAACTTTGAACTTACAACTATATATAAATTTATCATAACGTAATGTACTTACCGGATTGTTCCATATTTGGTATGCAATATGGTTTTCGATCGACGGTAACATAGAGCAACCGTTTGGACGAGTGTCGACTGGACTATCTGCCTGCTCAGAAGGTCCTAAACCATCAGTAGGCCGATTTCCGAGAGTTTGTGGAAGACTCTCGACAGGACTATCTGCAGGCTGAGAAGGTCCTGAACCATCAGTAGGCCAATTTGGAATATTTGGCATGTCCTCATCGGAGGAGGAAGAAGAACCGGAAGAACTAGGAGGAGCACGTCTCTTCGAACGAAGGGCAGTCTTCTTCGTCAATCGACGTTTCCTCACTTCAGGGCGTGCCTCGGCCTCGCGGATAGTGACGCCTGGTTCAATAGTACGCGAAACTGTGCGTTCCTTACGCATCGACGCAGTAGGGCGTCTTCTCATATCTTCATCCACAGTGTCATTTCCAGGGGCATAACTATAAGACAAAAATTAATATATAGAGACAAAAATTAATTTCTATTTTAACATAATAATTGAAATTTACATTGAGGACTGTAGCCATTTCTACAGTCATGTGCAGAATTTTCAACAGTCCTAATTTTTTAGGACTGTTGAAATGCCTACAGTCCTATATATATTTAGGACTGTAGATAATTCGACAGTCCTTAATATATATAGGACTGTCGATTTTTCTACAGTCCTAAATCTATATGGGACTGTAGGAAAATCTACAGTCCCGCCCGATAGTGCTCGACAATGTCGAGGATTCTCGACATTGTATGCCCTAAAATCGTGTTCGATCAACCAAGTTAACGTCTAAACTACATCCTAAACTCCGCCAAGGACTTGTATGCCCTCATTTGAAGAATGGAAAGAAAATCACTCAAAATTTTCAAAATGCAATAGGATTTTTTAAAAATTTTGGACAATTTTGCAAATACAATAGCACAAGGAGAATGATGATTTGTACCTTGGTTCTTTCGAGACTTTGGGAGCCATCGACAAGGAGGAGGAGGACAGCGGAGATCGGCCGACGGCAGGGGGGAAAGCTCCGGTCGGGTAGTCTGTGGGTTTGGGAGTGTTTGGGAGGGTTTGGGAGTAGTGTGCTAGTATGAGTAAAATGTTGGGTTAGTATAAGTAAAACTTTCTCCTTAGTGGGCTAGCCCCAATCCTGGGCTAGCCCCAAGTAAATATGGTAGTGCCCTTATAAAAAGCCTTTATGTTTTATGGCTTGGCTTTCAACCTCTCTACAATGTTCCTTTGTCGAACCACAAAGTTAGTTTGAAAAAAAGATTGGAAGCCCAGATATAAAACATAAGTCGCATAAAAAATACATATACGATGAAAATAATATATATATATATATATATATATATATATATATATATATATATATATATATATATATATATATAATTTTTTAAATTTAAATTATTTTCTGTTAGATGCAGAATATTGATATACTCCTCCTGTTATTTTATAAGTTAATATTATCCTCCTGAAAGTGTCGTTAAAGAGTTTTAAATGTGTCACTATAAAGTCAAAGGTGATATTTTCAGGGAGGTAATATCAACTTATGAAACAGTAAAGGATAATATCAATATCCTGCATCTAATATGATGGTAATATCAAAAAGTTCTAAATTAAATTAAAAAAAAAATTAGTTTTCCTTATAACCAAATACCCAGAAGCCCATATCCCAATGCCCAAAAGCCCATATCCCAATGCCCAATATTTTTTGGAATTTTTTTTAGAAAAAAAAGAAATCTGACACAAGGTTTAGTCCGGATCCATTTTTTCTGGATTTTGGACTGTGCTGATTTGGATTTGGAGTTTAATTTCAGTCCAGAACCGATCAAATCCAATCAAAATCAGACCATGGGATGATAATTCAACCTTTCTCAGTCTTGTTGGTTTGTAACATGTTTTTACCAAAACTCTTTAACTCAAGTGTCGGTGAGTGATGTATAGTGTTAAAAAAAAACACTCTATATCGGACAGTGAATACCGGAGTTATCTAAGATGGATTGACAACGCTTTCGTACATCATACATATGTTATGTTGTAATCATAGACATTAGATTGGCACAAATCTTGGCGATATTACGACCATGTGCAGTTTATCGGGCAGTGAATACCGGAGTATTGAGCGATCGCTTGTCTGTCTCAATTATTAACTAATATGTAGGATGAGATGCTGCTAATTATGAATTATACAAAAGGAAAAAGACAGTGCAATTAATTAAAAAAAATTGGTTCCTCTTCTCTTTTGTATTGTTTATTATTTGTCGGAGACGGTGAAATGATTCCTTAGCTAGCCTAGGTCAAACCTCTACCAATTATATAGTATAGAATCGATGTTGCTGTTGTGTTAATTTATTCTATGAACTACAAGTACATTATATTCGCCCATGTGGATTTGGGACAAAGTAATCCTAATTAGTAATCACAAATGTCATGTTAGATGATAAAAAGCTAATTAACAAACTGCAATTGAAACTAGCCCCAAATGTAATCATTGAGTCCACAAGCATCAATTGAAACTAGACTCAAAAATTTAGGATCCATAACCTTTTTACATCAAATACTAATTTCATTTGAGTTATATATATATATATATATATATATATATATATATATATATATATATATATATATATATATACACGCACGTGCGTTGCACGTATTTTATATTACTTGAAAAAAGATAGTTTATTAAAAGAGCAACTGACAATTTCTTAATTTTATTATAGGTGGAAATATAATAGGCATGAGCATGCATGTTTTATTAACTTTTGTTTTATTCTCCAAACTACCTACTTTGCATGCATGCATATCTTTGTTTTATTAACTATCATTTTCCAAGTTGCCTCATGCATGCATACATACATTTAATACGTATTTAATTACTGTTTTTAATTACTTAGATATCCTTATCAACGTTAATACATATTGAAATGTAATGAAGGATATTTTTGGAACGAAAAACTTTCACGGTGAAGCCTAGTTTTGGCATTATATATACTAGTATATATGCACGTGCTTTGCACGTATATTGGAGTGAATAATGTTGATGAGTTAGTTTATTTCTACTGCTTTTAATTATATAGGTTAATGGTTCAACCCTTCGAATTCTTTGGTAACAATTTAAAAGACTTAGCAAGTAGCATGAACCCTTTGATTTCCTTAAATGATTGTCATTATTGCATCTCTTAAATGGTTGTTAGTGGAATTTATTGTAGGTATTCTTTTAATTACTAAATATGTTGAAGGGTATTTTTGGAACGAAATTTTTTCACGGTGAAGCCTAGTTTTGGCTTTATATAGAGGAGACTAGTATATATGCACGTGCTTTGCACGTATCTTGGAGTGGATGATTTTGATGAGTTGATTTAACTTTGTTGTTTTTAATTATATAGGTTAAGAATTCAACCCTTCAAATTCCGTGGGAACATCTTAGAAGATTTAGCAAGTAGTATGAACCCTTCGATTTCCGTAATACATTAATGAATCTCTTAAATGGTTATCATTGGAATTTATTGTAGGTATTCTTTTAATTAGTAAATATATTGAAGGGTATTTTTGGAAAAAAAACTTTCACGGTGAAGCCTACTTTTGACATTATATAATAGAATAGACTAGTATATATGCACGTGCTTTGCACGTATCTTGGAGTGGATGATTTTGATGAGTTGGTTTAACTTTGCTGCTTTTAATTATATAGGTTAAGAGTTCAACAATTGGAATTTCTTGGTAATAGCTTAAAAAACTTAGCAAGTAGCATGAACTCTTTGATTTCTATAATATATTAATGCATCCCTTAAATGGTTGTCATTGGAATTTATTGTAGGTATTATTTTTAATTAGTAAATATAATGAAGGGTATTTTTTGAAAGAAAATTTTCACGGTGAAGCCTACTTTCCTCATTATATAGTAGAATAGATATATATATATATATATATATATATATATATATATATATATATATATATATATATATATATATATATTGTTAGAGTAGGTCATATTTTTAATCTATGTAGAAAATATTCCGAAGTAGGATTGAGTAATACTACATATAATATGAATACCTCAATTTATTTGGATTTGATATTCCTAAATATAATAGGAATATCTCAATAGATTTAGATTTGGATTGCATATTCCTACATATAATAGGAATATGTCAATGGATTTGAATTTGGATTGGATATTCTTATCTATAATAGGAATGCTAGTTGTGGGTTATAGGCTATATATATGTGTCTCCTGGCCCTAAAATATCTCTCTCTAAAAATATATATATATAACAACAAGGAGAGAAAAGGAGGCAAGAGTGTCATTACAATATTGGAGAGGAGAAATAAATAATTGGAGACCGTTTCGAAGAAGGAGATCATTTTCGGGTATTTCTCGTTGTCTTTCTTCTTCATGGTTATAATCTATTTTCTGTTCCAAAAGAGTTGTGGTGATCCGTTTGGATCGGTGAGAAGTTTGTAAGGAGTCGGTGCATTTATTATTCCATTAATGGAGGCTTTTCAGGGTTGGACTCCGATCGTCCCGTCGTTTTCCTCACAAGAATTTTCCATGTCTAAAAATTTCTGTGTCTGCAATTTGTGTTTGGCGTTTTTTGGTTTGTGCATTTTGCTCGGTTATCTCGTAGGTACTCTCTATTTTGGGGAACGGTTTTCGCACTTTCATACCCAACAAAGTGGTATCAGAGCCAGGTTTTGAAATTTTAGAACGGTGTCAAGAGTTGATAAGCAAACAAGGAAGGAAAGATGGACGCGAAGCCGGTGCACATGATAAACCTGAACGGTACCAACTATCATTACTGGAGGAGCAAGATAAAGGATCTGTTATTTGTCAAGAAGTTGCATCTGCCAGTATTTGCTTCCGAGAGACCCAGTGACAAATCCGAAGAGGACTGAAATTTTGAGTATATACAAGTGTGTGGGTACATCAAGCAGTTCGTTGATGAGAACGTGTACAACCATGTTGCCAGTATTGAGCACGCGAGGACACTGTGGGATAAGCTGGAATCTTTGTATGCGAAGAAGACCGGAGTAAATAAATTGTTCATAATTTGGATGATGATGGGTCTGCGGTACAAAGATGAGACGTCTATTACGGATCACTTGAGTGAGTTCCAGGACGTGGTTGACCAGCTATCCTCGATGGGAGTCCAGTTCGACGATGAGGTTCAGGGACTATGGCTGCTGTGTACATTACCAGACTCGTGGGAGACTGTGCGAGTGTCTATGATCGCTTCTGCTCTGGAAGACGTGGTCAGTCTGGAGTTTGCCAAGAGCGAGGTACTGAATGAAGAGATGCGGAGACGTTCTCAGGGCACTTTATCAACATCCCACTCAGAGGCGCTTGTTTCAAAGAGCCGCGGAAGGGGTAAAGGCAGGGGTCCAGGCGGTGGCAGAGACAAAAGCAGGGGAAGGTCCAAGGGTTGGTACAAGGACTCAGAGTGTTACCATTGTGGCAAGAAATACCACATCAAGCGAAACTGTTTCGCTTGGAAGAGTGAGAAGAAGGGCGACAAGGGGAAGTAAAGTGAGAACACTGCAGCGGCAACCTCGACACATGGAGGCGACGTGATCATTGTAGGTGATGAGGCAGTTATGAACCTCGCATGCGATGACAAATCTTGGGTGGTGGACTCAGGTGCTTCAGCGCACGTATCTCACAATAGGGTACTATTTGCTACATACACAACAGGCGACTGTGGAGTATTGAAGATGGACAATGGAGATCTGTCGAAGGCTGTTGGCATTGGAGATGTGCATTTGAGGACAAAAACATGTGCAGTTCTTGTTCTCAAAGATGTCCGTCATGTCCCTGATATCTGTTTCAACCTGGTGTCGGTTGGAAGGTTGGATGACGAAGGTTTCTTCAGTCTCTTCGAAAAAAATTAGTGGAAGCTTTCCAAAGGTTCGATGGTGATTGCCAGAGGAAGCAAGAGGTCCAGATTCTACTATATGGAAAAGAGCACAAATGGGGCACAAGAGGTTAACGCACCTATTGATGCGTCTACTGAGTTGTGACACAGGCGGCTCAGCCATATCAACGAGAAGGGGATGAGCTACTTGGTGAATAGGAAGGTGATTACAGGGCTAAAGTCTACAAAGTTGGAAAGTGCACGCACTATTTGGCAGAGAAGCAAAATATGGTATCTTTCCAAAGTCATCCAAGTTCAAGGAAGCCGATGTTGCTCGAGTTGATTCACTCGAATGTCTGCGGTCCTATGAAGGTAAAATCCACTGGTGGTGCTTCTTATTTTGTAATATTTACTGATAACTGTTCCAGGAAGGTTTGGGTCTATACCTTAAATGCCAAGGATCAGGTGCTGCCCACTTTCAAAGAGTTTCTGGTCTCTGTTGTAAGGGAGACGGATAAGAAGCTGCTTTGTGTTCGTTCGGACAATGGGGGCGAGTATACCGGTCACTTTGATGCTTATTGCAGAAAGCAAGGGATACGACACCAGAAGGCTCCACCAAAGATACCGCAGATCAACGGTGTAACGGATCGGATGAACATGACGCTAATGGAGAGGGTGTGGTATTTGCTGTCAGAAGCAAACTTGCCAGGCAGCTATTGGGGTGAGGCACTTTACACAGCTACTTATGTTATTAATTTATCTCCTAGTGCTCCTTTGTAGGGTGATGTGCCTGACAAATTATGGTACGACAAAGAGCCGTCATACAATCTCCTGCGAGTGTTTGCTTGTAAGGCCTTTGTGCATGTACCGAAGGACGAGAGATCCAAACTTGAGCCAAAGACGAGGCGGTGCGTCTTTGTCGATTACGGTCGGGATGAGTTTGGCTATAGACTCTACGATCCAGTGAAAAGAAAGCTCTACAAGAGCAGGGACGTGGTATTCGTCGAGGATCAGACCATGACCAACACTCAGGATTCCGAGATGCCTTCTGAGGCTGAGGAATTGCCTGAGTTAGAGTTATTTTGCTTCGAACAGTTTTCAGAGGACATCGCAGAGGATCCAGTTATGGAGGAGCCAGTACATGGAGTTGCTACCAACCTTGATCATCAGCCTGTTGATGGTGGTCAGGGTAACCCTCAGGAGGATGAGCATGTTGAGAAGGCAGTTCCTGGAGGGGAGGAGGCTGTAAATATACAGCCAGCACCAGTGGTTCCGTTGAGGAGGAGCGATAGAGAGCGTCGACCATCTACGAGATACTCACCGGGTGAGTATGTGCTACTGACTGACGGGGAAGAACCTAAAAGTTTTGCAGAGGCTATGGAAGATGAACACAGGCAGAAGTGGATGGAGGTCATGCAGGAGGAGATGAGTTCCTTGGAGGCCAACTCTACTTATGATCTGGTGCGGTTGCCAAAGGGCAAGAAGGCTTTGAAGAATCGATGGACAAGCCCAATTTAATGGATCCACCGGGGCATGCTTAAGCTGTAATATAACAATAAGTAGGTCCAATGATAAATGTCAAGTATCTAGATCTCATCCAACAGAACCGTATAAGAACTAAATAGCAACTGGAATAACTGCTGGAAGTCAAGTTACTGTCGAATATCCAGCAAGAAATAATACTGAGTCGGGTGGAAACAAATCCACTACCGATAAATAAAAAAACAGAGACAAAGAAATATAACTAAAACATGCTAGAAAATAACTAAGTATAAGCAGGGCCATCAACTGCAATCGTACCCTCGTCTGGTGTCGGTCCGTAAAGTTGCGGGTGCTCCTCGTCTGCTAAATCTGGAGAACAAAACCAGGTCCTCAGAGGGACGTAACAAGATACAAAAGAATACGAGCCAAAAGTACAGTAAATGAACATGCAAGATAGACAGGAAAGTAAACACAAGAAAGCAAACAAGACACGAAAAATTACTGCATCTAAGATGGTGGCGTACCGATGGTGCTATCAAACATGACTACTAACAATCGGGATAACCGCAACTCAATGGGAGATCACGGTCCTATAGAAGGTAGGCCAATGGGGACTCCCAATCTATAGTATAGCTCTTTCGTAGCCCTATGGGAGCTCACGAATGAGGAAGTCAAATGAACAAGTCTCTATCGCAGCACAATGGGTACTCACAATCGAGAATGCTCAAGTGTAGTCAGTGCCTGATAACGATCATCTAGGAACTAAAGTAACCAACCGAGTCAACTCAAGGAATGTAGAGTAAACATATACCATCACAATATATCTAAGGAACAAATAGTGATCCATGAAAAAGAGCAAATGTAAACCCCCTGAATTTTCAAATTATTAAAACTGGATTTTTCTCAATTTTCTGGAATTTTCTGGGAATTTTCTGTAATTTAAAAACAGGGTTTTAATTATTCAATAATTTTTAATTGATATTAAATAATATTAAAATATTATGAAAATAATATTTTTGGATGTAAAATGAAAAACTGGACTTAGGGCAATTTTTCTGGAATTTATCGGACCCCGGACCTATTTTTAAATACCTAAAAACTATTTATTTAATTATTTAATTATTTATTTATTTATTTAATTGTTTACTATTATTATTATTTTAATTATTTTTCGGACCCAGCCCGCGGCCCGGCCCGGCCCACTGGGCCCGAGCCCGGCCCAGCTCCTAGCGGGTCGGGTCGGATCCGCCGCCGCCCGACCCGAACCCGCTAGCCCGTCTCCCCCACCCGGTCACCCCCGCGGTTTCCGCCGCCACGACCGCGCCCTCCGCCCGCTCCGGCCGCCACGACGCCCCCGCCATCCTCGGCCGCATCCCCGCCCGCCTCGGCCTCCCAAACCGCCTCTGGCCGCTATAAAACCCCCCCTGGCCAGCGTCTCCCCTCGATCACCGTCACAGCCACCGGACCGCCACCCCACTGCCACCACTCGCTGCGCCGACCGCCGCCTCACGCCTCGCCGCCGTCGCCGCCCAGCACCGCGCTCCGCCTCCGGCTCCGTCCCCTCCGCCGCACGCCGCAGCAACAGCAGCAGCAGCCCCTCGAGCAGCCCCCGCGCCGCCCTGGGCCGCCCCCGCGCCGCCGCCTCCGCCCGAGCGCCGCGCCGCCCTCCGCCGCAGCAGCCCCGGCCCTCCTCCGCCGCAGCCCGGCCGCCCAGCGCCGTCCTCCGGCGAGTCAGCCCTAACCTTAACCCTAATTCACCCGCGTGTCCGACACGAGTCGGACACGGCTCGAACCTGTTTTTCGGGTCCCCTTCAGGTGCGTGTAACTTTTGATTCGTAGCTCCGTTTTCGATTCCGCAAATTGCGTTGTGAAGCCTGTATGACCCTCTCGGTGTCCGGACAAA
The DNA here is from genome assembly GCA_036927795.1 of Iris macrosiphon. Taxonomy (NCBI): domain Eukaryota; kingdom Viridiplantae; phylum Streptophyta; class Magnoliopsida; order Asparagales; family Iridaceae; genus Iris; species Iris macrosiphon. The sequence continues at coordinate 145,713,404 of JAYESA010000016.1, forward strand.
CTGTTCGGGGCATCGCCTCCTGTGGTGATCGCACACCGCGATCCAAAAACAGGAAAAACCAGACCCTGTTTTACCCCGGAACTGAGTACGCCCCGCCAAACGGGACGACTTGGTCGCGCACGGTCTTCACAGATACGTGCGCAGCGTCGATACGGACGTGTGAGTTTTCGCGGAAGCTGATTCGGGTGTGCGTGCACACCGGAATCAACGCGTATCCGCGGACGTCGCCCCGTATCCGCCTTTTCTGCAATTCATCCTAATTTCGTGCACACACGTCGGATCGAGACAAAACTTGCGCCATCGGACTCGTAGCGATACGCTGGTCCTGTGGGTCAAGTTTGGTTCGATTCTGAGAACGTTGACGAAATCGCGTGTCGAGGGCCCCACAGGCCCCGCTCGACGGGCGATTTCGTGATCGGCTCATCGGAATCCAAATCTGGAAGTTCCGTTGGGTTCGTATCAGCGTTCCTGACCTGTTGACACTAAGTTTGGTGAATTTGGAGACCTTTGACCCGGACACGCTTTTCGGTGCAAAGCGGGCCCAACGGCGGACCCCGTTTTGACCCGAAACTGCCATTTTTGCCCTTGTCTCCAAATTGGACCCAAGGACAGGCATTTCTAGCTATTTGACATCTTCTGAGCGTGATGGTGATATTTATTTCAGCTTTTGGACTCATCTCTGGAACTTCCTCTAGAACCAATTAATCGGATCCAAACAACAGGCAAGTACCTGCACCTCAAGTTAATCTTTATATTGTGATAATTAATTCCCTGCTCTACTAGTACCCTTGCTGATTACACGTAATGTCAGAATAATGTATCTCATGTCTTGAATATTGGAATTCATGTCTTGTTTTTCGTGTCGGGAGGGAGAATACTGAAAGGCATGCAGTTTACCCTGACCCGTGTCGTGAATAATAGCTGTTGGTACACGACTGTCCATCAGCCAGATCTCAATTTTTCGTGAATAATAGCCGTCCATGGCGGCCGGTTTAACTTTATAGACCCCTGCATGCCAACTAGGTATTCTAAAAACACAAGTTCACTCACATAGCTTCTTGTCTAGTTATGGCTCTTGTTGACTGTTGTAGTTTCATTTCCTGTCACATTTATTCCTGCTTTCTCATATTCCTGTGTATAGCATTAACTCTGAGATATTGATGTTTCTTTTATGCAATTTTCTCAATATGATATTCAATACTTAATTGTCATAAATATTTAGTTTAATCTTGTTGTGCATTGTGTACTTTGCTCCTTTCCTGACTGGATCCGTTGTTTAGGCGATGATGAGGACTTTGCCCTACCTATTCTGATCCCTATGACGTAGCAGGTGACACAGTTGAGAGGCCGGTTCCCACTCAGGAGATTATCTCTGAGGAGTAGTAGCCAGTTAGCTAGTTTTCCCTTTTCAGCTCAGTAATCGGGTTTGTCCCCGATTTATCTTCTGTTCATGTATAAACTATGGATCTGTTATCACCATTTATTTTATAAATCAGCATTCCTATTTCCTGTTAATTTCCTTGTCTATTTACTTTATTGTGGATGAGATAGATTTAAATTGCCTGTGAGTAAGACCTAGACAGCGTACTACCGCCGACTCTGCGGCGTAGGCTGGACGTGCCCACGCACTTGTGCCCGAATATCCGGGTGCGGGTCGTGACACGTTTTTGTGGTGGCCCATGCAGGTCAACGACTAAATTGTTCGGTTTCAACTCAGGGACCGAACAGGCCTGCAATAAAGCTAGGATAAGTTTATAGGATCTCATCCACTTGCTTGAATTATTATTTTTTTTTTTTGATATCTGTATCGTATTCGAACTAATATGAACTTGCATCTTGCCTTGATTCCTGTGTGCCTCTTATTGGTTATTTTGGATACAGGGAGATAGACCCACAAGCCAGCAACGAGACTCATGCAGAAACACCGCAAACCGTTATGATTACCCAAGGAAACGATGTGATACCAGTCGGTGAAGGCCAATCATCACAGGGCAGTCAAGCAAGTCAGCCTGCCTCAATAATCCATCAAGATAGCGTTCCACCCTCGACACAGCCTATTCCAACGATGCCTTCCTTCCCTCCGGGACCACCTATGGACGAACAGCAGATGTTCCGCATGTTCTACATAATGATGCAAGCCTATCAGAAGGTTCAACAGGAAACTCAGCAAAATCAAGCGGAAAACTTCATCAACAGAATTAGCTCGGAGTCACGGAAGCTAAGCAGTTCAAATGCAATTTCCTTCGACGAGGACATTCTTACTGCAGCGCGACCTGTGGAGTGTACCACAAGGATCGAGTCTAGCCGGAAGCGGCCGTATGCGCCAGCACCAGACCAAGCACAGCAGGAAAGAGCTGCAAAGCGACCACAGATGAATCCAACTCAAGGACAGAACCAACGAGTCCCCATTTGTGGCTTTTGTCGAAAACAAGGTCATATTTGGAAGGATTGCAGAAAGAGGCTAGGTGTCTGTCTATATTGTGGATCAGCAGCACATCGAGTGAGGGACTGTCCCGCTGCTCCAAGAACACGGACAAGCTTACGCGATGACCGTAGAGAACGAGCAGACTCTTAGAGTCACTAATGCGCGTAAGTGATTTCTTTTAGCTACCCTTCTAGTATTGTTTAGCCCGCGCCTATTGGTTCGTGACCTCAGCCCCAACCTAGTAATTTTGAACTTGCTAATAACCTGGTATGCTTTTATAACTGTAGAGATTGTAGAGTTTTCTGTTATTTTGCTTATTATGTGAATTTAAATTTTGTACCTCCTTTCATCATCATCTAGCGCACTTAATTTTGATGTACTTTGTTTATGCTGCTATTCTATAGCCTAGTTTTGCAAGCTTACTCTTTATCAGGCTTGTTCATGACACATGTATTATTGGACGCGTACACTAATACAAGTGTTTATTCAGAATCAGTGTATTACGGTCTGATCAACCTTAGTGCATTTTGATTCGCACTTCGCACGACTACTTTACGTGGATTGAGATACGTAGTGATTAGTAAACAAACATACTTGACCTAGACATGCTGAGCATACCGTATCAGTTACATAACTAAACTAATACGAGCATGCGAATAAATGACTACCAGAATAGAACCTCAATCCATAACCGCCTGACAAATCCTACTAGAATTCTTTAAACGCCTTGATCTCCATACTTCCGTTCTATCACCCCACCCTTGAACTCTTTATTATTGATCTTCGCCTTCCCTTATTTCGGAAAGACAAAATCTCGTGCTGGTATAAGTTTGATACATAGATAGTACTAGATATGCCACATAGGCCGATCACATACTTGAGGATTAACCTTTCGTAATTAAGGACATATCATATGTGATATGATCGGCGTTGAAGTTCGAGGATTGAATGACATAAGTAAACATATTAAGGAACATTTTCTTAAGGTATATAGTCTTTTGTGATGAAGGGGTAAACTCTAAGTTGGGTAGCAGTGCATTTGTCAACTAGAGAAGAATGTCTTTTGGATTATGACCGAGTAAGGTTAGATTGGAAGAAGCAAGCCATTCTAATTTTTGAAAATTTCGAGGGGTGACTAAGATGATTAATGAATTGATATCGAGGACCCAATAGTTATATCCTAAGTGCATGATCTAAATTTTTGGAATAATGGAGATAAAATCATCAATTTGAATTTAGAGGATATATAATTCAGACTTGAACATTTGTAGACTACACTTAAAGTATTTTTTTTTAATGCTTTGAATTAAGAATTAAAATCGGTGGTTGGACTACCTAGTTAGATTATTGAGGATGTAAATGTAATTTAAAAGGTTAAAACATACAAAAATTGTTGGACTCGAATCACTTCTAGAGGAATTATGATAATTATAATCGTGAGGCAAAGTCATGTGCAAATCTTGAAAATGCTATATGGACTTAATCTGCCTGTGAGAAATTTGAGAAAGTAAGAAGTAATAACCCTAGGTTGAATCTTGATTGGAATAGTAGTCGTCTTAACCTTGAAGTGATTGCAGCGGACATGATTAGGATTTAAATTTTCGCAAGGAGACTGCGATTGATGTACGTGAAGGATTTACAGATTATGGCTTAATTTTAAATTTCGAGGACGAAATTTTTGTAAGTTGGGTAGGTTGTAAACCCCCTGAATTTTCAAATTATTAAAACTGGATTTTTCTCAATTTTCTGGAATTTTCTGGGAATTTTCTGTAATTTAAAAACATGGTTTTAATTATTCAATGATTTTTAATTGATATTAAACAATATTAAAATATTATGAAAATAATATTTTTGGATGTAAAATGAAAAACTGGACTTAGGGCAATTTTTCTGGAATTTATCGGACCCCGGACCTATTTTTAAATACCTAAAAACTATTTATTTAATTATTTAATTATTTATTTATTTATTTAATTGTTTACTATTATTATTATTTTAATTATTTTTCGGACCCAGCCCGCGGCCCGGCCCGGCCCACTGGGCCCGAGCCCGGCCCAGCTCCTAGCGGGTCGGGTCGGATCCGCCGCCGCCCGACCCAAACCCGCTAGCCCGTCTCCCCCACCCGGTCACCCCCGCGGTTTTCGCCGCCACGACCGCGCCCTCCGCCCGCTCCGGCCGCCACTACGCCCCCGCCATCCTCGGCCGCGTCCCCGCCCGCCTCGGCCTCCCCAACCGCCTCTGGCCGCTATAAACCCCCCCTGGCCAGCGTCTCCCCTCGATCACCGTCACAGCCACCGGACCGCCACCCCACTGCCACCACTCGCTGCGCCGACCGCCGCCTCACGCCTCGCCGCCGTCGCCGCCCAGCACCGCGCTCCGCCTCCGGCTCAGTCCCCTCCGCCGCACGCCGCAGCAACAGCAGCAGCAGCCCCTCGAGCAGCCCCCGCGCCGCCCTGGGCCGCCCCCGCGCCGCCGCCTCCGCCCGAGCGCCGCGCCGCCCTCCGCCGCAGCAGCCCCGGCCCTCCTCCGCCGCAGCCCGGCCGCCCAGCGCCGTCCTCCGGCGAGTCAACCCTAACCCTAACCCTAATTCACCCGCGTGTCCGACACGAGTCGGACACGGCTCGAACCTGTTTTTCGGGTCCCCTTCAGGTGCGTGTAACTTTTGATTCGTAGCTCCGTTTTCGATTCCGCAAATTGCGTTGTGAAGCCTGTATGACCCTCTCGGTGTCCGGACAAACTGTTCAGGGCATCGCGTCCTGTGGTGATCGCACACCGCGATCCAAAAACAGGAAAAACCAGACCCTGTTTCACCCCGGAACTGAGTACGCCCCGCCAAACGGGACGGCTTGGTCGCGCACGGTCTTCACAGATACGTGCGCAGCGTCGATACGGACGTGTGAGTTTTTGCGGAAGCTGATTCGGGTGTGCGTGCACACCGGAATCAACGCGTATCCGCGGACATCGCCCCGTATCCGCCTTTTCTGCAATTCACCCTAATTTCGTGCACACATGTCAGATCGAGACGAAACTTGCGCCATCGGACTCGTAGCGATACGATGGTCCTGTGGGTCAAGTTTGGTTCGATTCTGAGAACGTTGACGAAATCGCGTGTCGAGGGCCCCACAGGCCCCGCTCGACGGGCGATTTCGTGATCGGCTCATCGGAATCCAAGTCTGGAAGTTCCGTTGGGTTCGTATCAGCGTTCCTGACCTGTTGACACTAAGTTTGGTGAATTTGGAGACCTTTGACCCGGACACGCTTTTCGGTGCAAAGCGGGCCCAACGGCGGACCCCGTTTTGATCCGAAACTGCCGTTTTTGTCCTTGTCTCCAAATTGGACCCAAGGACAGGCATTTCTAGCTATTTGACATCTTCTGAGCGTGATGGTGATGTTTATTTCAGCTTTTGGACTCATCTCTGGAACTTCCCCTAGAACCAATTAATCGGATCCAAACAACAGGCAAGTACCTGCACCTCAAGTTAATCTTTATATTGTGATAATTAATTCCCTGCTATACTAGTACCCTTGCTGATTACACGTAATATCAGAATAATGTATCTCATGTCTTGAATATTGGAATTCATGTCTTGTTTTTCGTGTCGGGAGGGAGAATACTGAAAGGCATGCAGTTTACCCTGACCCGTGTCGTGAATAATAGCTGTTGGTACACGACTGTCCATCAGCCGGATCTCGATTTTTCGTGAATAATAGCCGTCCATGGCGGCCGGTTTAACTTTATAGACCCCTGCATGCCAACTAGGTATTCTAAAAACACAAGTTCACTCACATAGCTTCTTGTCTAGTTATGGCTCTTGTTGACTGTTGTAGTTTCATTTCCTGTCACATTTATTCCTGCTTTCTCATATTCCTGTGTTTAGCATTAACTCTGAGATATTGATGTTTCTTTTATGCAATTTTCTCAATATGATATTCAATACTTAATTGTCATAAATATTTAGTTTAATCTTGTTGTGCATTGTGTACTTTGCTCCTTTCCTGACTGGATCCGTTGTTTAGGCGATGATGAGGACTTTGCCCTACCTATTCTGATCCCTATGACGTAGCAGGTGACACAGTTGAGAGGCCGGTTCCCACTCAGGAGATTATCTCTGAGGAGTAGTAGCCAGTTAGCTAGTTTTCCCTTTTCAGCTCAGTAATCGGGTTTGTCCCCGATTTATCTTCTGTTCATGTATAAACTATGGATCTGTTATCACCATTTATTTTATAAATCAGCATTCCTATTTCCTGTTAATTTCCTTGTCTATTTACTTTATTGTGGATGAGATAGATTTAAATTGCCTGTGAGTAAGACCTAGACAGCGTACTACCGCCGACTCTGCGGCGTAGGCTGGACGTGCCCACGCACTTGTGCCCGAATATCCGGGTGCGGGTCGTGACAGCAAATAATGTACATGCACGTAAACGAGAAATAAGACTAGAGCAGCAGGAATAAATCAATATGAACAGCGCATCAAGAAACTATAAGACAAGAAAATAATAACTGAAAAGGGAAGCATGCAAATATTGTACAAGTATCTTGCACGATAATGTATAAATAGGTCCAGGGGATCAGTAGCAAAAACTGCAGGATTTGGCAATGTATACTTGCTTGGGGTTCCGGCTCCAATTATGGCTCTGACTTCAACTGGATTTGCAGGCGGTACTCCGGTTGCTGAAATAAACATTACCATCAGATTCAGAAAATATCAATCAGCTAGAAACGCCTGTCCTTGAGTCCAATTTGGAGATAAGGCAAAAATGGCAATTTCGGATCAAAGCGGGGTCCGCATGTGGCCCGCTTCGCACCGAAAAATGTGTCAGGGTCAAAGGTCTCTAAATTCATCAAACTTAGTGTCAATAAGTCAGGAACGATGATACGAACCCAACGGAACTTCCAGAATTGGATTTCGAAGAGTCGGTCACAAAATCGCCCGTCAAGTGGGGCCTATGGGGCCCACGACACGCGATTTTGTCAACGTTCTCAGAATCGAACCAAACATGGATCACAGGACCAGCGTATCGCTATGAGTCCGATGGCGTAAGTTTCGTTTCGATCCGACGTGTGTACACAAAGTTAGGACGCGTTCCAGAACTGACGGATACGGGACGGTATCCGCGAATACGCGTTGATTCCGGTGTGCACGCACACCCGAATCGACTTCTGCGAAATCCCACACGTCCGTATCAACGATGCGCACGTATCGGTAAAGACCGCAGCGACCAAGTCGTCCCGTTTGGCGGGGCGCACCCAGTTCCGTGGTGAATCAGGGCATTATTTTTTCCTGTTTTTGGATCGCGGTTCGCGATCGCCACAGGATGCGATGTCCCGAGCGGGTTGCACGGGCACCGAGAGGGTCACGCAGGGTCCGCGATGCAACTGACGGAATCGAAAACGGGTCAAAGAGCAGAGAGATACACGTACCTGAACAGGGCTCCGAAAACCGGACTTTCTCGTGTCCGACACGTGTCCGTGTCTAGGGTTTGGGTGCTGTTGGAGCTGAGGCGGAGGGGGCGGCCGGCCGGAGGCGGGCTGGGGCGGCGCTGGCGGCGGGGAGGCTGGACGGCGGCGCCACGCGGCACGCGACAGGCGGCCGGAGGCGGGCGGCGCTGGGCGCTGGAGGCCGGGCTACTGCGGCTGCTAGGGCTCGCTGCTGGAGTTCCGGCCTGCGGCGTCGACGGGCGGCGGACAACTGCGGGAAGGAGGCGAGGGCCGAGCGACGGCGCCGGCGAGGGGGTGGTGAAGGGGATAGGACGGGGCGGCGCTGGCCTGAAGGGGGAGGCGGTCGACCGTGAGGGCCGGAGAGGGCTAGGGTTATATAGGGTTGGAGAGGGGGAGATGGCGCCGGGTGAGGCGGAGACGTGGGGGCAGGGCCGCTCGGAGCGGGCGGGGGTGAGCGGCCGACGGATTCGGCGGTGGACGCGGGTGCCGGAGCGGGTCGCGCGGGGAAGGGGGAACTGGGTCTGCAGTGCGGGTTCGGGTGCGGGTAGGGTTCGGTCGGGCGGACCCGACCCGACCCGCTAGGCCGGTCGGACCGGACCGGTCCAGCTGGACCGGGTTCAGCCGGTTTGATTTGGTTTTTAATTTTATTTTATTTAAATTAATTAATAAAATAGTTTTTGGGCATTTAAAAAATATTTTCGGGGTCCAATAAATTCCCAGAAAATTACCCTAAGTCCAATATTTCATTTTACACCCAAAAATATTATTTTTATAATATCTTAATAGTAATTAATAGCAAATAAAAATTATTTAATTACCAAGAGCCTAGGTTTTAATTACAAAAAAATCCCAAAAAATTCTAGAAAATTGTGAAAATTCCAAATTTAAAAATTCTTGAAAATCAGGGGGCTTACAGGAGGAGTTGTACATGGAGCAGCCAGAGGGATTCTGTGAGAAGGGCAAGTCACATTTGGTCTGCCGGTTGAAGAAGAGCTTGTAGGGTGTGAAACAGGCTCTGAAGCAGTGGTACAGGAAGTTCGAGTCGTTTATGGACGACATCGGATCATTGTATTTTTGTGAGGTACTTCGCCGAGGATGATTTCATTATTTTGTTGCTTTATGTTGATGACATGTTGTTGGTGGGTCGGAATGCCACCAGGATAGCAGAGTTAAAGCGCCAACTGGGCGCGACCTTCTCTATGAAGAATTTGGGCACAGGAAGACTATTCTTGGGATGGAGATCAGCCGAGAGAGAGAGAGAGATAGAGTCCAAGCTGCTACACTTATCCCAAAAGAAGTACATTTACTGGATACTTCAGCGTTTCAGGATGGACGGGTCAAAGAAAGTGAGTAACCCCCTTGTGGCTTACTTTAAGTTCACTGAGGAGCAGTGTCCATCTACCGAGGACGAGAAAGAAGATATGGAGCAAGTTCCATATGCCTCAGCCGTGGGGAGTCTTATGTATGCTATGGTATGTACGAGGCCAGACATTGTTCACGCAGTCGGCACAGTTAGCAGGTACACTTTCAATCCTAGAAGGGTACATTTGAGTGGGGTCAAGTATATTTTACGATATCTTCAGGGTACTGCCGATTGGAGAATTTTATTTGGTGGTAACGAGCTAAAGCTGGTTGGATATACCAACGCTGATATGGCAGAAGATGTAGAGACGAGACGATCGACTTCGGACTATGTGATGATATTTGCTGTTGGAGCAGTATCGTGGCAGTTGTATTTACATAAGTGTGTTCTCTTGTCGACGACAGAGGCATAATACATTGCGACGACGAAGGCTTGCAAGGAGTTATTGTGGATGAAGAAGCTGTTGCAGGAAATTGGGCTAAAGTAGGAGCAGTATCCTTTGCTTTGCGATAGTCAGAGTACTATTCACCTTGTGAAGAACCAGACATTTTATTGTCGGTCCAAGCACATTGATACCCAGTATCATTGGATACGGGATGTGGTTGACAAGAAGGAAGCGGCGCTTGAGAATGTTCATACAGATGACAATGGAGCAGATATGTTCACAAAGGTTCTACCAAGGAAAAAGTTTGAGTACTGCAGGCGGATCATGAGATGATGACCCCCTCCACATAGTTGTGAAATAAGAGATTTGTTGGAGTGGGTGGATTCCCAACCTATGTGAAAAATACCCCGGAGTAGGATTGAGTATTTTTACATATAATAAGAATACCTCAATTTATTTGGATTGGATATTCCTAAATATAATAGGAATATCTCAACGAATTTAGATTGGATATTCCTACATATAATAGGAATATGTCAATGGATTTGGATTTGGATTGGATATTCATATCTATAATAGGAATGCTAGTTGTGGGTTTGAGGCTATATATAGGTGTCTCCTGGCCTTAAAATATCTCTTTTTCTCTAAAAAAAAAATATAGCAACAAGGAGAGAAAATGAGACAAGAGTGCCATTACGACATTGGAGAGGAGAAAGAATGATTGGAGGCCGTTTCGAAGAAGGATATCAGTTTCGGGTATTTCTCGTTGTCTTTCTTCTTCGTGGTTATAATCTATTTTATGTTCCAAAAGAGTTATGGTGATCCGTTTGGATTGGTGAAAAGTTTGTAAGAAGTCTGTGTATTTCTTATTCCATTAGTGGAGGCTTTTCAGGGTTGGACTCCGATCGTCCAGTAATTTTTTTCGCAAGAATTTTCTACTTCAAAAATCTTTGTGTCTGCGATTTGTGTTTGGCATTTTTTGGTTTGTACATTTTGCTCGGTTCTCTCGCAGGTACTCTCTGGTTTGGGAAACGGTTTCTACACTTTCGTTTCCAACACACACACACACACACACACACACACACACACACATATATATATATATATATATATATATATATATATATATATATATATATATATATATATATATATATATGAGCCATAGGTTCATATTCCTATATGAGTAATATACATGTGGACCAATATGAATGGATTTCTACATCCCATGTGCATCCATGTGCACTAGTACACTACATTCCTATTGGTCCACATGTGCATTGGCTCATGTAGAAATATGAGCCTATGGCTCATATCCCTTATATATATATATATATATATATATATATATATATATATATATATATATATATATATATATATATATATATAAGCCATAGGTTTATATTCCTATATGAGTCATGTACATGTGGACCAATATGAATGAATTTTTACATCCCATGTGCACTAGTACACTCCATTCTTATTGGTCCACGTGTGCATTGGTTCATGTAGAAATATGAGCCTATGACTCATATCCCTTTATATATATCTCAATTGCGTGTTAGGAATTGTTTTGAATATTTGGTTAAGGAGTTTATGACATTAATCTCGTTGCTACATGTTATCACCGTTGTATTACGAAGCTGTTGGCAAAGTCGTGCAAGATGAGCATTTTTGTAATCAGGAACTGTGCTAGCTATTTCATTCGGTAGAATAAAAAATTTATAACATAAATTCGGTTTTAGTTTTCTTTCTTTTTCTTAGGTTGTGGGAACAGTTTTGAAGAAAAAAAAATATTACTAGCTAAAAATTTAAAAAAGATTAAAAATTTAATAAAATAGATACTTAATTTAAGAAAAAAATAAGAGTAATTAGGAATTTTATACCAAACGTGAAGACCAATTCATCGAATGGTTTTTAGATCTAACTCGATCTAGGAAGTAATCAATCAAAAGCAGAGCTGCTGTCAAAATTCAATAAACAATCTTGAATCTATAATACATATATGCAAAAAATCATCATTAAGGGTCTACTTGAATTAAGGTTTAAGAGAGTTAAGGGGAAAAAAAAACTGCTAGGTTTGAGTTTGGTGGTTTGGGAGGAAGAGTCATAAAAGGTTAAGTGAGAATTTGTTTAGCCTTCTTTTGTCCATTTTTAACTCCCTAAATCGAGAGGTTAACAAGAAAAAAAAATTGTTTAAAAAATCATAAATATTTCTTATTTATCCTATAAAATGTTATTATTTCTTTTTAATAAAGTACATGATGTACGAGAACTTGTCATTTTAAGTTGTTCATTCTTTATGGAGATTGTCACTTCCCGTTTCCGATATACGTATTTGGAACGTATTTTTTATTGTAGCATGGTTGCATGTGCATGGAGACCAGACTCATTCTTTGGTTTAACCTGGTTCATGGTTCATTTTATGGGTTGGTTCAAGTTATGAGAACCTTTGGTTCAAACCTCAACCCTGCCATATATAACATAACAATTTTCTTCTCTCTCTTCATTACTTTTTCTTTCTCTCTTGTGTTTTCTCTCCCCTTTCCATAGGCAAGTACATCTTGCATGAGAAATGGAGAAACTCTCAATATTATTGTTCTATTATATTTTTTATGTATTTTTAAGCACTTTTAGAACTTGGAGTTTTCTGTTTTGATGGATGGTTTTGAGTAGATCTACATTTCTAACTTAGGATTTTATGAATTTTATTAGTTTTTCTTGGTTTTGATCTATTAAACATGTACTTTTGAAAATTAGTTTTTGCTACATGATAGAGCTTCCAATTTCTAGCATTTTGGCTTTTGGTTCACTCGATTTAGACTTAAAATGAGAATTTTATGGAGAAAATAATATTTCAGTTTTTGGAGCTTTCGTCCTGGCCGAACCTGCTGTTTGGAGAAGACGAAATCTTCATGCGGCCAGGAAGTTATGCGGCCGAGAGTGTTATGCGGCCTGAGAAGGCTATGCAACCTGAGCTTTCATCGCATACTGACGAGCATGCGTCAATCTTGTTGGACGCATGACTGCCATCACACAAGTATTCTGGAGCTTATCCTTGAACTCCTTGTGTGTTCACTCGCTGAACGAATGAGAAATTCGCTAAGTCCAAGAGACCTCCATGCGACATCGAACTCCATGCGGCACGGACCCCATATGCGGCAAGCAGAGCATGCAGCCACTTTCCCTTGGACGCATGACTCTGAAACCTTGGCACATCTTTATTTGGTTTTGTCTTTTCTTCCTGACACACTTTATGGCTTGTCATATCAATCACTTTATGTCACTTCACTGACACTTCATTCATTGCCGATCACTTCAACACTTATTCCAAGAAGTAGACTTTAACCCTGAGCATGTTGCCCAGACTCCATATACGACTAAGTGGTTCATGCGGCCTAATTTTATAGGCGGCCAGTGTCACACCCCGATCCTGAAGGTCCCGACAATACCCTCGCCGGGCGGGAATCACCGCGCCGCGACGCTCCCGCGGGGCGTATTGTCGTTTGCCATCGAGGCGTGATGCCTTGCGAGCCTGGGGTTGCGCTCGCACAAGGCAACATTGTTAAAGTTGTGGCTATCATCGAACCGATCGAGTACGTAGCGGAGGGACAGTATTACAAACAATAATTCATCTAAGTATACGGGGCAAAGATCAAGGCACGAGGTTCTCTGAATTCAATGGCATCGTTCCATACATTATGTCCCTCTATACAAAGCAGCTCAAAACATCGATACGGCTCAAGGCATCGACACCAGATTTTTGGGTCCTGGGGATGAGGCACGACTATCGCTTCCTGGGATGATCCAGCACCTGCGAACAAGCAAACTGTTGGTGGGTCAGCACTTTGGAGAAAGTACTAGTGAGTATAAAATTAATGAACAGAAGCAACATTCACTAAAACCAACACTAAGTAATTATGTTATAAATTATTATATTACTAGTGATCTTTCTAGTTTTACCTAGGTTCGTTACATGCAGTACATGAACGGAGTCATATTACTTATTTTTGGAAACATCTTTGAAATCAAAGTTCATTTTCGATAGCATTCAAGCACACAAGATAAGCCGATTATTCTACTATCAGGGTGTGTGCAGCGTGTCTCGTGAGCTATACTCAAAGACTCTAGGAACAATGCAGCGTCTAGTGGTCTATCATTCAATCAAGCAAACAAGATGAACTATCTATAAGATGTCGGTTTTCGAGAAACTCAGGATCAGTAGCGGTGATCCAGCTAACTATTGACTCCTTTATTTGATGCTATTAGAAGCTGCGACTCATGGTTGCTCTTCACTAAAATATGTTCAAAATAGCAGCTGTGACCAAGGTTCAGCTATGCACTAATAGCCATTGTCCGACCGATGCAAATGCATGAAACACTATCAGATAAACTCTATGATGCATATGTTCATGATCAAGCAGGCTATATATATATACTCTTCGTGATTCTTACCCCTTGTCGAATGGTTATTCCTGCAACAAACATACAAGTTAGCAACATATGCATATATAAATAAGATTCTCTTTTCCTGTCTGTCTCTGCATCAAACAATTAGGTATGTAAGAAGGCTAGCCTAGCATGTGCCCTAACTACCCGAATGCAGCTATCTCCATGAACAAGCTAACTTCACTAACTCAAACTCAAACTCTTCCCAACAAAAGGCGGAGCGGGGAGGGGTCGCCGGGGTTGTCGGAGGGGTCGTGGGGTCGTCGGCCGCGGGCGGGGCTGCGATCGCGCGGCCGAGTCGGGGGGGACGGGGGATTGTGGGGGGAGAGGGGTTAGTACTGTGGTTAAGCGGTCGGGTCGGGTACGGGTCGGGTCGGGTTGGGTAGGACCCGACCCATTAGGTTAGGGTTTGGGTCAGTTGGGTTCAGATGGGTCCGGTTCGGGTTGGGTTTAGCCCGGTTCAGTTCGGTTTAATTGGGTTTAGTCTGGTTTAATTAAAACGGAGATTTTTTGCTAATTAAAAATAGTTTTTAGTCCAATAAATTCCAGAAAAATTACACAACATCCAATAATTAATTATACACCCAAAAATATAAATTTGGTAATATTTTAATAATTAATTTAATACATAAAAATATTAATCCATGAAGGACATTTTAATAATTAAATAAAAAATTACCCAAAAAATCCAGAAAATTTATTTTAAAATATTTTAAAAAATAGGGTGTTACACAAAGTGTTATCCGACAAGCCATATTGAACATAGATTGGATAGTCTATGTTCGGTCGGGGGAGCGTACATTGGAAAGAAAGTATTGTTAATGCCTTCTGAGATAATTACAATATATATCTTATACATATTAGAGAATACATATGCAGCAGGCGGGACATCCATGTAATGGTCTGGTCCGGTAACTGTGTCAGTACAAGGTATGCTTGCCAACAAATCTCCAACAATTTTTTCGCTGAGTATCTGCCCATAGAAGGAAAGACGAGACTCCAACTTCTCGTACAATTCTTTCCTAACCTGTCTCCATCCTGCTTCAACTGAATAGCCAAGATGTCTTGCGAGTACATAAAATCTACAATGTCCATCCTTAGGAACATCAACAATAGTCCAAATAAAATTTTGTATCTCAGGTAGAAAATTTTGAATGTATAGACTGTATAAATCAAGTGCATAGTACTTGCTCGCCATACAGGACTATATAATCACTGTAGAATTCTTCGAAGCGAAGCTTGTTGATTTTACCATCCATATTTTAAATTTGCTCTTGCATTGAGCTTGAATATTTTGATTTATATGCCAAGTGCATAGTAGTATATGCACATTAGAAAATACAATATATATAGAATTTATCAGCTTATATTCTCTGTCGGTAACAAAAACAGAGGGCTCTTTGTATCCTGTGTAAAGGGATTATAGTTTCTTCAACGCCCAAGTGTAATCCTCAACTGTCTCACTCTTCATAAAACAAAAAGCGACTGAAAATATTTTTTCCGTAGATGTAAATCCAACAATGTGAAAAGAGGCATCTTGAACTTGTTAGTCTTATATGTACAATCAAGGGCCAATACGTCTGCGAAGGACCTAGCCAAGTGTGTGCAATCAGGATGAGCCCAAAACAATAAAATGCGTTCATCATTTTGTGGATGTCTTCTATGGTACTACACATAGTGATGCTCACCAAGCAACTTCAATACTTGATGTATCGTCATTCTTTCTTTCATACTATTATATTTCGCTGATCGTCCTCATGGTTGACTTGTTCTCATCTTCTTTTTGTCGCACGGCAAAATAAATTTGTTTGGGTGCAACTCCGGAAAGTAACAATTCTTCAACCAATTTTTTCTCATCATTGTTCAACCGTGCCACGTAGGCATGATCCGTAAGTGTTCTGGAATAGGATGATTGTGTATTCCATTCTTAACTTCGACTATCCACTTCACATCTTCTACTTTTATAATCAACACATTAAATGAACAACCACATTTTTTCGTCCCAACGTTTTTCTTAGGGACTTTTTTTCAACGACAATTTTTTTTTCCCGATGGTGCCTGAACACACCTCCTCTTTCGCAACCCAGCTCTAAATATTTTTGGCCCGGCCGAGATCTGATCGATCTTGCAATGACAATGACTATGTTATGTCGTCTTCCAACTTCTCTGCATCAATCTAATGCTTCTTCATGGGATGCAAATCGAATATCCGTTGAGAATACATTCTCCACATCAACCCAATAGTAGGACTTACCACAACATCTGTACAAGGTTGGTCCTATAACCAATATAAAATAATATAAAAATTAATAACTTCAAATAATTGGTAGTCCAAATTCGGACTGTCACAATTTGTACAGACTAATATATTGAGTAGACTGTCAAAATTTCTACAGTCTTGAAGAAAATATGTTGTTCAACATTTTATCTTCAGGACTGTCAGTATTTTGACAGTCCACATAGTCTATAGGACTGTCGAAATTATGATAGTCGTATATTTATATAGGACTGATTTATGACAGTCCTATATTTATATAGGAATGTCGTAATTTATACAGTCCTTACACGATGACTGTTGACTATCGAAATAGAGTTATTATTTTGCGTACTGTAGGTGCTTCGGAACAACCGACATGTTCTTCGTAAGGAACGGAGTGCACATTTAATGGATTGCATGATCCGACTTCTTCATCGAAGAAAATTTCGTGCATGGCTCCTACAATAGTCGAATAAAACTAAATAATTTGGTGACAATCGAATGCTTGAAAAACTTATTCATCGTATGTTATCGAAGACATGCCGAATTTAACAAAGAATATTCGTTGGAGAATCAACAAATCAAAATTTTCTTCCATTTGGGACCACAATAATCAAATTCCAAAGTTAGGTTTAGGTTTTAGGACTTGGAGATAATGATAGATTCTTCATTTGGAGGTGAGAAAGAAAAAAAAAAATATAATTTTTAATTATATAAGTTGATATGGACAGTCCTAAACAAATTTTAGAAGCGACAAACTTATAACTTTTAGGAGTTAACTTACGAACAATCATGAGTGTTCTTTGTGGTGCCTTTATCATATGCATTTTATTTCTGGTTAACATGATATTTGTAGACATGGATAAGATTGCTTTAGTAGAATGGAGTGTTTGTTCTATAGAATCCCTTGGTCTCACATGCACAACTCTCCTAGTGATGACTCACTCGTGCGAGCTCTATATAGCTTCTTTTCCACACAAGTGCACAACACAACCACCACCGTCACCACGTCCTTCTTCTTCTTCTTCTTCTTCATTTCCTCTTTGCCAACGCAAAGAGAAATAGGACGACAATATTTTTTTTTTCTTACACTCACGAGAGGCCAGCTAGCTCCAAAGTAGAAACACTCAAGGTGCTGCATTCTTGCTTCTTCTTCTTCTTCTTCTTCTTCTTCTTCTCTCTCTCTCTCCCTGAATTGGTCTAGTGCTTTGTGGGTGGTTCTTACAATTGTGCATGGTGTCAAAACTGGGATTTTTAGATGGTTTTGCGATCTGGGTATGTGAAAGATTTCAACTTTTTGAGGTCTTAGCTGCGAAAATGGTGACTTTTGGATTTCTTCTCACATAGTTATCCATGGGTGCTTCTAATTAGAAGTGTTTATAATGCCAAAGTACTGTGAGTTTGAGATGATTTTTTTTTTTTTTTTGATCTGGGCATGTG
Organism: Iris macrosiphon; assembly: GCA_036927795.1. Lineage (NCBI taxonomy): Eukaryota > Viridiplantae > Streptophyta > Magnoliopsida > Asparagales > Iridaceae > Iris > Iris macrosiphon. The sequence goes on from JAYESA010000016.1 coordinate 145,731,166, forward strand.
AAAGAATGTGAGCTTTTTGAGGTTTTAGATGCAAAAACTGCGAAAGATTCGATCTTTCAGTAATGTCCACGGAACCTGGAATGAGTAGCAATTCATGAATTTTGTTGAATTTATGTGCTAATTCTCCAAACATACTGTTAATGCTTCATGGGTTGTTCTTTACAAGTGTTTATGATGCTAAAACTGTGATTTTTGAGAGGAGTTCATGTGTTCTCTACCATTTTATTTGTGTTTATAAAGGGAGAAATCAGAGGAAAAGATGTGAAAGGTGAGAGCTTTTTGAGGCTTTAGCTGCAAAAAAAATAAAAAAAATGGAATGGTTTGGTTTGGTCTCCTCATTGTTAGCTCAAATAAAATCAAAATTATTTGGTTTTACAGAGAATAATTCAACCTGTTCTTTCAAGTTATAGTTATGTAATTACTTCCAAACCATCTTGCCCACATTTGTAAATCTATATGTAATTTTTTTTCATAACAATTTTCTTCTTCTTCTGTTGTTTTAGTCATCACACAGGTTTCTTAAGCTAACTAGTCACTGGATCTTTCTTCACTCATTCAGCAGCTCAATCTTTCCCAGGCATGGACACTATGAACCTGGTTCCGGCCAACACTAGGAAGAGAAAATCAAGAGCAGCTGCTTCACATTCGAGCCTATCGGCATTCGAGTTCGATGATCTCAACCAAGACCTCCTCGAGAGGGTCCTCTCCAGGCTCCCCACCTCGAGCTTCTTCCGCCTCCGTCCCGTGTCCAAGCGATGGAGCTCCGTCGCAGCGTCCGCCACGTTTCGTCTCGCCTGTTCTCAAGTCCCGTCCCGAGAGCCCTGGTTCCTCATGGTCGGTCAAGAACCCGACCGGTCGTCGACCGTGTACGATACCAGCGAAAGGAACTGGAAGACTTTGAACTACCCAAGATTCCTCCGGCAAGCCCAGTTCTCCGAATCGATCCCGGTCGCCTCTTCCGGAGGCTTCGTATGCTTCCGAACCCCTTCGGGGCAGCTCATTGTCTGCAACCCCGTCACTGGTGCGTGCCGCGAGGTCCCCCCTCCGAGCCGGGCCAACGAAAGCCAAGTTCTCCATGCCATTGCCATGATCTCCGATACGAAACACCTTTACTCGTATAGAATTATACTAGTATCGGGTGAGCTATCGAACCTCAAGTTCAGAGTGTTCGACTCCGAGAAGAACCGTTGGGAAGATGAAGGAATGTTGAGGAGAGCTTGCGGGAATTCACCGGTTGCGGACGTGTCCGACACCGTCTATTTCCTCAGCAAGGCCGGGGAGGTCGTGGCTACGAACATGGAGAGGAGCCCGTCGAAGCGGTACTCGTCGGTGGTCACCGTGGAAGGGGAGGGGGAGGGGGAGGAGGTGGTCTACTTCCTCAGCCGCTCGGGCACGGTCGTGGCGTGCAACCTCGCTCGCGGGACGTACGAGGAGCGCCCGAGGCTGCTGCCGGTCTTCCTGGAGTACTCGATCGACCTGGTCGAGTGCGACGGGGAGATGCTGGCGGTGGTCATGTCGGAGATTCTCGAGACCGCCAGCGCTAGAGTGTGGAAGTACTCCGAGGGGGAGAGGTCGTGGGAGCAGGTCGCCGCGATGCCGCCGGCAATGTCGCACGAGTTCTACAAGAAGAAGGCCGACATAAACTGCGTCGGCTGCGGCGGTTCGATACTGATGTGCGTCAGCTCGTCGGAGTTGAGCAGTTGTGTGATGTGTGATTTAGTTGGCGATGTGTGGGCTGAGCTGCCCAAATGCTTTGTGAACGGAAGGGCTAAGGAGTTCATGTCTGCATTCTCATTTCAGCCTAGGGTGGAGGCATCTCCATGAAGAAGTTAAGTTGATGTTTTTCAAGAATGGTACAAATCCAATGTAAAATTGTTACTCTTGGTTCAATGCTTTTTCTTTGTGACTTTGTAAAAAAAAATCTGCCATTAATGGATATAACATGCTGTCATTAGTCTGATCATTCAGTAAATAATTATTTTTGTTGCTCAATAGAATCATTAGATCGAAATTTATCTTGATACAACAATGTCCTCAGAGAGAGTGTTGGACAAGAACACTCCTACACAGACCGAAAAGTACGATCGAACGGCAGACCACGTACCACGTATATTCTTCTAATTGGCTAAATTTATTTATTTATTTTAAAGTTAGCGAAAGATTTTTTTTTTTTTTTTTTCCGACCAATCAAAAGAAAACACACGTGGTTTACGATCGGTCCCCTCTGCGGACTGGAAGACTTTTCCCTTGGATAATTGATACATTTCTTTCTTTCTTTTTTTTACGACCCAATCCAAGGTGCTTTTCCAATTATGAAAGGGATTTTGGTTTGATGAGCAGAATCTCTTTGGAAGCTTTTGCAGGGAATCTAGAGATTTGCCCACAAGTGGGAAAAAAATTGACTTGCTTCCTAAGGGAATACGGCTTTCCACTAGGAAGGTCAAGGTGGTCTTAAAAGTCAGATTGGAAGTCATTTGAAGGATCAATCTTAAAATCCTTCTCCATGCCCAATTTCAATTTGGTATTGATGGCAAGAGAAATCAGTATATATGTGTTGTACGAACAAGAATGACATGGTAAAAACACAGCATTAATTTTGATATGTCCCAGTATATTTTGGAGTTTTAGGACAGACCAAACTGTCCAATTCACAAAGAATGGCTGTGTAGCCATATAGCATTACTCCTTTCAGAAATCACAGAAACAATAGGAGTAGATTGGAGTCCCGTCACAAGGACTAGTGAGTCACCCTACTGAACAGAGGAAAGCCAAAGAAGTTGTAGGTGCACTTTTGTTTGCAACCATATGCTTAATTGTTCCTATGCAAGACCATCTGATGTATGTTTGTCCATTCTCCCTTGAGTTGAGGGGGAGCCACAGGCAAAGGGGCTTTTTGCAGGTTGTGGCCCATCCAAGCAACAGCCTGGACTGGAGACAGTGCTGTCCCCTTGCTCATCACAAAATGTACAAAGACAGAATTGTTGGGGTGGGATTGTCTTGCTTCTTCCACCAGAGTGAGAGATCCTTTCTCAGTGATATATGGAAAATATATCACTATCTACTTCTTACAAGAACATATACCAACAAAAGGGGCATGTAGGAAAACAACATGAGCTCTTTCTTGTTACGGGAAAAATAGAAACCTCCCCCTAATGATCGGTACGGGGTTTAGGCTTGGTGATCTCTGAGGATTGTTTTTGTGTTGCCACCTGTTCTACACATATTTTTTTTTTAAACGTGTGACATATATGTTCGAAATTTGGTACAACTTTCTCAATCACTATTTATAATGATATACATTGACAACTCGCCTCATAGATCCACACTCGGCCCAAAGGCCTGCCACTGCCACTCCTACCATTTACCAAATGGAAGGAATAAATAATACACTCCCCTGACTCGAACTTAGACAGATGGAACATGATGACTTTCACCTCTACACACTCAAACAAGATTGTCCGAAGCTATAGTCAAGATGCAATGGGTCTTACCGTCTAGCCGTGTAGTAGTCGTTGCACCATTCTACATGTAGTCTAGCCAGGCCGACCCGAGGGTTGGGTTGCCCTATAAAAAATTAATTCTTGTGTCCCCTTGATCCTTATTGTGAGTCGGTCATGAGGGATCATCCATGACCCTGATCTTTGTGTTGGGAACGAAAGTACGAAAATCGTTCCCCAAACCAGAGAGTACCTAGAAGAGAACCGAGCAAAATGAACAAACCAAAAACGTCAAACACAAATCGCAGACACAGATATTTTTGACGTGGAAAATCCTTCCGGGAAAAACCACGGGACGATCGAAGTCAAAAGTATCTACTAATGGAATAAGAAATACACCGACTCCTTACAAACTTCTCACCGATCCAAACGGATCACCACAACTCTTTTGGAACATAAAATAGATTATAACCACGAAGAAGAAAGACAACGAAAAATACTCGAAACTGATCTCCTTCTTCGAAACGGCCTACAATCCTTCTTTCTCCTTTCCAATGTTGCAATGACACTCTTGCATCATTTTCTCTCCTTGTTGCTATATTTTTTTAGAGAGCTATATTTTAGGGCCAAGAGACATATATATAGCCTCAAACCCACAACTAGCCTTCCTATTATAGATAGAAATATCCAAACCAAATCCAAATTCATTGACATATTCATATTATATGTAGGAATATCTAATCCAAATCTATTGAGATATTTCTATTATATTTAGAAATATCTAATCCAAATAAATTGAGGTATTCCTATTATATGTAGAAACACTTAATCCTACTCCGGGGTATTTTTCACATAGATTGGAAACCCCACCCACTCCAACAAATCTCCCCCTTCACAACTATGTGGAGGGGGTCGTCATCCCGACGATCCGCCTACAGTACTCAATTTTTTTCCTTGGTAGAACCTTTGTGAACATATCTGCTCCGTTGTCATCTATATGAACTTTCTCAAGCGCCGCTTCCTTCTTGTCAACCACATCCCGTATCCAATGGTACCGGGTATCAATGTGCTTGGACCGGCTATGAAAAGTCTGGTTCTTCACAAGGTGAATATCACTCTGAATATCACAAAGCAAATGATACTGCTCCTGCTTTAGCCCAATTTTCTGCAGCAGCTTCTTCATCCATAGCAACTCCTTGCAAGCCTCCGTCGCCATAATGTATTATGCCTCTGTCGTTGACAAGGCAACACACTTCTGTAAACGTGACTCCCACGATACTGCTCCACCAACAAACATCATCACATAGTCCGAAGTCGATCATCTCGTCTGTCACGCCCCAGTCCCAAAAATATACGGAACTAGGCCACGTGGCATTGGCCAGCTGACACGTCACTAAGGGATTACCCAATTTAATGGACCCAAAGTGATGTGCTACGCTGTCCTAAAATACTACAAGTCTAAATACAGGTAAATCTATCTCATCCACAAGAATAACAGGGAAAGTGCTGAATATAAATAGATGCTAAATCTGAAATATCATATACAACCCAGATAAAGTCAGGTGGGAACAATCCCACTACAAAAGTAAGCAGGAGTGATATAAGATAAACTAGCGTAACATCCTCAAAATATGTAGCTTCAACTCCAGGTGCACTCAGGTAGACTCTGACGGCATCTCCTCTAACTCCGTCTCCGAGGCATGTCCAGACTCTTGTCCAGGTCCAGGTACTGTGGGGTGGAATGTCTCAGCTAAACCTGGCAGGAAACCAGGTCCTCAGAGGGACGTAACAAGATACAGAAAAATGACATGCCATGTAATGTAAATACTGAATAAATAAATTACTGAATAAAATAAATACAGGGTGCTAACCATCTAAGTGAAATGCAATTTGAGACAACCTAGTACGTATGGGAAATGTGTGGCTAGACATATGCTGACGTAATTTACCAATCTGTGGTGACTGGCTAGTATATGCCACATATGCCCCCGTTCAAGGGCACTATACAATTTTCCATCTACGATGAGAATGGTCACATGAATATATATATATATATCATCCGTATCACTCCGTCGAGTGCGGCACATGGTAAAGAGATGGGTGTCCCATACGTATTTTAGTCGTTCTCTCCTCCCAATGTAACTAAATATCAAGTCGTATATTTCCTGAATTATTCTAATCCGTGACGCGGTCACACGTACTGGTAGCTAGTCAACTACGCAGCTCGCATCCCAATATGCATTGCAACCATGTTGCGTGTTCCCGTGATAGGGTCTAGGAGAATATCAGGATATCCTCACAGTTGTTGGTAAGTCTGTAACTATTACGTTGATTTCCCTAAGTCAACGTATCTGTTGACTGTACCCAAGGCAATCTCAGATACATACTGTTATATATAATTTCAGGAGCAGTATCATATGACAATAATTGAATTTAAATAAGAACATTTAACAGTTAATATTTAAGTAGTAAAAACTTGGCAAGGTATACTTGCCTACTCCCTGATAATGTTGATAACCTGATCTCGCAGTCAGGTTTTGAGGTTGCTGGTGACAGGGGTCACTGGTTGTGGTGAATGTGGTTTCTGTTAAAACAGACAGGGTTCGTAAATACAACATTTAATACGAGGGTACATAACACATATATACACCTACGTAACAGATAAAACATAATATATATATATAGTCCTATATATAATATATATGGTATACATATTTATATATAGAGTATATATATATATATGTAGTAGATATAATAGTATGCATATATATATAGCATATATATATATAATATGCAGGAAAGAAAATGCAGAAATTTATAAATATATATATAGGCTGTATTATCCAGCAAATATTAGCAGGGTATATCCACTGCTTTATATATAGTAATATAATATTTAGCAGGGTTTATCCACTGTTTATATATAATAATATAATATAATAAATTGAAGGACAGTGCAGAAAATATAAATACATATATAAATGCTGTACTATCCAGCAAATATTATATTTAATAATATCAGGGTCTATATATGACTACTGTTATATACAGCCTTTATAATAATAATAATATTATCAGGGTCTATATGTGACCACTGTTATATACAATAATATATGTGTAAATAATTGAAATAAGTGCATTTGAATAATAAAAAAGAAAATGCATAGTAGTAATAACATATACCTAATATGTTATATATAACTATATATATCTATTACATTTATTAGTAAAAAAAAAAACAGAAATGAAAATGCATATATACATATATGTATAATTATTACATAACATATAAGTAATATGTTATATATAATTAGTATATACATATAAATATACATATGTATATATTCATATTTACATATAATTATACAATAATAATAATATATAGAATATATATATATTTACTGTATATCATTAATATAATATATATTATATATATTAATATATATATAATCATACATATATGTATAAACATATATATACATATATATATATATAGTAATACTTAAATATATATAGATATAAGTATATTTATACATATACTAAATACATATATATATAATAATAATATATATACAGTATAATTAATATAATATATTTTATTATATATATAAACATATATATATATATATATAGATATATAGATATACATATATATATACATATATATATATACATATATACATACATACAATATAATATACATATATACATATATATACATGTATTTATACCTGTGGGGGGGGGGACAGGGGGTCCACGGCGGGTCGCCGGCGAGAGGACGGCGACGGAGTCGTCGGCGGCCGGCCGGAATAGCAGCTGCAGCAGCAGCTGCAGTCAACAACAGCAACTTGCAGCAGCAGCAGCACCGGCAGCGGCGGCGGAGGCGGCGGTGCAGGCCGTCGGGGTGGCGGAGGAGGTCGAGGCGAACAGTCCGGTGAGGGTGTGTAAACCCCCTGAATTTTCAAAATTTTAAAAACTGGATTTTTCACAATTTTCTGGAATTTTCTGGAAATTTTCTGTAATTTAAAAACAGGGTTTTAATTATTTAATAATTTTTAATTGATAATAAATGATATTAAAATATTATAAAAATAATATTTTTGGATGTAAAATGAAAAACTGGACTTAGGACAATTTTTCTGGAATTTATCGGACCTCGGACCTATTTTTAAAAGCCTAAAAACTATTTTATAATTAATTAATTAATTACTGTTTATAATTATTATTATTTATACTGTTATTATTTTATTTTTATTTTCTGTCTTGGGCCCGGCCCGGCCCAGTGGGCCGAGCCCATGGATCTCAGCCCAGCCCTCACTCACCCTAGCGGGTCGGGCGGGTCGGCCAGACCCGGGTCCGCACCCGACCCGCATCTCCCTCACCCGCTCCCCTCCCACGTACGACCCCGCGCCGAGAAACCCGCCGCCCGCCGCGGGCCCGTCGGCCACGACCCCACGTCGCCTCCCCCTCCGACCTCTCCGCCACGACGCCCCGGTCTCAGCCCTCCCACAGCCCCTATTTATATCCTTCTCCTCCGCCCTCTCTTCCCCCAAACCCTAACCCTAACTACCCCGTCCGGCGACCCCGACCCCCTGCGACCCTCCGGCCTCCTCTCAACCCGCCGTCCACCTCCCTCGCAGCCGCCAGCGAGTTCCCCTCCCAGCCGCCGTGAGCCCGCACCGACGCCGGCCAGAACCCCTCCTCCTCTCTCCCCGCGGCTGTTGTTCTCCCCTCCGCCGGAGTCGCAGCCACCACGCCGACGATCCCCCGCCCGGCCGCAGCTCGCCCAGCCGAGTCCAGCCTTCTCCGGTGATCCCCCAGCCAGCGGACACAGCAGGACACGCGGACACGCGGACACAGCTCCGACACAGGATTCGGACACGGACTCGCGTGTCGGACACAGTTCAAAACTCCGGTTTTTTGGGTCCATTCAGGTACTCATAACTTCCTGCTCGTAACCCCGATTTCGATTCCGTGAATTTCTACGCGAAGCCTGTATGACCCTCTCGGTGCCCGGACAAACTGTTCGAGGCATCGCGGCCTGTGGCGATCGCACACCGCGATCCAAAAACAGGAAAAACCAGACCCTGTTTCACCCTGGAACTGAGTACGCCCCGCCAAACGGGACGACTTGGTCGTGCGCGGTCTTTACAGATACGTGCGCCTCGTCGATACGGACGTGTGGGATTTCGTGGAAGTCGATTTGGGTGTGCGTGCACACCGGAATCAACGCGTATCCGCGGACATCGCCCCGTATCCGTACTTTCTAGAATGCGCCCCAACTTTGTGTACACACGTCGGATCGAGACGAAACTTGCACCATCGAACTCGTAGCGATACGCTGGTCCTGTGGGTCAAGTTTGGTTCGATTCTGAGAACGTTGACGAAATCGCGTGTCGTGGGCCCCACAGGCCCCGCTCGACGGGCGATTTTGTGAACGGCTCATCGGAATTCAATTCTGAAAGTTCCGTTGGGTTCGTATCAGCGTTTCTGACCTGTTGACACTAAGTTTGGTGAATTTGGAGACCGTTGACCCTGACACATTTTTTGGTGCAAAGCGGGCCCACCGGTGGACCCCGTTTTGGCCCGAAACTGTCGTTTTTGTCCTTGTTTCCAAATTGGACCCAAGGACAGGTGTTTCTAGCTGATTGATATTTTCTGGATCTGATGGTGATGTTTGTTTCAGCAACCGGAGTACCGTCTGCAATTCCCGCCGAAGTCAGAACTACAAACATAGCCGGAACCACAAGCAAGTGTACCTTGCCAAACCCTGCAGCTTGCTAGTTATTTTCTGGACTTGGTTATGCATCAGTGGGCAATTCTCAGATATTTCTGGTTATAGTATTTTGCTTGATTTTTGGTAGATTCTTATGCAACTTGTTTAACTGCTTAACCCAGGACACCTGACACTGTTCATGTGACGGAATTGCCTGAGATATACCTGGTGATTCCGTATAGGCTACATTTTCATGTCATTCCAGTTTACATGCTTAGATTCTAGCCTGACTCATTGCATTAGTTCAAACTTGCGTGACTTGTGCCTGATATATTCTGGAACTGTGACGTGAGATTGCATGGGGTGGGGAGAGTATTGTCATATCAAGGCTGAATATAATATAATATAAATACTTATATCTGGCGGTACCTTAGAATCTGATACAGAGCTTTGGTTCCTTACTGGCTCCTCGAGAAAATACTGCTATGGTTTCTTCGACACTGATCCTGTAGTAGTCTCAGCCTGAGTATGACTAAAACTCTCACTTGCATATCACTTAGCTGGTTTACATATTTACCCTGCTGTTTCCTTATTGCTGCACTGCATATGTATTTGGCTCGTATTCTTCTGTACCTTGTTACGTCCCGCTGAGGACCTGGTTTTGTTCTCCAGTTATAGCAGAAGGGAACTATCCTGAGGTGTACGGTACCGGAGCGCTCCTCGAAGCAGAACCCGGAACTGAGGAAGAGATAGTGGCCGAAGACTTCTCCTGAGCTCGGCTTCAGCTACACAGTACTTTCCTTTTTAGTATTTTATTTCCTGTCTGTTTCCTTAAATATAACAGAATAATTCTCGGATTTGTTTCCCGAGATAACCTTATTTAATATTGCATATTTAATTCTATTGCATTATTTCCGTTATTAATCTGTGTTATTCTGTGGATGAGAATAGATATACCTGAGATTTGTACTTATTACTGCTAGACTACAGCTTAAGCATGCCCTGATGGATCCATTAAATTGGATTGTCCATCGGTGCGTGCTGCTGGCCATTGCTCACGTGCTCAGTCCCTCGTCATTTTGGGACTGGGGCGTGACATGGTTTTTGTGGTGGCCCATGCAGGTCAACGACTAAAGTGTTCGGTTTCAACTTAGGGACCGAACAGGCCTGCATAAGATAGGATAAGTTTTTAGGATCTCATCCACTTGCTTGAATCGTTTTTGATATCTGTATCGTATTCGAACTAACTTGAACTTGCATCTTGCCTTGTTTCCTGTGCGCCTCTTATTGGGTATTTCGGATACAGAGAAATGGACCCACAAGAATGCAACGAGACTCCCGTCGGAACACCCCAAGCTACAGGTGTCACCTATGATAACGAAGTGACACCAGTCGGAGGAGTTCCACCAACTCAACAGAGCCAGCAAGCAGGTCAACCTACCTCCCGATTCCGGCGCGACGACATCCCACCTCCGCCGCAGTTCGTCCCACCAATGCCCGTGTTCCCACCAGGACAGCCGATCGACGGGCAGCAAATATTTCAAATGATCTACGCGATGATGCAAGCACAGCAACAAGTCCAACACGAGGCTCAGCGTCGTGAAGCTAATTTCTTGAGGGACAGCATTGTAACTGCACTGGAGCAGGCCAACCTACCAGCTCGACGGCCAACTACAGGCTCAATCACTGACTTTCGCCAACTGAAGCCCCGCACTTTCTCCGGCAAGGAAGAGCCCACAGAAGTTCATGAGTGGCTTACCAACATTCGGCATCAACTTGAAGCAGCTGAACTTCCACGGGAACGCTGGATGACAGCCGTCAGAATGCAATTGACGGACAACGCTCATCACTGGTGGCTATCCGAGGAGACGCGACTCGGACCAGACCGAGTCACCTGGGAGGAGTTCTCTAGACTCTTCCAGGAGATGTACATTCCTGCCATCGCTCGATCAGAACTGCGGGACAAATTCAATCGCCTCACTCAGAACTCCATGACGGTGGAAGAGTACAACGCAGAATTCATTCGTCTGAGCCGCTTTGTCCCCACCCTGATCCCGACTGAGGAAGAGAAGGCCGAGAAATTTTTCGACGGACTGAACATTGAGCTGCAGAAACTAATTGGGTCCGTCGCACCAATATCATACTCGGACGTTCTTGCTGCGGCTCGACGCATAGAGCGCGTCACCAAGAGAGAGACCAGACTGAAGCGGCCTTCCCCATCCGCACCAACCAAATCAGCACAAGAGGAGTCTACAAAGCGTCAACAAATAAGCTCGCCACCAGCAGCAGCACCAAAAGCCTTCTACCTTCCTACCTGTTACCACTGCGGCAAGATCGGCCATGTCGAGAAGGAATGTAGACGTAAACTCGGACTATGCTTAGGCTGCGGATCCAGACAGCATGCAGTGAGAGACTGCCCTGAGCGTAGAGAAGGAGCACCAAGGACGAACCAGCAAACTCCACCAGCGCCTCGAGCAGCACCCTACCAGCAAGCTCAGCAGCAGCAGAGGAATCTACCTCAAGTACGAGAGCAGGCTTACGCGATTGCTGTGCAGGAAGCCGATGCGAGTAAGTGATTCATAGTTTCCGTTTCTAGTCTTGTTGTAGTTCGTGCCCGTTGGTTCGTGACCTCAGTCCCAACCTAGTAAATTACAACTTGTAATAATAACCTGGTTTTCATAAAAGTTATAGTTTTAACTAGATTTTCCTGGAAAGTGTAAACTTTCAATTTTTAGGGAAACGGTACTTCCCTAAGTATCTGGTGATGTGTTTTCAAACGATGTTTGCGACCGCGTCATCTCTGTTGACCGGTTATTCTTTGATTGCGAGGACGCAATCCTCTTAAGGGGGGTAGATTGTAAACCCCCTGAATTTTCAAAATTTTAAAAACTGGATTTTTCACAATTTTCTGGAATTTTCTGAGAATTTTCTGTAATTTAAAAACAGGGTTTTAATTATTTAATGATTTTTAATTGATAATAAATGATATTAAAATATTATGAAAATAATATTTTTGGATGTAAAATGAAAAACTGGACTTAGGACAATTTTTCTGGAATTTATCGGACCTCGGACCTATTTTTAAAAGCCTAAAAACTATTTTATAATTAATTAATTAATTACTGTTTATAATTATTATTATTTATACTGTTATTATTTTATTTTTATTTTCTGTCTTGGGCCCGGCCCGGCCCATTGGGCCGAGCCCATGGATCTCAGCCCAGCCCTCACTCACCCTAGCGGGTCGGGCGGGTCGGCCAGACCCGGGTCCGCACCCGACCCGCATCTCCCTCACCCGCTCCCCTCCCACGTACGACCCCGCGCCGAGAAACCCGCCGCCCGCCGCGGGCCCGTCGGCCACGACCCCACGTCGCCTCCCCCTCCGACCTCTCCGCCACGACGCCCCGGTCTCAGCCCTCCCACAGCCCCTATTTATATCCTTCTCCTCCGCCCTCTCTTCCCCCAAACCCTAACCCTAACTACCCCGTACGGCGAGCCCCGTCCGGCGACCCCGACCCCCTGCGACCCTCCGGCCTCCTCTCAACCCGCCGTCCACCTCCCTCGCAGCCGCCAGCGAGTTCCCCCCCCAGCCGCCGTGAGCCCGCACCGACGCCGGCCAGAACCCCTCCTCCTCTCTCCCCGCGGCTGCTGTTCTCCCCTCCGCCGGAGTCGCAGCCACCACGCCGACGATCCCCCGCCCGGCCGCAGCTCGCCCCGCCGAGTCCAGCCTTCTCCGGTGATCCCCCAGCCAGCGGACACAGCAGGACACGCGGACACAGCTCCGACACAGGATTCGGACACGGACTCGCGTGTCGGACACAGTTCAAAACTCCGGTTTTTCGGGTCCATTCAGGTACTCATAACTTCCTGCTCGTAACCCCGATTTCGATTCCGTGAATTTCTACGCGAAGACTGTATGACCCTCTCGGTGCCCGGACAAACTGTTCGAGGCATCGCGGCCTGTGGCGATCGCACACCGCGATCCAAAAACAGGAAAAACCAGACCCTGTTTCACCCCGGAACTGAGTACGCCCCGCCAAACGGGACGACTTAGTCGCGCGCGGTCTTCACAGATACGTGCGCCTCGTCGATACGGACGTGTGGGATTTTGGGGAAGTCGATTTGGGTGTGCGTGCACACCGAAATCAACGCGTATCCGCGGACATCGCCCCGTATCCGTACTTTCTGGAATGCGCCCCAACTTTGTGTACACACGTCGGATCGAGACGAAACTTGCGCCATCGGACTCGTAGCGATACACTGGTCCTGTGGGTCAAGTTTGGTTGGATTCTGAGAACGTTGACGAAATCGCGTGTCGTGGGCCCCACAGGCCCCGCTCGACGGGCGATTTTGTGAACGGCTCATCGGAATTCAATTCTGAAAGTTCCGTTGGGTTCGTATCAGCGTTTCTGACTTGTTGACACTAAGTTTGGTGAATTTGGAGACCGTTGACCCTGACACATTTTTCGGTGCAAAGCGGGCCCACCGGTGGACCCCATTTTGGCCCGAAACTGCCATTTTTGCCCTTGTCTCCAAATTGGACCCAAGGACAGGCGTTTCTAGCTGATTGATATTTTCTGGATCTGATGGTGATGTTTGTTTCAGCAACCGGAGTACCGTCTGCAATTTCTGCCGAAGTCAGAACTACAAACATAGCCGGAACCACAGGCAAGTGTACCATGCCAAACCCTGCAGCTTGCTAGTTATTTTCTGGACTTGGTTATGCGTCAGTGGGCAATTCTCAGATATTTCTGGTTATAGTATTTTGCTTGATTTCTGGTAGATTCTTATGCAACTTGTTTAACTGCTTAACCCAGGACACCTGACACTGTTCATGTGACGGAATTGCCTGAGATATACCTGGTGATTCCGTATAAGCTACATTTTCATGTCATTCCAGTTTACATGCTTAGATTCTAGCCTGACTCATTGCATTAGTTCAAACTTGCGTGACTTGTGCCTGATATATTCTGGAACTGTGACGTGAGATTGCATGGGGTGGGAGAGTATTGTCATATCAAGGCTGAATATAATATAATATAAATACTTATATCTGGCGGTACCTTAGAATCTGATACAGAGCTTTGGTTTCTTACTGGCTCCTCGAGAAAATACTGCTATGGTTTCTTCGACACTGATCCTGTAGTAGTCTCAGCCTGAGTATGACTAAAACTCTCACTTGCATATCACTTAGCTGGTTTACATATTTACCCTGCTGTTTCCTTATTGCTGCACTGCATATGTATTTGGCTCGTATTCTTCTGTACCTTGTTACGTCCCGCTGAGGACCTGGTTTTGTTCTCCAGTTATAGCAGAAGGGAACTATCCTGAGGTGTACGGTACCGGAGCGCTCCTCGAAGCAGAACCCGGAACTGAGGAAGAGATAGTGGCCGAAGACTTCTTCTGAGCTCGGCTTCAGCTACACAGTACTTTCCTTTTTAGTATTTTATTTCCTGTCTGTTTCCTTAAATGTAACAGAATAATTCTCGGATTTGTTTCCCGAGATAACCTTATTTAATATTGCATATTTAATTCTATTGCATTATTTCCGTTATTAATCTGTGTTATTCTGTGGATGAGAATAGATATACCTGAGATTTGTACTTATTACTGCTAGACTACAGCTTAAGCATGCCCTGATGGATCCATTAAATTGGGTTGTCCATCGGTGCGTGCTGCTGGCCATTGCTCACGTGCTCAGTCCCTCGTCATTTTGGGACTGGGGCGTGACAGGGTGGCGGAGGTCGGGGGTGGCCGGAGTGGCGGTGGGGGACGGTCGGAGGTGAGGGAGGAGTTGCTGGCAGAGTGAGGCGGTGGGGGTTGCGGGGGAGCTGCCGGCGGCGGAGGCCGTCGTGGGGCCGCGGGATGGTGGTGGGTCGGTAGGGGAGGTCGAGGCGGAGCGAGTGGGGGTGGTGGCGGTGGTCGGCGACGGCTAGGGTGGCGGTGGTGGGCGGTCGGAGGTCGGGGAGCTGCTGTGGCAGTGTGGGAGTGGTGGTGGTTGCGAAGGCTCTCTACGGCGGAGCAGGGCGGCTCAGGCGGCGAGGCTTCGCCGGAGGGAAGAGGGGGTCGAGGCGGAGGTCGTGCCGGAGTTGGGTCGGAGGCGGTGGCCGGTGGTGGCTGTGAGGGAGTGGGGATGAGAGAGGGGTGTGTGTGTTAGGGTTTATATAGGAATAGGTCAATGGCAATTTGGTAAATAAGTAGAACTTTGGGGGTATTTTGGTAAATTTGGATTTTTGGGATATTTTCAGCAGATTTTTCTGTGGGTCCCATGCCACCTATTGTCTAGCCAATAGGGTAATGCCATCTAACATGCATTTTGCATAAAAACCCTAACTTTTCATAATTTGCATAAAAGTCCAGAAATTGGAAAATTGCGCAATTATGCAATTTGTCTGAAAAATCACCTGGTTCTAAAAATTACCAAAATTCACAGAATTGAGGGAAAATGTTGGGGAAAATGTTTTGAACCGTGTGGGGTGAGTCTGGGCAGATGCAGGGTCTGATTTCTTAGGTGATACGGGTCACCGTATTTATTATTTAATAAATACTGCGCACGGTGTTCACTAATTATTTAAGGGCAGTTAGGGTCATAATTTTTCTACGGTGTCAATACGATAATTGTAATACAATTAGTGTAGAATATTATCGTATTTTTGGTTGGGCAAAACAGGTGCCTACTGGTCCTCAAATCTCTAGGGTACCGAGGTGGGTAAAGAGCAGAAAAATTAAATAGGGATTAAATACGTACGTTTGTAACGATATTTGTGCGACTAAAACGAAGCACAAAACGAGGTTTCTGGGAGTTGCTAAAAATACAGAAAATGTAGTCTAGCAAGTCTAGGGCAGGGATGTGAAATTAGTTTAGGGTTAACAGCTAGTGTGGTGTCCTAATTTATTGTGTAATAAACAGGTGCACAATCAATAGAATATATAATAAATAAATAAATAAATAGTTGCACTAATTCTAATTAACTAAAAATAATATTAAAATACTGAAATCTGGTCGAGGGAGTTTATAATCTACCCTCCTTAGAATATTTCGTCCTCGAAATAAAAACAAACATATATTGAGAACGAAAGATTGATTAAGGACATATGAGGACATAGACATAGCTGAAGATTTGATTTAAAATATTTTGGACATACCCTGATCTGGAAATAGATGGGGGAAACATTATCGAATATCCTCTACACGTTTCTAGGTTGATTTGCCTGGTGCATGATATTTTCATGCAATATGAACTAGAGGAACGTAATACAACGTAAGGTAGGTAACAGAAATCATTCTAAAAATAAGAACAGTGTTAAACTGCAATCTAATCTATTAATAGGGTTTGGTAATTCCCCAAGAAACTATATAAATGGCTATGGAAACAATACACTTCATATTTATACTATATACGAGGTTTCTTCTTTCCGAAATAAGGAAAGACGGAAAACAGTAATCAAGAGTTCAAGGGGGTAATGGATTAGAAGTATGGAGATTCAAGGCGTTTAAAGAATTCAATGGGAATTGTCAAGGCAGTTGTGGATGGAAATGCTATTCTGGTACTCCTTATTCACATATTCGTATTAGCCTAGTTATGTAGCTGGTACGATATGCGCAGAGGTAAGTACATCTGTTTACTAATCACTATATATCTCAATTCATGTAAAGTAGTTATGCGAAGAGCGAACCAAGTGCATTATGGTTGATCAGACCGTCATACACTGATTCTGAAATATATTAATGTAGTACTCCAATAATACATATTTAATGAACAAGCTTGATAAAGAATAAGCTTGCAAAACTAGGCTATAATAGCAGAGTATAATTTAAGGTAGTATAGCAAATATAAGTACGCTAGATTAGGATATGAGAAGTACAAAACAATTCAAATTCACAAAAAGACAAGATTCTATAATCTCTAACTTCTAGTCTAGGTTGCTAGTTGACCCAAAAGAGGTATAGTTTTCTAAGTTCTACAACCTTAATATATACTATAGGTTGTCCGCATTTAAGCACATGACTTGTATCCAGAGCGTACCTCTTTAATTGGAATATGTGGAAGACGTCATGTACTTCTTCCAATGTCTGAGGTAATGCTATCTTGTAAACAACTTCTTTGATGCGTTCCAACACATCGAAGGGTATGACGTACCTCGAGCTTAGTTTTTCACTTCTTCCAAGTCTGATAGTTTCTCGGGTAGGTGAAAATATATGTCTTCCTATTCTACTCTATGTGTACCCTTTATCCAGATTATATGGGTATCACCAGATTTACAACAGGTCGCATATTATTGGTAGTTTTTCTGATGTTTTTCTCAAGACTAACATCTGTCTACCCTCTCTCCTTCAATCTAATTGATCTATTCCTGATACTAGCTGAAATTAATCTATTGGTGAAAACACAAGACTAGAAGTTACTGACTACCCTAATAAGTCATGTATATCAAATCTAATTTGGAAACTACCTGTAGTATTCAGCTTACTACATTCACATGTTTTGAGCCTAACAATCAACGTCTAGCAATCTACCTAGATGTGTTTTCTTAGTCCTGATATCCGAATGGGTAACTTGGTGGTCTAAGGATGACGCTTCTCTTCCTGTAGTCTAGGATAGTATTTGTACTTGGCTTAGCCAGTCCAAGTCTAAGTCAACGTCGAGGTTTGGTATTGAAAGTACCAAGAATCGCGTCCTCATTACTCTTCTATACCTGACTACTAGCAGGTTTTAGTAATGTTGGTAACTGGAACAATGCCTTTTTCCGGTAAACCTGGCTATTTGCATGGGTACGAAACTACTAGATGTGAAAGACAGTATAGCTCTAGAATCAAATATGCGGTTTGCTGGTAATAATGCAACTATAAGGGTACCTGAAATGGTTTCACCTTCCGGTTCTTCTGCAACTGCAGCTAGTGCAAAGGCCTGCTCGTGCCTTTGTCTACCGGTTTGTCGTCTGGCTAGGCAGTACTGCGTGTCTTGGGTGACTAAGGGTGGTCCCTTCTGAAATCTTCCAGATGCTGGGGAATGCTGACCTCTAGTAGGGGGTTGCATTCTCTGGGCTGGTGCTACTGGTCCTTGCCCATGCTGGAGTGTTGCTTCTCTGTGTTGTGGGCAGTCTTTGGCCCTATGCTGATTATCTCCACATATCAAGCATAGTCTATACTTCCTTTGACAGTTTTTGGCATAATGTCCCTTCATGCCACAATGGTGACAAGTCAAAAAATTTTTGGTTTGGTACGACCCCATCTGGTGTTGTGTCTGATTTCCCGGGTGACGAATTGGTCCTCCTGCTCCAGTCTGGTCTCTGGCTAGTATAGTTGGATTTGAACATCTTGCTTCTCGACCAATGGCTTCTTGTATCCTTGTCTCTGAAAGAACTTCTTCGTAGGAGATTCTCGACTGTGCCGTATTATACCCTTGGAGCTCGGGGTAAGGCCGTGATGGAACTTCATGGCCTTCTTCAGCTCATTAGGTATTAGGATGGCACCGAACTGACTTAGTCGACTGAATTTTGCATCATAGGCGTCGACGGTCATGTTTTCTTGTTCCAAATGCAGGAACTGGGAGTACAGATCATCTCTGACCGTGGTTGGGAAATATTTTGCATTAAAATATTCCAGAAATTGCTCCCAAGTATGGTTCTTGCCCGTGCTGCGCTCTATAGATTCCCACCAGTGATGGGCGTTGCCGAGGAGTAGGGTCCTTACTGCGGTCATCCATAGGTCAGGGTGAAGTTGTGAACCTTCTAGCAGTATTTCCGTGTTGGAGATCCAGTCTGAGATCTTTTCCGGAGTTTCATTGCCCTTAAAGGTTCTCGGGCTCATCCGGCTAAAGCCTCGAACAGTGCTAGCTGGTTGGACAGGGGCTGGTACTGGGGCAGCTGTCTTCTCCAGAACCGTCATTAGGCATTGTCTCAGGACTTTATTCTGTTGCCACTGAGCCTGCAATATGGCTTGGAACATCTGAGATTGTTCCTCAAGTTGTGGCATCAGGGCTGCGAGAACTGGAGGTGGAGGCAAAGGTATCTCCGCCTGCAGTGTTGGTACCTGAGAAGGTTGCCCTTCTTGCCGGGCTGATGTCGTCTCCTGGGTAGGATCCTGGTGAAGGTACGAGGTTGTTGGATTGACCAGCATCCTTCTCGGAGATTGGTCTCTCGGGATTGGTGTCCCTTGGACATCTGGCGAGAGGTCTGTTGCTTGGTCAGTTCCATCAATCGCAGTTTCCCCGGGTATGTCCATATTTCTGTAAAAGATAAAAAAAATTGGAAAAGTACGAAGGATTTAATAGATGATAATCAAGCAGGATGCAATATTTATGGATGAAGTCAGTGTGGATGAGACCTAGTATTCCTATCCTATTGCAGGTTTGCTGAACATGATATCATGTTACTAGCAATTAACTCGACCTGCATGGGCCACCACTAAAACCGTGTCATGCCCCAGTCCCAAAAATATACGGAACTAGACCACGTGGCATTGGCCAGCTGACACGTCACTAAGGGATTACCCAATTTAATGGACCCAAAGTGATGTGCTACGCTGTCCTAAAATACTACAAGTCTAAATACAGGTAAATCTATCTCATCCACAAGAATAACAGGGAAAGTGCTGAATATAAATAGATGCTAAATCTGAAATGTCATATACAACCCAGATAAAGTTAGGTGGGAACAATCCCACTACAAAAGTAAGCAGGAGTAATATAAGATAAACTAGCGTAACATCCTCAAAATATGTAGCTTCAACTCCAGGTGCACTCAGGTAGACTCTGACGGCATCTCCTCTAACTCCGTCTCCGAGGCATGTCCAGACTCTTGTCCAGGTACTGTGGGGTGGAATGTCTCAGCTAAACCTGGCAGGGAACCAGGTCCTCAGAGGGACGTAACAAGATACAGAAAAATAACATGCCATGTAATGTAAATACTGAATAAATAAATTACTGAATAAAATAAATACAGGGAGCTAACCATCTAAGTGAAATACAATTTGAGACAACCTAGTACGTATGGGAAATGTGTGGCTAGACATATGCTGACGTAATTTACCAATCTGTGGTGACTGGCTAGTATATGCCACATATGCCCCCGTTCAAGGGCACTATACAATTTTCCATCTACGATGAGAATGGTCACATGAATATATATATATATATCATCCGTATCACTCCGTCGAGTGCGGCACATAGTAAAGAGGTGGGTGTCCCATACGTATTTTAGTCGTTTTCCCCTCCCAATGTAACTAAATGTCAAGTCGTATATTTCCTGAATTATTCTAATCCGTGATGCGGTCACACGTACTGGTAGCTAGTCAACTACGCAGCTCGCATCCCAATATGCATTGCAACCATGTTGCGTGTTCCCGTGATAGGGTCTAGGAGAATATCAGGATATCCTCACAGTTGTTGGTAAGTCTGTAACTATTACGTTGATTTTCCTAAGTCAACGTATCTGTTGATTGTACCCAAGGCAATCTCAGATACATACTGTTATATGTAATTTCAGGAGCAGTATCATATGACAATAATTGAATTTAAATAAGAACATTTAACAGTTAATATTTAAGCAGTAAAAACTTGGCAAGGTATACTTGCCTACTCCCTGATAATGTTGATAACCTGATCTCGCAGTCAGGTTTTGAGGTTGCTGGTGACAGGGGTCACTGGTTGTGGTGAATGTGGTTTCTGTTAAAACAGACAGGGTTCGTAAATACAACATTTAATACGAGGGTACATAACACATATATACACCTATGTAACAGATAATACATAATATATATATATATAGTCCTATATATAATATATATGGTATACATATTTATATATAGAGTATATATATAGATATGTAGTAGATATAATAGTATGCATATATATATAGCATATATATATATAATATGCAGGAAAGAAAATGCAGGAATTTATAAATATATATATAGGCTGTATTATCCAGCAAATATTAGCAGGGTATATCCACTGCTTTATATATAGTAATATAATATTTAGCAGGGTTTATCCACTGTTTATATATAATAATATAATATAATAAATTGAAGGACAGTGTAGGAAATATAAATACATATATAAATGCTGTACTATCCAGCAAATATTATATTTAATAATATCATGGTCTATATATGACCACTGTTATATACAGCCTTTATAATAATAATAATATTATCAGGGTCTATATGTGACCACTGTTATATACAATAATATATGTGTAAATAATTGAAATAAGTGCATTTGAATAATAAAAAAGAAAATGCATAGTAGTAATAACATATACCTAATATGTTATATATAACTATATATATCTATTACATTTATTAGTAAAAAAAAAACAGAAATGAAAATGCATATATACATATATGTATAATTATTACATAACATATAAGTAATATGTTATATATAATTAGTATATACATATAAATATACATATGTATATATTCATATTTACATATAATTATACAATAATAATAATATATAGAATATATATATATTTACTGTATATCATTAATATAATATATATTATATATATTAATATATATATAATCATACATATATGTATAAACATATATATACATATATATATATATATATAGTAATACTTAAATATATATAGATATAAGTATATTTATACATATACTAAATACATATATATATAATAATAATAATAATATATATACAGTATAATTAATATAATATATTTTATTATATATATAAACATATATATATATATATAGATATACATATATATATACATATATACATACATACAATATAATATACATATATACATATATATACATGTATTTATACCTGTGGGGGGGGACAGGGGGTCCACGGCGGGTCGTCGGCGAGAGGACGGCGGCGGAGTCGTCGGCGGCCGGCCGGAATAGCAGCTGCAGCAGCAGCTGCAGTCAACAACAGCAACAGCAGTAGCAACTTGCAGCAGCAGCAAGTTGCGGATTTCGTCAACGTTCTCAGAATCAAACCAAACTTGACCCACAGGACCAGCGTATCGCTACGAGTCCGATGGCGTAAGTTTCGTTTCAATCCGACGTGTGTACACAAAGTTAGGTCGAATTGCAGAAAAGTCGGATACGGAGCGATGTCCGCGGATACGCGTTGATTCCGGTGTGCACGCACACCCGAATCGACTTCTGCGAAATCTCACACGTCCGTATCGACGATGCGCACGTATCTGTGAAGACCACGCGCGACCAAGTTATCCCGTTTGGCAAAACGTACTCGGTTCCGGGGTAAAACAGGGTCTGATTTTTCCTATTTTTGGATCGCGGTGTGCGATCACCAGAGGACGCGATGCCCCGAACGGTTTGTCCGGGCACCGAGAGGGTCATACAGGCTTCGCAACGCAATTTGCGGAATCAAAAACGGAGCTACGAGCAAAAAGATACACGCACCTGAAGGGGACCCAAAAACCAGGGTAAAATCGTGTCCGACATGTGTCCGACACGTGTCGGATACATGATTCTAGGGTTAGGGTTAGGGCTTGCTGCCGGCGGGCACGCGGCGGAGGGCCGGGGGCAGCTCGGCGAGGGGCGGCGCGGCGGGCGGCCCTCGGGCGGCCGGAGGCGACGTGCTGGGGGGGTGTGGGCCGCTGCTGGGGGAAGGAGGAAGGAGGAGGGCTGCGGCCTGTACGGCGGAGCTGGGAGGTGGGGCACGGCGGGTGTGCGGCAAGGGACGCGGGGGTCGGAGCTGGTGGAGGGAGGCGGTCGGGGTAGGGAGTTTTGGCCGGAGGGGAGAGATCGGGGGGGTTTAAAAAGGGTCGGGGAGGCCGAGGGAGGCGGGCGGAGCGGGCGTCGTGGCCGCGGAGTGCGGCGAGGTGGCCGGCGGAGGCGCCGCGTGGCCGAAGGTGCGGCGAAAGACCCGGGCGGCGCCGGAGAACGCGGGTACAGGCGGGGGAAGGCGACCGGGTCACGCGGGTCTGGGTCGGGTCGGGTTGCGGGTCTGGCCGACCCGCCCGACCCGCTAGGCTAGGGGATGGCCGGGCTCGGTTGCGTATTGGGCTGGGCCCAATTGGGCCGGGCCGGGCTGGGTTTAGGAAAAATAAAAGAAAAATAATAATATTAATAATTATAATAACCAGTAAATAATTAATAATAAATAATTAAATAAATAAATACTTTTTGATAATTTAAAAATAGGTCCGGGGCCCAATAAATTTCAGAAAAATTGCCCTAAGTCCAGTTTTTCATTTTACACCCAAAAATATTATTTTCTTAATATTTTAATATAATTTATTATCAATTAAAAATCATTGAATAATTAAAACCCTGTTTTTAAATTACAGAAAAATCCCAGAAAATTTCAAAAAATTGTGAAAAATCCAGTTTTTAAAATTTTGAAAAATCAGGGGGTTTACAATCTACCCCCCTTAAGAGGATTGCGTCCTCGCAATCAAAGAATAACCGGTCAACAGAGATGACGCGGTCGCAAGCATCATTTGAAAACACATCACAAGAGACTTCAGGGAAATACCGTTTCCCTAAAAATTGAAAGTTTACACTTCCCAGGAAAATCTAGTGAAAACTATAACTTTTATGAAAACCAGGTTATTATTAACAAGTTGCAAATTACTAGGTTGGGGCTGAGGTCACGAACCAAAGGGCACAAACTACACAAGACTAGGAACGGAAAACTACGAATCACTTACGCGCATTGGCTACTCCACGAGTCTGCGCGTTCTCCACTGTCATCGCATAAGCTTGCTCGCGTCCTTGCAGTTGCTTCCTCTGCTGTTGAGCCTGCTGGAAGAGTAGTTCCTGGGGTATCAAGGGTGGCCTCGGCTGATACCCTGCTGAAGCCGGTGGTAGGACTTCTTGAACTTCCGCTTGCGGTGCTCCCAATGCTGGATAGGCTGGCCTCGGTACTGGTAACGCTTGCTGGTTACCCTTTGGTGCTCTGTCTCGACGCTCAGGGCATTCCTTTAATAAATGCTGACTGGATCAGCAAACTATGCATAGTCTCTTCTTGTGTCTGCACTCGTCTTCAGTATGGCCTCGCTTGCGACAATATGGACAAACAGGTATTGTCTGTGGAGATGCTTCTGGTGGCTGGTGTACGTGAGATCTTTTTGCAACTTCTTCCTGTGGTGCTGAAGTGGAAGTCCGTTTCAGACTAGTCTATCTCCTGATGATGCGCTCAATGCGTCGCGCTGCAGCAAGGACGTCCGAGTACGAAGTACGTGCAACGGATCCAATCAGTTTCTGTAGCTCAATGCTTAGTCCGTCGAAGAATTTCTCAGCCTTCTCTTCTTCTGTCGGGATCAATGTTGGAGCGAAGCGACTTAGACGAATGAACTCAGCGTTGTACTCTTCCACCGTCTTAGTATCCTGAGTAAGGTGATTGAACTTGTCCCGAAGTTCTGATCGAGCGATAGCTGGAATGTACATCTCCTGAAAGAGTCTAGAGAACTCTTCCCAAGTGACTCGGTCTGGTCCGAGCCGTGCTTCCTCAGATAGCCACCAGTGATGTGCATTGTCCGTCAACTGCATTCTGACGGTAGTCATCCAACGTTCCTTTGGAAGCTCAGCTGCTTCTAGTTGATGTTGAGTGTTGGTGAGCCACTCATAAACTTCAGTGGGCTCTTCCTTGCCTGAGAATGTACGGGGCTTCAGCTGGCGAAAGTCGGTGATAGAGCCCGTCGTTGGCCGTCGAGTTGGTAGGTTGGCCTGCTCCAGTGCAGTTATTAAGCTGCGACTCAAAGCCTCTTGTTGAGCTTGCATTATTGCATAGACCATTGAAAATATCTGCTGTCCGTCCATGGCCTGCCCTGGTGGAATTATGGGCATTGATGGAGTAACTGGCGCCGTTGGTGGAATGTCATCGCGCTGGACTCTCGAGGCACGTTATTGAGCTGATTGTCCCCCATCCACTAGTGTTACTTCATCTTCGTTGGTTACCTCAGCATCTCGTGGTGACGTTATGGGAGTTTCGTTGTTTGCTCGTGAATCCATAACCCTGCAACTAAAATAAACAATAAGAGGCGCACAGGAATCAAGGCAGGATGTAAGTCGAGAAATTAATTCGAAGCCGATATGGATATCAAGAACGTTTCAAGCAAGTGGATGAGATCCTAAAACTTCTCCTATCTTATTTGCAGGCCTGTTCGGTCCCTGAGTTAAAACCGAACAAATTAGTCGTAGACCTGCATGGGCCACCACAAAAACCATGTCACGCCCCAGTCCCAAAATGCCGAGGGACTGAGCACGTGAGCAATGGCCAGCAGCACGCACCGACGGATAACCCAATTTAATGGATCCATCAGGGCATGCTTAAGTTGTAGTCTAACATGAATTAGGGCAATTGTTACAAGTCACGGGTTATTCTATTCTCATCCACAACAGATAAACACAGATAAAGACAGGGTAATGCAAATAAAATAAGCTGATCTCAATAAATATCTCGGGAAACAATCCGAGAATATGTCTGGTACAACAGATACAAATAGACAGGAAATAAATAACTGGAAATAGAAATAACTGACTACATACGGCCAATGCTCAGGAGAAGTCCTCTGGTGCGAGCTCGTCTTCCGGTCCTGGTACAGCTCCTGGAAGTGCTCCTGTACGGTATATCTCTGGATGGATCTCTTCGGCTATACCTGGGGACATAATTCGGATCCAGGTCCTCAGGGGACAGCAAGGTACAGAAAATACAAGCCAAAATAGATGCAGTGCAGCAATAAATAAGCAATAGGGTAAACTAGATAACCAACTAAGTAATATGCAACATGAGAGCAGTACAAGAACTCAGGCTGAAACTACTACAAGCTCTGTGTCGGGGAGCCGGTAGCAGTGATATTATGTAGTTCTCGAGCTCATAGTGAGACTTAAGACGCCGGCATAATATAACATCAACCTGTAGCCTGTGTGTCTCTCCCCACCCAATATAATCATGCATATCATGACCATAACGTCTCATGTCCATGTCAGCGGAATTATAGCTAATGCAGCAAGTCATAATATCTATAAAATATCTCTGTCAAGTCCTGTATCCTATACAGAATCACCATGAATGTCTCAGGAAGACTCTGTCTCATGAATAGTGTCAAGTGTCCTGGGTTCTGGAGTACTTGATAAGACAAGTACGAGAATTATCGGGTCTCGATATCCATCTCTATGTGACGTTACACAACTCCGCGTACGGAGTTGGCACCCGACTGGTAATCGGACGCTAAGTACGCCACTCGGTCCTAGGTTTTAACAGTTAAACATGTTTTTATATGCATTTAAACAAGAATTCAGGCAAGTTCTAGAACAGGAATTACTGCTAATGGCAAACTTTACTTGTCCACTGATGTATAAACAAGTCAACGAAAATAAATAGCAAGCTGCAGGGTTTGGCAAGGTACACTTGCCTGTGGTTCCGGCTCTGATTTCGGCTCTGACTTCAGTTAGATTTGCAGGCGGTACTCCGGTTGCTGAAACAAACATCACCATCAGATCCAGAAAATATCAATCAGCTAGAAACGCCTGTCCTTGAGTCCAGTTTGGAGATAAGGGCAAAAACGGCAATTTTGGGTCAAAATGGGGTCCACATGTGGGCCCGCTTTGCACCGAAAAACGTGTCCGGGTCAAATGTCTCCAAATTCACCAAACTTAGTGTCAACAGGTCAGGAACGATGATACGAACCCAACGAAACTTCCAGAATTGGATTCCGATGAGCCGATCACAAAATCGCCCGTCGAGCGGGGCCTGTGGGGCCCACGACACGCGATTTCGTCAACGTTCTCAGAATCGAACCAAACTTGACCCACAGGACCAGCGTATCGCTACGAGTCTGATGGCACAAGTTTCGTTTCAATTCGACGTGTGTACACAAAGTTAGGTCGAATTACAGAAAAGTCGGATACGAAGCGATGACCGCGGATACGCGTTGATTCCGGTGTGCACGAACACCCGAATCGACTTCTGCGAAATCTCACACGTCCGTATCGACGACGCGCACGTATCTGTGAAGACCGCGCGCGACCAAGTCATCCCGTTTGGCGGGACGTACTCGGTTCCGGGGTGAAACAGGGTCTAATTTTTCCTGTTTTTGGATCGCGGTGTGCGATCACCACAGGACGCGATGCCCCGAACGGTTTATCCGAGCACCGAGAGGGTCATACAGGCTTCGCAACGCAATTTGCGGAATCGAAAACGGAACTACGAGCAAAAAGATACACGCACCTGAAGGGGACCCAAAAACCAGGATAAAATCGTGTCCGACACGTGTCCGACACGTGTCGGATACAGGATTCTAGGGTTAGGGTTAGGGCTTGCTGCCGGTGTCACGACTCGCACCCTGATATTCGGGCACGAGTACGTGGTTACGCCCAGCCTACGCCACAGAATCGACGGTAGAACGCTGTCTGGGTCATTTCTAACTATCTAACATCTCAACAATATAATATGGTACCTGTCAATCATCTCAACTCCAATCGGAGGAGCAATATGGTATCTCACAAATATATCAATCTCAATCACAAAACAACTAAGGAGAAAATAATGCACGAATGGAAATAGCGAAGGGAAGAAGATACAATTCTACAAATGAAACAATAGTACATCTGTGAATCTCCACAAAAATATAGTCTAATACAACATCTAAACAAAACTAGACCTCCTCGGTCACTGGTACTATGTCCTCTGGCTCTAGGGGAGTGTCCTCTAAAGTCTCACCCTCCTGAGGTCCGTAATGTGTGGGACACAGCTCCTCTAGCCAATCATCTGGAAAAAATATATCCAGTCAGGATTGGAGCGAAGTACATACCTCTGAAAGCAGTTCCAATAACATAATCGAGCATATATAACAAGCAATAGAAAAATGATACAAGATGCACAAGTAGGAAGAATAAACTGTACAAGTGAACAGGCAATAGGCACAATAAGCTGGAAGTAAAATACAAGAATGACTGCAAGTAGAGAACAAGAAATACTAACTATGTGTTTTAGAGTGAGAGTTCGTTATGTGATCGGTTTAGGTTGCACATGAGGTATATAGGTAACTCCATTATACGTGAGGTGTATAATCGACATGCACATGAGATCAAGAGGGCTTTGATCACATAACCAACTCCTACTCCCCCTCTCCAACCAATACTCATGGATCCAATCACGACACGTTACGTACATGATCACGATAGTCACACTAGCACACGAAATAGTGGATGCACAAGAAGCACATGAAAGTCAATACCCGATGCATACGATAAAATATATGTCATTGGGTACCCGTTGCACACGGTAGGGGATAACACTTCCTGACGGGATCCATATAGCACCAGTCCGTGAAATCACTGTGTCGGAAATCAATGTATACTAATCTAGAACATGCATATATACAATATTATGAATTGAAAACAATCAGAGAAATGTACTCGCCTGAAGTCCTGAGCAAAGTGTGTCTCTCGATGCCCAAGCTGATGTCTCACAACCTATATATGGTATGTTGTATCAATACAAGGTTCAATGATGAAAATAATTGAAGTTGAAGAAGTTCTAGGTCAATACGCCGTTTCTAGGTCAAGCCAATGTATTTCTAGGTTGCAAGAGTCTAATGCTAGTCACTAAGTCAATACACTATGAAGTTATGCTATACTAGCTAAGCTAACACACCACAGTGAAATCAAGAAGCCGTATCCTAAGATACGCAGATTTTCTAATATGAAAATAGGTTTATATATTTATACATAAGTCATATATAAAAATAATAATATCTCAAAACAAATTTAAATGGGATACCTTGGCCTTGCACCATGCGTATCGCACTCAACTCGATACCCAATCTCAATACCTTGGGTATCAGCCCGATACCTTGGGAATACCCTGGTATCCCAAGGCAACTCAACTCCTAGTATGACTAATACAAAATATAACTACTACTATGATATCTAGTTACTAACAAACAACAATTTCAAGTATATATATACATATACTTATGCTAACTACTTACTAGTACCATAACACATATCAACTACCTATCCTTAATAGCAAATCATACTTAGATATAGCTTAACTAGTATATATATATAGATCCTAAGTGTTCCATCTAACTGATACTACTAATATATATATATATATATATATATATATATATATATATATATATATATATCACTGCTAACAACAGGACAATACTATATAATCTATCTACTGTAAACTTCTAACCCAAGGTCAATCTAAACCAATACTCACCTCAAATACCCAATACCTTGGCTAATACTAACTAAAACTGAAACTAACTCCAACTGAAAATAACTTAGACTGTGCATTCCTACACAAGGGAAAACTG
The DNA here is from genome assembly GCA_036927795.1 of Iris macrosiphon. NCBI lineage: Eukaryota > Viridiplantae > Streptophyta > Magnoliopsida > Asparagales > Iridaceae > Iris > Iris macrosiphon. The sequence goes on from JAYESA010000016.1 coordinate 145,760,602, forward strand.
AACTGTTACTGCCCCTGCACTGTGCAGAACTCAAACAGCAGGTAGCATACCTTGCCCTTGCTGCTGAACAGTCCTACTGTGCAGTCTTCAGTGTGCAGGTCTTCAGTAGATGAGTTGCTGTGTTCACAAATCTGTGCAGTGCTCAGTCCTGCTGTGTTCAGTTCTTCAGTCTTCAGTGTGCAGGTCTTCAGTAGATGAGTTGCTGTGTTCACAATCTGTGCAGTGCTCAGTCCTGCTGTGTTCAGTTCTTCAGTCTTCAGTGTGCAGGTCTTCAGGAACTGCTCAGCTGGGTCTCCATCCATGTGCAGTTCATCTTCAGGTAGACTCTTGCTGTGCTCAGGTAGATCCTTGCAGTAGCTGCACAGTTATGTGCCACTGCACAGTGACTTCCCAAGTCCCTGTCTTCAGGTCAGGTGAAATCTTCATTGTGTGCAAAGCACACAGTGCTGTTGCTGCAGGGAGTTTCTGTTTCAGCTGCTGGCCTCCTAACCTCGATTTAGTGTGCACTGCACACAGTGCTTGCTGTGTCAAGTTCACCCCCTCTTATTCCATATATCCAATGCATCCACCCTCACTTAACAAGGTAATTATCAGCCACATATCTACTGAGAAGTATCAGTTGACTGATACCAACTTGAGCACACAACACCTAAAATCAACACTTAACACTAACTCACAGATCTATACCTATACACAACTATGTATACTAACATAACCATATATATATATACACACGCATATAGATTAATGTAGATACTCTATTAAATACACATAGACACACATAAACACAAAAACCTAAATTACACTATTATATACTCTATATATTACAGCAATAGCCTATAAATATACATTTACACATGTATGTATAATATAATTATCCAAAACACAAACACATGGAGTGCACCGCACCCGTATCACACTTTTCTATGATACGCTTGCGACACGGCCCCCAACTCACAACCAAACGTATCCCGGAGGACACGTACAAGTCTAATACATAATTTATGACCAATACATATATAAATTATAGTGTCTACGTGCCCGTGTCACCATATGATATGCACATGGCCCCGTGTCGGAGGAAAACCCCCAAAATCGACCGTTTTATCAAATCGACGAGATTCGGCCCACACGTATCCAATTGTGGACACGACACAAGCTACAAACAAACAATCAATGGTCAATTAGATCTATTAGATCCATTGACAAGCACTACATGTGCCAATTTCGGAATTCCCCCAAAATTGGCACCAAAATGGACATAACTACCACCGTAGGTCTCCAAATGATACCAAATCAAATCCTATGGGTAACCTATGCATGTGGGGTGGGTTCTCATGGTAAAAACTCAGATCTATAGCCTATAGGAAGAGGGAAAACTGATTTATACCTATTGGGAGATGGATTCCCAATGAAAAGGTCTCAAATGACAAGTTGCTCTTCTCCTTGTAGATCTTGGCCTCCTCCTCCTTATTCCTTGCTTCTTGCTTGTAGATCCTTGATGTAGAGGCTTCAATGTTGAATTTAGAAGGAGATTTGAAGAGAATTGATGGTGAATTGATGGGGAAATGATGGGGAATTGGAAGGGGAAAAACTAGATCTAGAATTTTGGGGAAGAACTAAAATGAGAGCACTCTCTCTCCTCTCAATTATGGCTGGACAAAAACCCTTTCTCAAGCAATGTACAAAGTCAAAAATACCCCTTGGGGCCTCTCATGAAGAAATAATTAGGGAGGAAAGGTTCTAGTCTAATGGTTTCACTAATTAAACATGTTTCCTAATCCATGGGCCTAATTCATGGGCTCAACTTAGACTAATCCAAAAATTTGTTTCATGCTCTCTAATTAAATGGTTAGGTCCACTACACAAGTCCAAAACAAGTCTACACTAACAATAAATAAAATAAATAAATTAGTCATGCACAATTATTAATAATAATAATAATTCTAAAATAATTAATACCCATGATAATTATCAAACTACCCTTAGATGGAAATGTGAGGGTGACAAACCTACCCACCTTAGAAAAATTTCGTCCTCGAAATTAAGGAAGAAACTAACTACCAAAACAAATAATATAATGCAAGAAGGAATTATACCTCACGGCTCGAAAAGATACGGATATCGCTCGCGCATCTCGGCCTCTCGCTCCCAGGTACTCTCTCCTGGCGAGTGATGCCTCCACGCGACGCGCACCAAAGGAATCGTCTGGTTCCTCAGCACCTTCTCTCTCCGATCCAGAATCTCCACTGGCTGCTCTGGATAGCTAAGAGTAGGGCCCACCTCTATCTCCGAATGATCCAACACATGACTGGGATCTGCCACGTATCGTCTCAACTGCGACACGTGAAACACGTTGTGCACTCCCTCCAGTGCAGGTGGTAAGTCTAGTCTGTAAGCGACTGCACCGACCCTCTCCAGAATGCTGAAAGGACCGATGAATCGCGGACTAAGCTTGCCGCCTCCACCGAAACGGATCGTGCCACGTGTCGGAGAAATCCTCAAGAAAACCAGACCGCCAACCTAGCACGAAACACAAACTTAGCACTCTAACAAGCAACAATCAAACACAAACAAGACAAACCAAAGCTATACCTCAAACTCCAGAGGTCTCCGGTGGCTATCGGCCCAATGCCGTTGCCTGTCCTGCGCCACTCGAAGTCTGTCTCTGATAAGTTTCACCTTCTCTGCTGCATCCACTACCATCTCTGGTCCCAATAAAGCCCTGTCACCAACATCATCCCAGGACAACGGAGTGCGGCATCTCCGTCCATACAACGCCTCGAATGGTGATATCTCAATGCTGGCTTGGTAGCTGTTGTTGTATGAAAACTCTACCAAGTAAAGATGATCCTCCCAAGAACCTCCAAGATCCAAAACACAGGTGCGTAGCATGTCCTCGAGAGTCTGAATAGTCCTCTCCGACTGTCCGTTCGTTTGAGGGTGATAAGCGGTACTGAACTTGAGCTGAGTGCCCAAGCTAGCCTGCAAACTCCTCCAGAAATGGGACGTGAAGCGGCTATCCCGATCCGAGACAATGCTCACTGGAACACCGTGCAATCTGACAATCTGGCGCACATACATCTCCGCAAGTCTCTCCGTAGATGTACCCACTTTAAATGGCAGAAAGTGGGCTGATTTGGTCAACCTGTCCACGATGACCCAAATCGCATCCTTGCCCCCTGGAGAACGCGGAAGCCCTGATACAAAATCTATGGTAACATGCTCCCATTTCCACTCCGGAATGGGCAGAGGCTGAAGCAATCCTCCTGATCTCTGTCTCTCCGCCTTTACCTGCTGGCAAACTAAGCATCTGGACACGAAGCTAGCTACCTCTCGCTTCATGCCATACCACCATACATGCTCTCTCATGTCTCTATACATCTTGTTGGCACCGGGATGCATAGAGTATTGGGAACGATGCGCCTCCTGCATAATCTCCTTGCGCAATGCTCCCTTCGGTACGCACAACCTGGTACCGTGTCGCAATGATCCATCATCTGCGACGGTAAAGTCCTCTGCCAGCCCGACCTGAACCTGTGCTCTGATGCTCCTCAGAGACTCATCCTCATACTGTCCGGCTCTGACTCGGTCCATCAGCTCCGAATGAACCTGAAGTCCCCACATCTGCGCTGCGACTCCCGGAATCAATACCTCAATGCCCAAACTATCGAGGTCTGCCAATAGATGCCTGTCCCTAGTCAAGCACATAGCCACGGGATACCTGCTCAAAGCATTCGCGACTACGTTGGCCTTCCCTGGATGGTACTGCAAAGATATATCGAAGTCCTTCATCAGCTCCAACCATCGCCGCTGCCTCATATTGAGCTCCTTCTGTGTAAACACATACTTCAAGCTCTTATGGTCTGTGAAGATCTCTACTCTCTCTCCATATAGATAGTGTTTCCACAAATTGAGAGCAAAGATAACTGCTGCAAGCTCCAAATCATGGGTAGGGTAGTTCTTCTCATGTGGGCGTAATTGCCTGGAAGCATAGGCAATTACCTTCCCGTGCTGCTGTAGTATACAACCCAAACCCTTCCCTGATGCATCACTGTAAATGGAAAATCCTCCTGCTCCTGATGGTAGTGTCAAGATGGGAGCTATAGTCAATCTCCTCTTCAGCTCCTCAAATGCTGACTGGCAATCCTCAGTCCAGACGAATTCTACGTCCTTTCTGGTCAGCCTAGTCATCGGCTCTGCTAGTCTGGAGAAATCCTGAACAAACTTCCGGTAGTAGCCTGCTAATCCAAGGAAGCTCCTGATCTCTGCTACCGAACTCGGGGTAGACCACGATTCAACTGCTGAGATCTTCTTCGGGTCCACCGAGACTCCATCTCCTGTAATGACATGCCCAAGAAATTCAACCTTATCAAGGAAGAATTCACACTTTGACAACTTGCCATACAACTTCTCCTTCCTGAGAATCTTCAGAACATTCCTCAAGTGCTGCTCATGCTCCTCCGGGGTCTTCGAATATATCAGAATGTCGTCTATGAAGACTACAACAAACTGATCCAGGTACTGATGAAATACCTTGTTCATCAGGTTCATGAACACTGTCGGGGCATTGGTCAACCCAAACGGCATCACCAAGAACTCGAACTGTCCATAACGAGTCCTGAAAGCCGTCTTCGAGATGTCTTCTCTCTTCACCTTCACCTGATGGTACCCTGACCTCAAGTCTATCTTCGAGAATACCTTCGCTCCGCTCAGCTGGTCGAACAAGTCATCAATCCGCGGCAACGGGTATTTGTTCTTGATAGTGAGGTTATTAAGTGCCCTGTAGTCGATACACATACGTACCGACCCATCCTTCTTGGGTACAAACAGTACCGGAGCACCCCATGGTGACGAACTGCAACGGATAAAGCCTTTGTCTTGCAACTCATCCACCTGCTTCTTCAACTCCGCCAGTTCACTGTTGTTCACTCTATAGACGTGCTGAGAGATTGGCTCTGCTCCTGGCACTAAGTCTATAGAGAACTCTACATCTCTGTCCGGCGGCAACCCCGGCAAATCCTCTGGAAAGACATCCAAGAACTCTGCAATCAACGGGTGTGGCGGCTCCCGCTCTTCTACCAAAGCTCCACAGAAATCGCCTTTGTTCTGCTCTGCTCCTCGGATGAACTCGAACTCCGGCTCTCCTGGCGTCTGAAATAAAACTCTGCCTCTACGACAATCGATACTAGCGTGATGTCTACTCAACCAATCCATCCCGAGTACTATATCGTAAATCGGAAGTGGCATTACAAGTAAACATGCACTCAGCTCATGGCCTCCCACATAAACCCTCTGGTTCTTGCAAACATCGCTGACCAGGATGATGCCACCCCCGGTCGTGATCTTGCAAGTCCGCGCCAACGGTTCAGACTCAAGACGATGTCTCAAAGCAAAAGATACAGATACAAAGCTATGAGATGCACCAGAATCAAATAAGGCATGAGCTGAAAAAGAATCGAGTAAGACTGGACCTGATATAACGTCTCCGACTGGCTCTGACTCCTCTACGGTCAGGGCAAAAGCTCGCCCCTGATGTGCACCCCTCTGCTGGTGCTGGTGCTGCACGAACTTCTGCTGCTGGGGCTGTAAAGGAGGTCCTCTCGGCTGTCCCGCTGGGTGTCTCGCGGGTATCCTCTGGATAGGAGCTACGTCCTGAACTGTCCGAGCCAAGGTCTTGGGGCAATCCCTCAGCTGGTGATCTGATGAACCGCAAAACAAACACTGACCGAGCCTCTTCCTGCAAACGTCCCATCCGTGCCCTGCCTTCTTACAGAAGGGGCAAGCACGAGCTGTCTGGGCTGGTCTCTGCATCTGATACGTCTGCTGTACCGGTGCTCGGTTAGGCGCATTGGACTGCTGCCTCTGGTGCTGGAAATATGGCTTCTTCGCTGGACCTGTGCTGCTGCTGCCACCATAAACATCTCGGTCCCTCTTGTGCCTCCCACTCAGGTCTCTCTCGACCTTGCGAGCCTCCCTCAAGATGTCGGTATACGTCTCGTGGCTCGAAGAAATGAGGGCCTTCACTTCCCAGTTCAGACCCTCTCTGAACCTACTAGCCCGGTTCTCTGGGTCTCTCACCATATAGTCGGCATATCTGCTCAACCTACCAAACTCGGCGGCATACTCCTCCACCGTCATGTTCCCCTGGTAGAGGTTCTGGAACTGTCGCTCTAGGTCAAGTCTCTCAGTAGGCGGGAAGAACTTCCTTCTGAACAGGTCCCTGAACTCTCCCCATGTCAATCCTGGATCGGCGATCCGTGGCTCATTCCGGAACCACGTGCTGGCGATGTCCATCATCTGCAATCCTGCTGCCTCCACCATCAGGTCCTCCGCAAGGCGGGATAAGCGCATGATGCGCTCCATGCTCTCCAACCAATCATCCGCATAGATGATGCCCTCTGTCCCCTTGAAAGGCCGGGGATCCAACTTCTTGAAGTCCTGAATGGTGCCGGGCCTGGGCTGTACCTCCCGTGGCTGTGGTGGTGTGGTCCTCTCTACGGCGGTGATGGCCACCTGGTGAGCACTCTCGATGCCCTGTCTCAACACCTCGGTCTGTCGGTGCTGTGCCTCGGCCTGGGCCCTCTGGGCCTCCATCATCATCTGGAAAAGTGCAAACAGCTGTGTAGCATCAGCTGGTACTGGCGGTGGTGGCGGAAGATCCTCGGGAACAACTGGAGCAACCCTCTGAACCGGGGGAGGAGCACCCCCAAAAACGGCTGCTGAGACTCCCACCTGGACCGGTGAGGCAATCCTCTCGACGGAAGATGTAACAGTAGCAGCTGCTACTCTATCCGCAGCAGGCGGAGAAGTAGCTGAGGAAGCTGCCGCTGCTCCTGAGCGATAGAATCTGACCTTCGGAGGCATCCTGAAGTCAGATTGAAAATACGGAATCAATTATTGAATATAATGCGATATCATCAAAGAAGGACATAACTTAATTCAAAATGAAAGACAATATCAAATAGATAAAGATTTGTAGAACAAAACATTGGAATTTTTCCTAGTTGTGATTGAGTAACTCTCAGCCTAAATCCTGTATCCTAAAGCAGGCTCGTAGCAATACTCTAGTCGAGCACAACTACGATATCTATCTAGACCTGCATGGGCCACCACTAAAAATGTGTCACGACCCGCACCCTGATATTCGGGCACGAGTACGTGGTTACGCCCAGCCTACGCCGCAGAATCGGCGGTAGAACGCTGTCTGGGTCATTTCTAACTATCTAACATCTCAACAATATAATATGGTACCTGTCAATCATCTCAACTCCAATCGGAGGAGCAATATGGTATCTCACAAATATATCAATCTCAATCACAAAACAACTAAGGAGGAAATAATACACGAATGGAAATAGCGAAGGGAAGAAGATACAATTCTACAAATGAAACAATAGTACATCTGTGAATCTCCACAAAAATATAGTCTAATACAACATCTAAACAAAACTAGACCTCCTCGGTCACTGGTACTATGTCCTCTGGCTCTAGGGGAGTGTCCTCTAAAGTCTCACCCTCCTGAGGTCCGTAATGTGTGGGACACAGCTCCTCTAGCCAATCATCTGGAAAAAAATATATCCAGTCAGGATTGGAGCGAAGTACATACCTCTGAAAGCAGTTCCAATAACATAATCGAGCATATATAACAAGCAATAGAAAAATGATACAAGATGCACAAGTAGGAAGAATAAACTGTACAAGTGAATAGGCAATAGGCACAATAAGCTGGAAGTAAAATACAAGAATGACTGCAAGTAGAGAACAAGAAATACTAACTATGTGTTTTAGAGTGAGAGTTCGTTATGTGATCGATTTAGGTTGCACATGAGGTATATAGGTAACTCCATTATACGTGAGGTGTATAATCGACATGCACATGAGATCAAGAGGGCTTTGATCACATAACCAACTCCTACTCCCCCTCCCCAACCAATACTCATGGATCCAATCACGACACGTTACGTACATGATCACGATAGTCACACTAGCACACAAAATAGTGGATGCACAAGAAGCACATGAAAGTCAATACCCGATGCACACGATGAAATACATGTCATTGGGTACCCGTTGCACACGGTAGGGGATAACACCTCCTGACGGGATCCATATAGCACCAGTCCGTGAAATCACTGTGTCGGAAATCAATGTATACTAATCTAGAACATGCATATATACAACATTATGAATTGAAAACAATCAGAGAAATGTACTCGCCTGAAGTCCTGAGCAAAGTGTGTCTCTCGATGCCCAAGCTGGTGTCTCACAACCTATATATGGTATGTTGTATCAATACAAGGTTCAATGATGAAAATAATTGAAGTTGAAGAAGTTCTAGGTCAATACGCCGTTTCTAGGTCAAGCCAATGTATTTCTAGGTTGCAAGAGTCTAATGCTAGTCACTAAGTCAATACACTATGAAGCTATGCTATACTAGCTAAGCTAACACACCACAGTGAAATCAAGAAGCCGTATCCTAAGATACGCAGATTTTCTAATATAAAAATAGGTTTATATATTTATACATAAGTCATATATAAAAATAATAATATCTCAAAACAAATTTAAATGGGATACCTTGGCCTTGCACCATGCGTATCGCACTCAACTCGATACCCAATCTCAATACCTTGGGTATCAGCCCGATACCTTGGGAATACCCTGGTATCCCAAGGCAACTCAACTCCTAGTATGACTAATACAAAATATAACTACTACTATGATATCTAGTTACTAACAAACAACAATTTCAAGTATATATATACATATACTTATGCTAACTACTTACTAGTACCATAACACATATCAACTACCTATCCTTAATAGCAAATCATACTTAGATATAGCTTAACTAGTATATATATATAGATCCTAAGTGTTCCATCTAACTGATACTACTAATATATATATATATATCACTGCTAACAACAGGACAATACTATATAATCTATCTACTGTAAACTTCTAACCCAAGGTCAATCTAAACCAATACTCACCTCAAATACCCAATACCTTGGCTAATACTAACTAAAACTGAAACTAACTCCAACTGAAAATAACTTAGACTGTGCATTCCTACACAAGGGAAAACTGAACTGTTACTGCCCCTGCACTGTGCAGAACTCAAACAGCAGGTAGCATACCTTGCCCTTGCTGCTGAACAGTCCTACTGTGCAGTCTTCAGTAGATGAGTTGCTGTGTTCACAAATCTGTGCAGTGCTCAGTCCTGCTGTGTTCAGTTCTTCAGTCTTCAGTGTGCAGGTCTTCAGTAGATGAGTTACTGTGTTCACAATCTGTGCAGTGCTCAGTCCTGCTGTGTTCAGTTCTTCAGTCTTCAGTGTGCAGGTCTTCAGGAACTGCTCAGCTGGGTCTCCATCCATGTGCAGTTCATCTTCAGGTAGACTCTTGCTGTGCTCAGGTAGATCCTTGCAGTAGCTGCACAGTTATGTGCCACTGCACAGTGACTTCCCAAGTCCCTGTCTTCAGGTCAGGTGAAATCTTTATTGTGTGCAAAGCACACAGTGCTGTTGCTACAGGGAGTTTCTGTTTCAGCTGCTGGCCTCCTAACCTCGATTTAGTGTGCACTGCACACAGTGCTTGCTGTGTCAAGTTCACCCCCTCTTATTCCATATATCCAATGCATCCACCCTCACTTAACAAGGTAATTATCAGCCACATATCTACTGAGAAGTATCAGTTGACTGATACCAACTTGAGCACACAACACCTAAAATCAACACTTAACACTAACTCACAGATCTATACCTATACACAACTATGTATACTAACATAACCATATATATATATACACACGCATATAGATTAATGTAGATACTCTATTAAATACACATAGACACACATAAACACAAAAACCCAAATTACACTATTATATACTCTATATATTACAGCAATAGCCTATAAATATACATTTACACATGTATGTATAATATAATTATCCAAAACACAAACATATGGAGTGCACCGCACCCGTATCACACTTTTCTATGATACGCTTGCGACACGGCCCCCAACTCACAACCAAACGTATCCCGGAGGACACGTACAAGTCTAATACATAATTTATAACCAATACATATATAAATTATAGTGTCTACGTGCCCGTGTCACCATATGATATGCACATGGCCCCGTGTCGGAGGAAAACCCCCAAAATCGACCGTTTCGTCAAATCGACAAGATTCGGCCCACACGTATCCAATTGTGGACACGACACAAGCTACAAATAAATAATCAATGGTCAATTAGATCTATTAGATCCATTGACAAGCACTACATGTGCCAATTTCAGAATTCCCCTAAAATTGGCACCAAAATGGACATAACTACCACCGTAGGTCTCCAAATGATACCAAATCAAATCCTATGGGTAACCTATGCATGTGGGGTGGGTTCTCATGGTAAAAACTCAGATCTATAGCCTATAGGAAGAGGGAAAACTGATTTATACCTATTGGGAGATGGATTCCCAATGAAAAGGTCTCAAATGACAAGTTGCTCTTCTCCTTGTAGATCTTGGCCTCCTCCTCCTTGTTCCTTACTTCTTGCTTGTAGATCCTTGATGTAAAGGCTTCAATGTTGAATTTAGAAGGAGATTTGAAGAGAATTGATGGTAAATTGATGGGGAAATGATGGGGAATTGGAAGTGGAAAAACTAGATCTAGAATTTTGGGAAAGAACTAAAATGAGAGCACTCTCTCTCCTCTCAATTATGGCTGGACAAAAACCCTTCCTCAAGCAATGTACAAAGTCAAAAATACCCCTTGGGGCCTCTCATGAAAAAATAATTAGGGAGGAAAGGTTCTACTCTAATGGTTTTACTAATTAAACATGTTTCCTAATCCATGGGCCTAATTCATGGGCTCAACTTAGACTAATCCAAAAATTTGTTTCATGCTCTCTAATTAAATGGTTAGGTCCACTACACAAGTCCAAAATAAGTCTACACTAACAATAAATAAAATAAATAAATTAGTCATGCACAATTATTAATAATAATAATTCTAAAATAATTAATACCCATGATAATTACCAAACTACCCTTAGATGGAAATGTGAGGGTGACAGCCGGCGGGCACGCGGCGGAGGGCCGGGGGCAGCTCGGCGAGGGGCGGCGCGGCGGGCGGCCCTCGGGCGGCCGGAGGCGACGTGCTGGGCAGTGCAGGCGGCCGGCGGCGGCTGCTGCGGGGGTGTGGGCCGCTGATGGGGGAAGGAGGAAGGAGGAGGGCTGCGGCCTGTGCGGCGGAGCTGGGAGGTGGGGCACGGCGGGTGTGCGGCGAGGGATGCGGGGGTCGGAGCCGGTGGAGGGAGGCGGTCGGGGTAGGGAGTTTTGGCCGGAGGGGAGAGATCGGGGGGGTTTAAAAAGGGTCGGGGAGGCCGAGGGAGGCGGGCGGAGCGGGCGTCGTGGCCGCGGGGTGCGGGCGAGGTGGCCGGCGGAGGCGCCGCGTGGCCGGAGGTGCGGCGGAAGACCCGGGCGGCGCCGGAGAACGTGGGTACAGGCGGGGGAAGGCGATCGGGTCACGCGGGTCTGGGTCGGGTCGGGTTGCGGGTCTGGCCGACCCGCCCGACCCGCTAGGCTAAGGAATGGGCCGGGCTCGGTTGCGTATTGGGCTGGGCCCAATTGGGCCGGACCGGGCTGGGTTTAGGATAAATAAAAGAAAAATAATAATATTAATAATTATAATAACCAGTAAATAATTAATAATAAATAATTAATTAAATAAATACTTTTTGGTAATTAAAAAATAGGTCCGGGGCCCAATAAATTCCAGAAAAATTGCCCTAAGTCCAGTTTTTCATTTTACATCCAAAAATATTATTTTTATAATATTTTAATATCATTTATTATCAATTAAAAATCATTGAATAATTAAAACCCTATTTTTAAATTACAAAAAAATCCCAGAAAATTCCAGAAAATTGTGAAAAATCCTGTTTTTAAAATTTTAAAAAATCAGGGGGTTTACACGTGAGGATACTATGGTTCTAATGATAAGGCGTGATTCATGACTTCACGTATTGTTCCATACTGATTATTGACCACGTGCGAATGGATGGCAGGGCGTAGTCCACCTTCAAACCTTCTGGCTCGACTCGCTGCATCAGGTAAATAGGCCCTAGCGAATTTGGAGAGTCGGTTGAATTCGGCAGAGTACTGCTTCACAGTCATACTGCCCTGCCTCAGTTGCACAAAATCATTTTCCATTTGACGTTGTACTGGAGGGGTATAAACTCCTCTTCGAACGCGGCACGAAAGGTCGTCCACGAGATCGCCTCCTCTCCGTGATCAAATTGGAGAGATCGTCGATGCACGTTCCACCAATCGTGTGCGTTGAGGCGGAGCTGTAGTTGCGCGCAGGCGACGCGCTTATCTTCGGGGACCTCTAGCAGAGCGAAGTGATCTTCAAGCTCGGATAGCCAATCTAGAGCTATCACTGGGTCCTCAGTCCCGTTGAATGGGGTGTTGCGGACTTTCTTGAAATGGCCCAAGTTGAAGGCAGTCACGTCCCTCGGCCTTGGGATTTGAGGCGTCTCCACTTTAAGCACGGGCTGTTCCACCGGAGTCGTTGCTGTTGCGGCGGAATGGTTGGCAGCCAAAGTCTGAACGATCTGTTGCAGGGCATCTACCTGCTTTTGTTGGACTGAGAATCGGGTCTCTAGATTGCTCTCGAACTTGGCTTGGCGAGCATCATCTCTTTGTCGCTGCGATTCTAATATTTGCATTACCCGCTCAAGCGGGTCGACTTGAGATATGCCTCGCTGGCTCCGAGAGCTTCCCGAAGTGCCCGAACTGCTTTCTTGCGTTTCGTTCGGTGGTTGCGCTACAGATTCCGCTGGTACCATTCCTTCAAAAGAAGGTAAATTACATTAGAATCATAATGTATTATGGACTTATTGCATGAACGTATCTCATTTTGGCCTAGCGAGTTCAAGAGTTCGCACAGGAATTTGATCGTTAAAGGAACTTTTCCAGCACGAAGTCTAAGAAACTTTGAATCTGTGCTCTGATACCACTATGTCACGACCCAATTTCGTAGAATCGTTTGAGGCGTCCCCCGAATCGTAACCGCCGTGCGGGCCTGGGGTTGCGCCCGCACAAGACTTTAATGATTTGCATAGCAAGCACATATTCAGAGTACGCAGATAAATTAAAACACAGATTTGAAACATGGAAAAGTTCTCTTTATTGATAATGAACATCTATTACAAACTCCTGAACGAGTCAGCTAATATGCTGAACGGCTTACAAAAGAGTTGACTCAAAATGAGATTACAGTCATGTACATTATATCCCTTTACTAAACTTCGAAAGATATAGACCTCCAGGCTGGAGGATCGCTTTGCCACGGAGCTGCATTTGTGTATGAAGAGTGCGAGCTCCTGGTTCAAAATGCTTCAAAGGGGGGCGCGGTGAAGATGCGCTAACAGCTGGACTGGATCGGGAAGACGACTTCGGCTCCTCGCTCGGTTCGTCTTGGTGCGGAGAACCTGTTTCAACGAGGGTCAGCATATCGAAACATGCTGGTGAAGGCGAGCTAGCCGAACTGTACCAATCAACACGTTGTTTTAAATGAAGCATGCATATTTGTGGGTTTCTATCTTGCCTTAGTTCATTTACAAGTAAGCAGCATATAGAATTTACTGAAATGAACGTGCCACCGTTCGGTGGATTTTATCTGCCCGTCTGAATCACCTGCACAATACTTACCATGCCTTCCCTGCCACGAAGACACAAGTTAGTATGCAACAGGTTTAAATATACACGTTGAACACACGATGCATTGCAAGCCATATTCACACGATAAACACACGAGGCATTGCAAGCATATACACACGAGGATCACTGGCTTGATGCCATAATGGACTAGTCAAGGACAATGATAGCATGCAACGAGAAAATACGAGGAGCTCAGAAAACACGATGCGTTGCAGTTATCCCGTCCTCACACGATTGACTATAAACACGAAGTCTGCCCGGATCGGATCGGTGCCAGTGCCCCAGCGACCGTCCGCAGAACTTATATCCTTGTGCACAAGTTGTCCGTGATCGAACACACGAAGTTTAGTTAAATTATCACTTCACGCAGTTGAGGCAACACGAGTAATGCATGATTCTTTTTGCATAGCCTCTAGGAACAGTTATGCGCATACACGATATAATTCATAAATAGCACAATTATAGAAGAAGATATATTCTAACTACAATTGATGCATATGATGAACATTTCGAACGAACAAACATGCAAGTAAGTAATCGTTCACGAGTTTGATTGACAAGCAGTATTAACCAAGTCTATTCTCTTTTATCTTGGTTTCTTTTATTATTACTTGGTATCGTTTGATCGGGGCAAAGGAGTGAAGCTTGGAAGCAGGGCTAGCTAATCGGGTTGGTAGCCACTCACTTAGGTAGTTGGTAGGAGAAGGAAAGAGGCGCTTCACGACTTCGCTCGCAAGCTGCCTACTGCTCGTTCACCTGCACACGAATAGCTCGATTAATACTTCTTCCTCTCTTTCCAATCTCGGAATAGAAGTGCAGTTCAATGAACGAAAACAATGAAAACCATCGAAACCGTTCAAGGAAAACAAGCAAATCCTAAAACCAACTCAAAGCACGAAAGCAACAAGCGACATCGAAAACCGAGGCAATAAAAGATAACAGCGGAGAGGTCCCTCCTGACTCTGCCGCTAAGCCGATCCTAGGGGCGCGGTCCACTGAATATGGGAATCGATTCCGAAGAAACAAATCCATAACGAGAACGAGTTCTTAATTCAATCTATCCTGATCGAACGATACCGTCTTGTGTTTCTTAGCCGCGCTCTCCGCACCGGGAGAACGGGGCGCTACACTTCTCACCGATCCAAACGGATCACCACAACTCTTTTGGAACATAAAATAGATTATAACCACGAAAAAGAAAGACAACGAGAAATACCCGAAACTGATCTCCTTCTTCGAAACGGCCTACAATTCTTCTTTCTCCTCTCCAATGTTGCAATGGCACTCTTGCCTCATTTTATCTCCTTATTGCTATTTTTTTTTTTTAGAGAGAGTGCTATATTTTAGGGCCAGGAGACACCTATATATAGCCTCTAACCCACAATTAGCATTCCTATTATAGATAGGAATATACAGTCCAAATCCATATCCGTTGACATATTCCTATTATATGTAGGAATATCCAATCCAAATCCATTGAGATATTTCTATTATATTTAGGAATATCCAATCCAAATAAATTGATGTATTTATATTATATGTAGAAATACTCAATCCTACTTCGGAGTATTTTTCACATAGGTTGGGAACCCCACCCACTCCAACACTTTGGTGGGATCACGTTGAGCCAGGAAGGTTGTCCTTGTAGAGAAGATTGTCCAAACCTAAAATCTTGTCCGACTTATTCCAGAACCGGTCCTGAACCTAGCCGTGTAATAGCCGTTGCACCATTCTACATGTAAGCTACTTGTGTGACAAACAATTTCACTAGCTCAAGAAAATTAAAATTATTTTCGGGGACTTCCATTCAAACCTTGTTGCACTTCTCCTTCCGCCCAAAACCAACAACCAGAACTTGTACATGGCGTTCGACTCCACAAACAGGAGAACTCCCAACGGGAAAAACTATGAATTAAGTTTTATTGAATTGTAGAATCCATTAACATGGAGGCTCATCAAATTTATTTGGCTTAGCTAAATTAGGAAACTAACAAACCAAAATCGACACAAATTTTGAAGAGGAAAATAGCATTCAAGGATCCGGCACGAATTGGAGAACAGAAGTAACCTGACTGGAAATCATGCACATGAACTTCAGAAACTAGTTCACAATTACAACTTACTAGAACCATATGGTGATGCCTTCTTGAGTCTTGAAAAAAAATAAAAAATAAAAAATAAAAAACAAAAAAAGTCCATTTTTGTTCACCCACCAAAACTAATATGGATGTTCACCATTTTCCTCAAGTACTCACACGTCTCAAACCACTTGTGAAGTTTTACTTTAGATACGGTTACTGCAAGGGAAGCAGAAGCATGATGTCTGAGAGTAATAATAGTATTGGCTTCTCATCTTCTGAGCATGCATGATCCGATGCTCTCAGGATCTCCTGTGAGTACTGCAGCTGAGCTGCTGCTGCTGCTCTCGACTCCCTCAGCCCTTCTCTGAACCATTGCCATTCCCTTGATCAGCTTGTCTTCTAACTAAGCTGGATCTCATCTTCTGTATCTTCACCTGCAAATGTAGTACTCCAACCTTCAGATGCGAGCAGAAGGCTAGAATTTCAAACCATCGGACTGGCTAGGCACTGAAGAAAATGGTGTCGTAGAGCTAGCTGTGACTGAAATTGAAGATTATTCTTTTGTAATTGGTGTGCCTCTGACACTATCACAGGACTGGCTACCTAGCACCGTTCCGTTTTGAATCCTTGCTTCAGTTACTGTTGCCTGACTTGTTGCATCATCTTCTGTATTAGAAACTAAAAGGAGCATTGAAGAAACTTTGATCAATTTAGTGTTAGAGTTCACTAAACATGCATGAGCTTGAGATTATTAAATGAAGATGGCAAAAGTTGAGGACCTAATAGTTCATTTATTCGTTTTGGGTATGACCAATGTCTCTAAATTATTTCATTTGGCTCTTGAATGGCCAACCATGACGTTTTTCCCTGCGTCATTGAACCATGTAAAATCACTTCTGGAATATATATATATATATATATATATATATATTAAATGACGCTTAGTGGTTAAGACCGATACATATTATCCAGGAGGTTGCGGATTCGAGCCTCCTGGACGTCACTTAATTCGAATTAAGTGGTGAGTTAGTGATGTGTGCAGCGCAAGTGCGGTTCAAGTGCTGTGCTGGTGTAGGTGTGGACCTACGGGCCAAGATGTGGTAGGCATTCGGACCAAGTTTGTAAGCCTTCGGACCAGGAGTCTGTAACACAATTACCTCTTAAAAAAAATTTATATATATATATATATATATATATATTAGCCAATTAGACAGTTCATCAAATGACTGCATGGCTCCTAAATTAGCGGTTATGGATACATAAGAACGTAAAAATAACTGTCGTATAGAAACCATACAAACAATGCAGATTTGAGCCTGTGAGAACCAGCTTAGTTGGTGTGGGAACTTCTTTGCAGCTAAGGTTCTGACAGTTGCAAGAAATGGAGAGGGGGGGGATGTTCTGCTACAACTGAAGACCAACCAGATGAACATAAAGAACTCTTTACCTGAGTTAAAGGCCTTTGCACGCCATTTAGACTTTAACAACTTAACCAAGTTCAGGTTTAACCATCTCTCTATTCATCCTCGTAAAGAAATACACCTTACAAAAGAGTATTTTACAACATTGTATTCTCATCACATGACATATTTTAATGTAATCCCAACACCACAAATTAGTGAAAAGTCTAGACTAAGATAACTGGATCTTCAGTACCAAAAGAGTATCATCAAACTGAAAATTACTGATATTAATCTTGGTCATTCATATTAAAGCACTACAAAAGTAGCCAAAATTGAACAATGATTTAATTATTTTGAACATTGACGAGTACAAAAATTACAGGAATTATGTATAGATACTCAATGAACATACATTCAAATCTACAATACCACTCAGCCATGAGCTAGGTAAGGCATAAGAGTGGAGAGAAGGCGTTCTGCTGGACAGAAAAATGGTAGATATAGATATATCAACTGTTACATGTTGAAGGATGGCAACCCCATGACCAAGTTTCGATTAGAAGATGAACATAATTAGTCCTTTACATCTGTAACACCTTCAGAAGATATCTGAAAACGTGCTTCAGCTTCTGCCAAACATGGTGAGCTTATTACTTTACAAATTCGCTCCTCTCCTCTTCCCTTGCGAAAAGCAAGCCTGTATGGAGAAAACTAAAGAGATCAAGCAACTGGAGAGACCTGTATGAAGATGCATATTACAAGTAAATCCTTCAACTATTAAAGGACCTTGTTGTAGAAGCATGTGCCATGATGTTTCCACCAATGGGTTTGCTTTGCGGCCCAGCAAACATAGCGGATCCATCAACTTGTGCGACAACTTGGTTAGTGATGACTACAGCCACACCAAACTGCATGCAGCAAAATAGTTTGTAGAACTTAAAATTATAATAAGAAGATAATTGTGCTAACTAAGATTTATCCTGCAAGTTAAATACTTTGGAAAAGTAAGCTTATTACAATTTTTCCATAACCTATTTATGATCATCCAAGCCTTTTTCCCACAAATTGGGGTCGACTATGGAGCATAAGAAAACTCGATAGAAGATTTGACAAAGTTTATATGACTGGCTGTCAACATGACGTCAACCCTCTATCCAACAACATGGAACACCTAGCATTGGGCTATCACTCAAATTACATTTTATAACACACCAACAGGAGGGTCTTCTTACAAAAGCACTATGTTGGTGCCAAATTCGTAAACAAGATAGCTATGAGCATGAGAAGTCATGCCATAAACCTAGGTGGCCAATTGGCAGGTAGGTAAGCCTACATTTCCAATATGCGTTTAGGCTCACAGTGCCAAGGAGGCACAGCCATCCAATTATGATCATGAAATAAAAAAGACTGAACAGCTGAGGGAAGTTAGAGCATCTTCAGAACAGTGTAATATTGACGGAACTGAAAAATGATCAGCCAAGGCATTAAAAGACTACCTCATCTGCCAACTTCTGAAGGCTCCTCAGGAACTTCGCCAGATGCATCTGCCTAGCTGATAATTCTCCCCTGCCAGAGAAATCTGTTCTATAAAGAGCAGTGGCACTGTCTACTATCATGAGAGCAAACCTGCAAAAGAAATGTTCCAGGAAGGTTGATGTTGTGAAATTGTTAACCATTAAGTTATATGAGTGGGTAACTTCAGCATATGAGCAGTAACATTTACATATATACATGAAATTAAAGAAACAGCGTGTATAAATATGTTGCACAGGTACACAAAACACGAAAAAACTGTGTATATGGTGCCTCGAGGTTTTGGACCAATAGAAGTTCCTAAATATCAGTTGTGCTAATGACCACACAGGAATTATTTTAGCAAAAATGTTTTAGCAATCATCACTTCCATGCACTCTTTAGCTTCTAATCGTTCAAGACTTACTCCAACAAATTGGGATCAATGTAGGATCAAAATTTAGCCGCATGATGAAGCAAACATGAATAACGGTCAGGATCAAATATGCTGAACCACGCATTAGCCTAAGTCAATCCTCCATGACTTGGAAGCCAAATTCTTAGCCAAGACGACCATAGGAAAGGAGCCTCTTGCCATAATATTTTGGAGTCATTTTGCAGAAAGGTTCACTATGACATAAAAGCATGGTATTAAGGAAGATCTAATTCTTCCCCTTTAAATTTCCTTGGTCTAAGGAGAAAAAAATCTAAAATAGCATTTTAGAGTTTTGATGCTAAGAGTGAAAGCAAATCCCAAATGAATATTCATCATGAAAATATTTATAATCCATGAAGATCAAGGCTAAATGAGGCATTTCATGACAAATGTTGTGTGCCCATAAAACCAGGCCATAAGTACTAAAATTTGAAGTGTTGCAATAGATGAATGCTATGTGGCATGGATACAAATGCGATACGACACGAGAAGGACACAACAAGGAGGACAAAGCACTGATTTTGGCATGTCCTACTGCATTTCGGAGCGTGTGCAGTGTCCAATACAGATAGATACAACAAACATGATACAATACAACACCAATTATGGAGTATCCATGCTTCCTAGGATGAATGCAATTACCTATAGAAAATCGTATCATCTTTACCTATTCGTCTAGACACTTCTCTATCCTAGGAGAATCATTAGTTACATGAGCAGCTTAAACTGCAAGACCATAAAGGTAGAGCAATTTACAAGCCAACTGGCCTTCTAGGTTCTATAACAAGGCACTCTCAACCATGACCATAAAGAGAGAGAGGATCACCCAAGAAATTATTAACAGTATCATGTCATGTGTCTATCAGTAGCAATCATCTAATGGAAAAGTTATATATGAATCATTTGTCTTAGTTGTTTTAACTTTTAAGTCACATCTAATGGCCACAAATGCAACTGATAAATATCCAGCATAAGCAAGTCCTTGTGATCAGAAAAGTTTGATCACATGCACAATATTGTTGCAGGATTGCGGAAGGTAGATACCCTTGTGTTTGTGGCTATGAAGGTGACATAGAGATTGTCAATGGAACCGATACGCAAAGGAAGAATAAAAAAAAAAAAAAAAAGGGTTAACTGAACATGCCTGGCCTCCACCATCATTGAAGCTGCTTCAAGCAAAAGCTTTGACTGGTGATCTGTGTTGTAAGCTCTGGCATATGCTACATTCTCCAACACATCAGCACCATTTAATCCAAACCTATGAATATTCAGCACTTCCTCAACTTCGATAATATAGGGGAAAATAACTGTTACAAGCTTTTAGCAGACGATGGTGAAAGTATAAACCTGTCTGCAATCTGTAAAAGTCTTTGCGGCCTGAAAGTGCCCTCTGCGTCAATATACAAGGCTTTTCCTTCACCGCCACCTTGATCCAATGGGAGCTGAGGCAGAGGCATAATATGATAGGATGTCATACAGCAAAATTGCATGCAAAATAGAGATGGGAACACTGCAGCATACCAGCTATCGTACTAAATCATACAAGAGTCAAAAGCCTTTCCAACTTTCTTCTCAACCAATAGCCTTAACACTTTGAAGCATTATTTAAAAATATGATTAACAATCATTTCATAATAAGACTACTAATATAAGAGTAAACTATATTAGCAATCATATGGGATCATAACTATACAGGCAATAGCTCTTACCTGACAAGTTACACAGAGAGTGTGACATAACTGGGTCTTCCCAGCACGAAATTCACCATATAGTTCTGTAATTGACCCAGTTTCAATTCCACCTGCCCACAAAATAATGATAAGGTTATAGATTGAGAAATACCACTTTGAAATAACATACTAGCATATTAAGTTTCTAATAATACAAAGGAGGCCTAGCGTTCGAAAAAGGAAAAGTTACCCTCCAAGATCTTATCAAGTTCTCTCGATCCAGACGTGATTTGAATGATTTCAAGCCTTTGTGCATGAAGTTGGCTTGCACTTGTAAAACCCAACGGAATCAGCTTTGAGGCTATTTAATAAAAACACAAACTTATTCTTCATAAACTTCAAAGCTAGGAGCAAATAGGGAATTCATAAATTTGTATGAGAAAAAGAGAGAGAGCAACATGCCTGCTTCAATGATTTTGTCAACTTTTGCCTCACTGATTCCCTTGATTTGCAAGAGATCTTTCCTTGGTGAATATACCACAGATTCCACAGTGCAAAGACCAGCATCTTTGAGCTTCTTGACATCAAGAGCAGCTATTCCAGATTCCTTGGTAATATAACATTGAATAAACAATTAATAGTGATGAAACAATAAAGTTAAACCAAACTGCAAGCATATGCAGGTAATTATATCTTGAGAAAACAGAATACATCAGTAGAAGTTACATGGTAAAAAAATATAGTGTTGATTCTCTACATGGTACAAGGAGGGTTGCCATAATTTAGATTCAAAAGCAATGCTGTAAAGTGAATCATCCATCAAATGAGAACAGGCTGTTCCTATCATTTCTTTGAATACACTCAAATTAGCTAAAATAGGAATAGTGATGTACAACATATTCAGCAACGAAATATATGCTTGAATCTGGAAGGAGCATCTAATGCCTGTCACAGTTGCCCATAATTAGGTTAAATGAGGGTCAAATTGTACAACAACATCAATGTCTCCTCTTCATTTGCTTTTATATTATTTCACATTTTTTATTTAGAATTATGTAGGTAACTTACTAAATTATTATTGACTAATTACTATGTTACTAACAAAATAGTTCTCCCATAACCATGTTAAGTGTGTGTTTCTACATATGAATATATATACATCAATGCATCGTTAAGTTATTACAAACTTTTATAACATTATATAGTCAAAATGCATGAAATGGATCAAGTGGTAACAGGATGAAGGTTATGTAACAAAAAATCTCCACTAGGAATCATGTCAATCTAGATAAAACATACATATAGCAAAGGAACTAACAAAAATATTAAAGAAAACAATAAAGATGCCAAATAAACAACCAACGCTGTCAGGAACTATCCCATATGTGAAACTCGGAAGTATCAAATAATATAAACTTCAAACGTATGATAAAACTTGGACAAAATTTTACTCTCCACTGTCATGAATTTAGATAAACATATATCAACCGATTATTGTGTATGAATAAATACCATAGCGCATTCAAGTGCCACAAGGCTTCTTTTAATGCAGGGTCTAGGGAGGGTCAAGAAGTACACAATCTTACTACCCCCCCCCCCCCCACCCCACACCAATATATGGAGAGGACCAAGTGACGACCTCTAACATACCTCATTTCTAGCAACAATTAAGTTTAACATCATCATACATGTATTCTCCTATCATAATCATAATGGGGTTGGCTATTGAGCATAAGAGGGCTACATAAAATAATTGATAAAGCTTTTATAACCGGCAGTTGACACGACAACAACCCTCTATGATTATGTCAAAATTCCTAGCTAAAGTAGCTAAATGAACATGAATGTCATGCATATGAGGAAAATAGCTCATTTCTAGCAAAGCATTGGAAAACAAGGAGAAATACGGTACACCCCCCTAAGTTAGCCCCCTATTTTTTCTAGCAATCGTCTCCAACTTTTATTTCTTCCGAACCCCTAAATATCAATAGTCATATATTGTCCACTTTAATACAATATGTGTAATAAATAATAATACATCATACATAGTAAAAAAGCTTCAATGCCCTACCATAAAGGACATTATTTTTGAAAAAGGGTGACACTTAGCAGTGGGATAAATAGGCATTTTAAACAACCCCAAACTTCTCTTAATTTACAAACCACTACCACCCATTTTCTTCATTTTCTCACATCGTTGTTGCTTCCTCTTTCCTCATTTTCTTTAATCGGGAACAATGTCATCAACCGCTAAGATAGACCCCTTCGCCAACTAATTAATTGTGTTTCTCCTCGATTTTTGTGTCCACTGCTGCCGGCATTGCTCCCGTTGGAGGCTTTTCTTAAGAGATAAGTGCAATTAATGCACAAGATCTCTTCTAAACAATCATCACTACTTTTCTATGAGGTAAAATAGAAAAATAAGATGGTGGAAAAGGGGAGCCACCAGGTTTCGAAACGTGCCCAAGGAGATATTTAAAAAAAATTATTTCTCATGCATAAAAGGGTGTTATGGTACGAAGGGTAAAGTGCAAATAAACGCTCCTTAGATTTGCGTTTTTTGCAATTAAAGACCCCTGGATTTAAAAAATTCTCGCATTTTATATTTGGTGCAATTAAAGACCCCTGGATTCAAAATAGGCGTGAAATGACTAATATACCCCTCTCCTACCCTAATCATAATCATAATCCTAACCCTAATTCTAATCCTAACCCTATCCACCCCCTCTCCTCCTCGCGCCTCACCCCCGTTCCCGACCACCAGCGCCCCCTCCCCCGCGCTCCCCCTCCTCCCACTTTGTCGTTGTTGTGTCGTCGCCGCCGTCGAAGAAGGAGGGGAGGGGGAGAGGGTTAGAATTAAGATTAGGACGGCGGCGGCGGGGTAGGCGAGGAGGAGGAGGAGCTTGAGGAGGGAGGGGGAGGGGGAGGGGTAGGCGGGGAGGAGCTGGAGGAGGGAGGAGCTGGAGAAAGGAGGGGGAGGAGGAGTCAGGGTAGGCGAGGAGGAGGAGGTGAGGAGGAGGGAGGGGGAGGAGGAGGCGGGGAGGAGGCGGAGGAGGAGGGAGGCGCGGGGGAGGAGAGTTTGGTGCGGGGGAGGGGTGGGGCGGGGAGGGGAAAGGGGAAGGGTAGTTTAGGGTTTTCATTTTTAATTTTAATTATTTTTTAACGGTATTTTTTAACGGGAGGGGTTCTTTTGATCCAAATATGAAAACAATTGGTGGCAAATGAGAAAAAAAATTGGGAGTCTTATTTTGCGAAAGTTGCAAATCTAAGGAGGATTTTTTTGCACTTTACCCTGGTACGAATGATACTACATGCAGTATGTACAAATATGGGTAGTATATGGATGTATTAGGATTCTTGGGTTGGAAATAAATAAAAGTGGGAGGAAGGATTTTCCAAAAAAATTGGGTATTGTACCAATTTTTTCCAAAAAAATTGGAATGAAGACCCTTCCATATAGAAGGGTGATTCTCAAGGTGTTGAGTGGGTCGAACGACTTGAAACCCGCTCCATGCCCGGCCCAGTCAAAGTCGAGCTGGGGGTTAGGACCCAGGCAACAGGCAGGCCCGACCCACCCTTCCCTACAAGTCAACAGGCAGGCCCGACCCACCCTTCCCTACAGGTCGGACCGAATTTATTTTCGCCAACCCGAGCCCGGATCAGCCCAGCCCGGCTCCCCCACCAGTTCGAACCGGACTCGGCCCTGAAAAATCGATCGACCCGGCCAGTAGGTAACCCGGTCAGGCACAATCCCAAGACTGGGCCGACCCTATCTCCACCCCACTGTGGGCCTCACCCTTGCAATTATAACCGTTGAGAGGACTTTACGATTTTATCCCCTCTTTAAACCGTTAGTAAAACGTTTGGGGAGAGGATATTTTGGTAAACCCCTCCCCCAACAACCATATTATCAATAGTATGAAATATAATGATCCTATTGTTTCTAACTAACAGTATGAAATTTTTTCAAAACATTGTTACAAAGTTTATAGTAATTTTGATCATAATTATTATGCTAATAACCCTGTAGAAAATGAACAATCATCGACACAGATGTTACCTCCATAAAATAAAAGTATTAATAGTGGTATTACAACTAGAACAAGATCGATTTTATAAAAGTATTTAATTAAATTGTTTGTTACAGGTAATGAGGGAAAGGTAGTTTTAGATCCCACCAACAATAAACTAATACCTAGAGATGCAGAATGTAAGAAATACAAGTCTTTAAATAAAGGGAAAAATGATGGTACAAGAACTTTCAAGAGACACTATGATATTTGTTATGGTAAGAACTCAGTTAATGCTAGACAAACACAGTTAAGCACTGGTCCTCAAGGATCTTCAATAGAAATATTTACTTATTCAACTGTTCGTAAAAAAACCAACTTAACCAAATATATTATTTGTAATGAATAATCTTTCACATTTGGTGAGAGTAAATTATATTATGATTATACAAGTATTACATTACATTCTTATTTAACTAAAGTTTCTAGATATACTACTAGGACATAAGTTGTTAAAATATTTGAAAAAGTAAAAGAATACTTGAAACAAAGTTTAAAAACTATTAGTAAATTTTTTTAGCTTCGAATATATATACTAGTAAAAATTATCATTTTGTTTGTATTACGACACATTGTTTAGATGCGAAATTGGTTTTACAAAAATGAATTATTTGTCTCAGACAGTTGAAATTTCTACATACTAGATCTGGAATCGGTGAAACCACGTTATAAGTTTTACGTGAATATGTTATTCATAATAAAAAAATCAAAATTTGTTGATAATACTATTAATAATATTTTTTGTATCAATATTATGAGATCTCAATTTCTATCTATATTATAAGAATGACTTTTTCATATAAGATATGCTTGTCATGTTGTCTAAGATATAGGAGATTTGTTAAATATGTACCACGTAGATATAATTATGACTATTTGATGTTGAAATCATGAATATATAAAGATGTTATTACACATTATATTAATATAAATCCAAGTAGTGATTACCAAATAACTGATAATGATCAGTTAGTTGTCATTTCAATTTTTGAATTTTTAGAATTGTTTTACAATATTGCATCTATTTTTATCCATAGTTTATTATCCAACTTATCCTTTAGTTTAACATCATTTATTTGCAAAATATTGAAATGCTCTAGCCTCCAAGTTTTTATTGTCATTTTTAAAATGGAAGTAAATTTCTAAAATATTAGCGTGAAATACCTCTTTTATATTGTTTGAGTGCGGTTTTAGATCCTAAAACAAAATTAGATTTTATACTTATATTTGTAGATGATTTTCTTTACAATATGAACGTTGGCGTAGGTAGTTTAAAAATATAAATTAAAGAATGTTTAAATCATAGTTTAAAGTATCGGCCGATACCGATCCGATACGGCCGATACCGATACAGTTTGGCATGTCCCGATCCGATACCGACCGATACCCGATACTGACCGATACCGACATTAGAGGTCTATTTTCCAGTCAATTCGGCAAAAAAATTTGAATTAAAATGACCAATTAGAAAGGATGTAAAAGCATAGTAAGGTTGTAAAAACATATAAAAGAGGAAAACTTATCTATCGCATAAAAATCAATCGACAAGGATGACTACTATTTCATTCAATATCAAAAATACTAAGAAACAATACTGAAAATACTTTAAATTATGCATAAATGTATAAAATATATTCTCTAAAATGTTAATAATTTACTAATAGTTGTTTGCTTTCCGATACCAAAAAATCCGATACTCCGATCCGAAACCGCCGATACTACCGATACCGCCGATCCCGATACTCATACGAATGGTCCGATACCGATTCCGATACCGATACTTTGAACCTTGGTTTAAATACTCTTAATTAGTTTATACGAAGAAATTTTTTATCGAACCGAACCGGCCTACCACTCAAGGTAGTAGTAGGTCTGGTTTAGATTGTCTCGTGCTAAGAGCATACTACAAAGAAAGAAATAAAAACAATCTTCCCTCTTAACTCAAGAATTATTCTTGTATTTAAAGTCCTATGATGAAAATGGCGACGAATATGAATCATATTTTTCAATTTTAGAGTGGTTGAAAGCACACGAAAAAACTTATTGTTTGAGTTATTTTATTTTGTTATTTATCATATGAGGGTATAATAGTAATTGTTGGTGTATTGCATATCAATATAAATAGACATGAGATGCAACATAGGGTTTAAGGTCCTTGCAATCTCCTTTCTCATATTCTCTCTTCTCCTACTTTTTTTTCTTTTCTTCTCCATCTCCAAACTTCACTTGGTATCAGAGCTTATATTTGAGAGTACTGTACATCCCATCCACGACAGGGCCGATCGAACCTTATACTTTTTTTTCTTTTCTTCTCTCTTCTCCTACTTTTTTCGATTGTTTTTCGTCTCATTTTACTGTTATTCATAATGATGAACTGGGAAAGTCGATTACAACGGTGAAAATTGTAAACCCCCTGATTTTTCAAAATTTTCAAAACTGGATTTTTCAGAATTTTCTGGAATTTTTTCGAAAATTTTTACTAATTAAAAACCAGGGTATTTTGGCATTAAATAAAATTAAATATTTTTAAAATATATTAAAATATTTTGAAAATAATATTTTTGGGTGTAAAATAAAATATTGGACTTAGGGTAATTTTCCTGGAAATTATTGGATCCCGAAAATATTTTTAAAAGCCCCAAAACTATTTATTTAAATATTT
Source organism: Iris macrosiphon (assembly GCA_036927795.1). Classification (NCBI taxonomy): domain Eukaryota; kingdom Viridiplantae; phylum Streptophyta; class Magnoliopsida; order Asparagales; family Iridaceae; genus Iris; species Iris macrosiphon. The sequence goes on from JAYESA010000016.1 coordinate 145,788,174, forward strand.
AAAATTAAACCGGGTTGAACCGGGTTCAAACCGCTGAACCGGGCTGAACCCGGTCCAACCGAACCCGACCGGACCGGACCGGACCGCGCCTAACGGGTCGGGCCGGGTCTGCCCAACCCGCAACCCGCTCCGACCCGACCCGCTTCCCCTGTCACCCGCACGACTCAGCCGAGCCCGCTTCCTCCGCCGACTCCCCGCCCTTCCGGCCGCTCCGCCCGCACGACCGGCCACGTCGTCGCCCCCTCCGCGCTGCCCGGCCCACGATCCGCCTCCTCCGCCGCCTAGCTCGGCCGACCCCTCGCCCTCTCTCCCTATAAAAAATCTCCCCCTTTCCCCTCAACTCCGGCCAAATCCCCCGTCGACTCCTCCCTCATCCGCCGCGCCGCCCCAGACCTCGCCGCCTCCCGCCACCGCGCTGCCCTCGCCCAGCCCTCTTCCTCCTCCTTCCTCCTTCCCCTCAGCCGCCGAGGATCCCCCGACCCAGCCGCAGCAGAAGCTAGTCGCCCGCTCCGGCCGCCTGCGCCGCCTCCCGCGCGCCGCCGCCTCCTGCCGAGCCTCCCCCGCTGCCCCCAGCCTCCCTCCGGCCGGCCTCCCCCGCCTGAGCTCCAGCCAGCATCCCAAACCCTAACCCTAGGCGACTCCGACTCGGACACCGGACACGTCGCGGACACGAGAAACTTCGGTTTCTCGAGCCCTGTTCAGGTACCCGTTTCTCTCTGCTCGTTTACCCGTTTTCGATTCCGTCTGTTGCATCGCGAACCCTGCGTGACCCTCTCGGTGCCCGTGCAACCCGCTCGGTGCATCGCGTCCTGTGGCGATCGCGAACCGCGATCCAAAAACAGAAAAATCAACACCCCGTTTCACCCCGGAACTGAGTACGCCCAGCCAAACGGGACGACTTGGTCGCGTACGGTCTTCACCGATACGTGCGTGTCGTCGATACGGACGTGCAGAAATTTCGCAGAAGTTGATTTGGATGTGCGTGCACACCGGAATCAACGCATATCCGCGGACACCGTCATGTATCCGTCAGTTCTGGAACGCGTCGTAACTTTGTGTACACACGTCGGATCGAAACGAAACTTGCGCTATCGGACTCGTAGCGATACGCTGGTCCTGTGACCCAAGTTTTGTTCGATTCTGAGAACGTTGACAAAATCGCGTATCGTGGGCACCACAGTCTCCACTTGACGGACGATTTTGTGATCGGCTCATCGGAATCCAATTCTAGAAGTTCCGTTGGGTTCGTATCATCGATCCTGACTTGTTGACACTAAATTTGACGAATTTGGAGACCTTTGTCCCTGGCACATTTTTCGGTGCGAAGTGGGCCACATGTGGGCCCCGCTTTGATCCGAAATTGCCATTTTTGTCCTTGTCTCCAAATTGGACTCAAGGACAGACGTTTTTAGCTATTTGATATTTTCTGGATCTGATGGTGATGTTTATTTCAGCAACCGGAGTACTGCCTGCAAATCCCGCTGAAGTCAGAGCCACAATTGGAGCCGGAACCACAGGCAAGTGTACCTTGCCAAAACTTGCAGTCCTTGTTACTTATTTCCTTGGCTTATATATACCTATATTGTGGTTCATGCTTGACCTAGGACCGGGTGACTTTACTTAGCGTCCGATTCATAGTCGGGTGCCAACACCGTATGCGGCGTTGTGTATTGTCATCTAGACATGGATACCGAGACCCCATCTTTCTCGTACTTGTCCTATCAAGTACATTATAACCCAGGACACTTGACACTATTCATGAGACAGAGTCTTCCTAAGACATTCATGGTGATTCTGTATAGGATACAGGTTTCATGACATATCCTTTACATATATGCTTAGAGCTTATTTGACTTGCTGCATTGGACTTGATCCTGCGTGGCATGGACATGAGACGTTGTGGACATGAGACGTATGATTACATTGGGTGGGAAAAGACACACAGGCTACAGGTTGTTTATATTATGCCGGCGTCTTAGTCTCACTACGAGCTAGACAACCACATGATATCACTGCTACCGGCTCCCCAACACAGAGCTTGTAGTATTTTCAGCCTGAGATCTAGTGATGCTCTCATATTGCATATCACTTAGCTGGTTACATAGTTTACCCTATTGTTTATTTATTGCTGCACTGCTTTATTGTTTTGGCATGAGTTATTTTGTACCTTGTTATGTCCCCTGAGGACCTGGATCTGGATTATCCCTAGGTATAGCCGAAGAGATCCATCCAGAGATACACCGTACATGAGCACTTCCAGGAGCTGTACCAGAACCTGAGAACGAGATCGTGCCAGAGGACTTCTCCTGAGCATTGGTTTTATATAGTCAGTTATTTCTGTTTCTATTTTCAGTTCCTTTATTTCCTGTCTATTGCATTGATGTATCAGACATATTCTCGGATTGTTCCCCGAGACACTTTTATTGAGATTTGTTAGTTTATTCTATTTGCATTATTCTGGCATTTGATCTGTGATTATCTGTTGTGGATGAGATTAGAATAGACTGTGACTTGTAACGTTGGACCTATTAATTGTTGTACTACAGCTTAAGTATGCCCTGATGGATCCATTAAATTGGGTTTGTCCATCGGTGCGTACTGCTGGCCATTGCCACGTGTCTAGTCCCTCGGTATTTTGGGACTGGGGCGTGACAAAAATGGTACGAACTACCTTGCCTGATCCAAATCTATCAAAGTGGTATTAAGGGCGAAAAAGAATTTGAAGTTTTTGACAAAAGAACCCCCGCCTGAAACTTCCGCTGAGTATGAAGATTTGATGAGTGCAGATGCATACGTTATGTCGTGGTTGTGGCATAGTATGGAACCACATATCGCTGCTAATGTTCAGTGGTGTCAATCAAGTAAACAGATTTGGGCATCTCTGGAAGAATCATATTCGCAGAAGCAAAACGTTGTCCGTATCTATAAGTTGTACGAGTTATTGTTTAATACAAAGCAAAATGGGAAGCATGTGAATGAATATCTGACTTCCAAGAAGGCTTTGTGGGAGGAACTGCTCCAATATCATCATGTTACTACTTATTTGAAGGAAGCTCGGAGACAGAAGGAAGAGTTTCATGTTTCACTTATCCTAGCCGGCTTGGATCCTGCGCTCGAACCTTATAAAGCTCAAATCTTTGCTGGAGAGCAGTTACTTTCGGTAGCAGATACTTTCTCCCGTCTCAATCGTTCCTTTCTGGGACAGTTCTGTGGTGCCGAGTACTGACTCTTCTGCCCTAGTTTCTAGTGTTGTTGGTCGTGGTGGTGGACGTGGCGGTAGAGATGATGGTCGTAGTTTTGGTCAAGGAGGAGGCCGTGGTGGTGGCCGTGGTCAACCACGGAAGTGTAACTATTGTGGAATGCTCGGTCATGTGGAAGACTATTGTTGGGGCAAACCAGAATATGTACATCAAGTGCATGATGAAAATATGCAGTCTCAGGTCACCACTTCTGCTCCAAGAGATGATACTTCGGGTTACAATCAGACTTCAACGTGCAATACCTCATCTCCATTTGAACAGATCCTCCAAAAATTGAACGTGCTTGCTAGTACCACCTCCCAACCTACTGCAACTATGGCACATATAGGTAATCCTACTTTTGTGGCAACCCAGTCACCATCCACCTCTTGGGTCATCGACTCAGGAGCAAGCTCTCACATGTCTGATATAACATCTCTTTCATAATCGTAGTTCCATGAAACATAATATTATCTTGGCTGATGGGTCTACTCGTTGTGTGCTTGGGAAAGGTATCATTCACCTTACTCAATCACTATCATTATTTGATTCATTATATGTGCCTAATTTTCCATTCAATTTGTTATCTGTGAGCCAGTTAACCAAAACTCTTCAATGTTCTGTGATATTTTCTCCCACTTCGTGTGTTTTTCAGGACCTCAGGACGAAAAAGATGATTGGTTCGGGACATGAAAAAGATGACATGTACTACTTAGATCTACTTGGAAAGGCCTTCATTTCTGTTTCTACTTCTCAGTTGCAGTGTCATTATCGTTTGGGACATCCGTCTTTGGCTAAGTTGCGTCAAGTTGTTCATAGTTTGAGTCATGTTTCTAGTCTTGAATGTGAGGCTTGTCAGTTAGGCAAGCATCACCGTAGTTCCTTCCCTCGTCGTAGTGAGAGTCGTCAATTAGAGTCTTTTGATCTTGTTCATTCTGATATTTGGGGTCCATCTAGAGTCAAAAGTCCGAAAGGATTTTAGTATTTTATTGATGATTATTCCAGAATGACTTGGTGTTATTTAATGAAAGAAAGATATGAGTTTCCAAATGTGTTATCTGCTTTTTATAATGATGTCTATGTTCAGTTTAATAAACGTATCAAAATTCTGCGTTCTGATAATACTTTGGAGTATACTCAATCTTCTGTGAACAATTTCTGTGTCCATCGTGGTATGATTCATCAAACCAGTTGTGTCCACACCTCTCAACAAAATGGTATAGCCGAACGCAAACATCGACACATTTTAGATGTGGCTCGAACTCTCATGTTCAATATGCATGTCCCTAAACAGTATTGGGCAGATGGCGTTCTTACTGCATGTTATCTAATTAATCGCATGTCATCATCTGTATTAAATAACAAAGTTCCATTTACCATATTACATACAGATGTCGCACATTTTTTCTTATCTCCTCGAGTATTTGGATGTATCGCTTTTATTCATAACTTGGAATCTAATCGGAATAAGTTGGCTCCTAGATCTCTGAAGTGTGTCTTTCTTAGTTATTCCCGTACTCAAAAAGGTTATCGTTGTTACAGTCCACAATCACGCAAATATTATGTCAGTGCGGATGTTACATTCTTTGAGTCTACCTCTTTCTTTCCTTCATGAGACCGTTGTATTCCTTTTACATCAGATTTGATATCTTCCATACCACGTTCAGTCATTCCTGAATCAATTTCTGTCTCCATTCCCAATTTACAGGTTTATCAGAGAAGGACAGACCAGTGGTTCTGCAGAATTCAGCCCTTAACCAATCATCGTTTATGCCTGAGGTTTCTGCTCCCATTACCACAGATCGAGATGATCTTCCTATTGCTCTCAGAAAAAGAAAACGCATTTGTACCACAAAGAATAAGCACCACATTTCTAACTATGTTTCATTACACCGTGCTTCATCATCTTTTCATGCATTTGTTGTTCCATTGTCTTCTATTTCCATTCCCAAAACTTACAAGCAGGCTATGCCATCTTCTGGTTGAAAAAGTGCAATGGATGAGGAGATGTATGCTTTACATCAAAATCAGACTTGGGAGCTTACATCACTTTTTGTTGGAAAGCAGACAGTGGGTTGTAGATGGGTGTACATTGTTAAGTATCACCCCGATGGTTCTGTTGAGCGCCTCAAGGCACGGTTGGTTGCCAAATGGTATACTCAGACATATGGTGTGGATTATATGGAGACTTTCTCTCCAGTGGCTCGGCTGAATTCAGTTCGGATTATTATTTTTGTGGCGGTTAATCACCAATGGCCTATATATCAGCTGGACATAAAAAATGCTTTCTTGCATGGTGACTTACAAGAAGAGGTTTATATGGATCAACCACCGGGATATGTTGTAGGAGAAAATGAAAAACTCGTATATCGATTGAAGAAAGCATTATATGGACTGAAACAGTCACCTCGTGCTTGTTTTGACAAGTTCAGTTCAGTTCTCATTCAGTATGGCTTTCGGCGCACCACATCAGATCATTCAGTATTTTGCCATTCTTCCTCGGCAGGTATTATCGTGTTGATTGTTTATGTTGATGATATCATTATATCTGGGAGTGATCATGCTGGACATTAGTCGTGAGTTTCATACTAAGGATTTGGGTCTTCTTCGATATTTTCTTGGAATCGAGGTTGCTCGATCTAAGAAGGGTGTGTATCTGTCACAACGCAAATATATTCTAGACTTGCTCTCCGAGACTGGGATGTTAGAGTGTCGGCCACTTGAGACTCCTATGGATTATCATGACAAGCTTGATGCTGACAGGGGAGAGTTATTTGAGGATGTTGGATATTATAGACGTTTGGTTGGCAAACTTATATATCTTACTGTTACTCGACCAGACATCACATATGCAGTTGGAGTAATTAGTCAGTTTATACATGCCCCTCGACAACCACATTGGGAGGCTATCTCTCGCATTCTTCGATACTTGAAGGATGCACCTGGAAAGAGTTTGTTGTACAAACATTCCCAGTTGCTTAAGGTGAGTGGGTTCAGTGATGCTGATTGGACAGGCAGTCGCAGTGATAGGAGGTCTACTTCTGGCTATTGTACGTTTGTAGGTGGCAATCTTGTCACGTGGCGTAGTAAGAAGCAGAATGTTGTGGCTCGTTCTAGTGCAGAGGCCAAGTACCGTGCGATGGCTCATACAGCTTCTGAGATGATGTGGGTGCACTCTCTTTTTCATGAAATGAGGATTATGATTCATATTCCGATGGAGATATATTGTAATAATCAGTCGACAATGTTTATCGCAAGTAATCCGGTGTTTCATGACGAAGCATATCGAGGTGGATTGTCATTTTCTTCGTGATTTGTTGCTGAAGAAACAGATTGCCACTCCTTATGTTGGGTCAGAAGATCAATTAGGTGATATCCTCACCAAACCACTTGCTCGTGGTCCATTTTCTGATTTATGTAGCAAGCTGGGCATGTCTGATCTATATGCTCCTGCTTGAGGGAGGGTGTTAAGAGTTATTTTATTTTGTTATTTATCATATGAGGGTATAATAGTAATTGTGAGTGTATTGCATATCAATATAAATAGACATGAGATGCAACCTAGGGTTTAAGGCCCTTGCAATCTCCTTTCTCATATTCTCTCTTCTCCTACTTTTTTTTATTTTCTTCTCCATCTCCAAACTTCACTCTTATCATATAGTTTCTTCTTTGACACGTGAACTTCTAATTATCCCAGTGTCCACAGTAGCATCAAAATTTTATTTTAGTGTAGGTTCAAGAATGTTAAACAAGAAGATAAGCAAAATACTACCAGATATTTTGAAAGTTTATGTTCATGATTAGGTTCGTGCTAAAAAATGGACTCAAAACTTAAGAGATGAAAGTGCTAACACCAATGAAGTGGACTTTCAAACTCTTACTATAAAGGATGATACAAGGGCTGAAGAATGAAGATATGAAGATGTCGAAAACTGCAACAAAGATTAAAAAAAGGGGATAAAACTGAAGGTTGAAGATCAAATTGAAGACAAATTTTGTATTTTCACTCTTTCTACTTTTATACAAAGAAATAAAAAAGTCACATTAAATTTCTCAAATAGTTAAAATTTATAAAGTTTATTTACATTAATTTGTTTATAGGCCCAAAGTGCACCCCCACCACCACAAGCTCAACCATTTTTATAGGCTTTGTTTTTTTTTTAAAACAGACCAACCCGAGCCCAGACCCATCCCGGTTCAACCTGACCTGATTTTTTTCGGATAGTGGACCGTGTTGGATTTGGGTTCTGCTCTCTGAGCCCAAGCAAGCTCTCTGAGCCCGGCCTGGCCCAGACCGGATTTTCTAAAAAGGCTTGACCAGCCTGGCCTGGCCCACTAAACACCTTGAGGTAATTCTAACCCATAGACAAAATCAAAATAAACCATAGTTTAAAGTATCGGCCGATACCGATCCGATACGGCCGATACCGATACAGTTTGGCATGTTCCGATTCGATACCGACCGATATCCGATACTGACCGATACCGACATTAGAGATCTCTTTTCCGGTCAATTCGGCAAAAAATATTGAATTAAAAAACAATTAGCAAGGGTGTAAAAGCATAGTAAGGTTGTAAAAACATATAAAAGAGAAAAAATTATCTATCGCATATAAATCAATCGACAATGATGACTACTATTTCATTCAATATCAAAAATACTAAGAAACAATACTGGAAATACTTTAAATTATGCATAAATGTATAAAATATATTCTCGAAAATGTTAATAATTTACTAATAGTTGTTTGCTTTCCGATACCAAAAAAATCCGATACTCGATCCGAAATCGCCGATACTACCGATACCGCCGATCCCGATACTCATAGGAATGGTCCGATACCGATTCCGATACCGATACTTTGAACCTTGAAATAAACCCATTTAGATTCAATGGGTGGTGATGCTACAATCCCTAAAATCATAATCTTGATAACTTGTAGCTGAATTACACCAATGGAGACCCTTCAAAATCCAGGAAAATACACATTTCCAACTTCCAGCCCAAAATGGAAAATGAGAAGATAGCCATTTCCGCTACAATAGAAACACAAGTAGAGATCCGGCAAAGACGAGATCTTAGGTCAAAATTAAAGTTCATATAAAAAGCCTAAAATCCTAAGAAAACCAAAATCTTGACAAGTTGTGGCTGAATTGAACCAACTGAAACCCTTTAAAAATCCAAAAAATTATATCAAAAGAGTCTCTATTTGCAACCTGAGTTCAAGACTGGAAGATATCCATTAACACCACAATGGAACTATGAACAAAGATCAAATCTTGATTCAAAAACTATCAATAAATCGGCTGGAAATGGGCAATTCCATGATGCCCATTTGTTAGTGAAGAGTAATGGAGATGAAAATGTAATAAATATTGGGCCTCGATTAGGGTGTTGGTGATCAAGAGTTGGGAATTAGGGTTTTCTATTGAGGGAGAGAGAAAGACCTGAAGTTGCTCGATGGGGAAAGGGCCATGCTGCATCTCTTCTCTCTCTACTTGTTCCTCCGCCATTCTCTGGTGCTTCTGCTGCTGCTGCTGCTGAGCCGCCATTGCTGGAGAGGGAGAGAGAGAGAGAGAGAGAGAGAGAGAGTTTGGGTGGCGCCAAAACAATTTTGGGAGAGCTTAAAAATTTGGGAATGCTGGAAAAGCAGTGGCTTCTCAAATAAGCTAATGGGCTCACTTGAAATGACGAAAAGGTTTTCCTCTTTCCGAAGCTTACTGGGCCTTGTTTTAAGGGCATACTAGTCATCTTGTACAAACCCTTAGGTTGCATTTGGTTCAAGTTTTTTAGACTTGTGAATAGATTTTAGATTCCTTATTCTTATTTGGTATGTGTAGGATTGAGAATTAGAGAGAAATATGAGAAATTTTGTATTCTCATGGTTGTGGATAAGTAATCCCAAGATCCTTCTTAGGAATAGTTTTGCTTTTCTAGGAATGTTGTTTGAATATTTTGTTTGGAGAATAATACTCATTTTACTTTCAAAATTTTAACTTCTATCACAAACATGTAAATTTAGATAATAAAAACATGAAAGGGTATTTATAAAAAATTGTATTAGGTTGGGTTTGGTCCTATGGTCCTCCATATAGGATCTCTACATGTTTGCGAGGTTTCCTCTACATTGAATTCGAATATTTCACTGCAATTTATGCAACAATAAAAAATATATAAATTTTTATGTCATATACTTTATTATTAATGTTTATTATAATATGCAATTGGCAGTTCAATTTTTTGTATAATTCAAGTCCAAAAAATAACTTGTTAACTTTTAATTTAAAACACATGGTTTCTAATTATTTATATAAAAGTTTTCAATTTTTAATCCATACACACACACAAAAATAACGAATAATAGTAGTTGGAGGTAACATCACCGTATTGGTCACCATATCACTTCTCATTTTCACTTCATTATAAGATCTAAATATAGTAACTAAAAAAAATTATACTTTCCAACTCACTTCAACCACCCAAACACCAAATTTTATAATTTTTTATTTCTAATCACTTCTTCAAAACATTCAAACGAAGGAAGTCAGAAAATATGTGTATGCAATGCCTACACAAATTGTAGACTTCTGGATTTTATATTTCGCCGAACCAAAGAACATCCACTTCGCATAACCAAACAGTTATAAAATGTGAAAAAATGTGAAGAGGAGGAGCCATGAAAGAGAAAAGAGTGATGTTCAATGACCCAGGATGAAACGTCTGCAATAAAACAAGGATAAAACAAGCACTATGACAATCTAGAACACAATCATCTCATATGTATAGCACAGCATTAAGCCCTAACATTTAAAATTTTACGCCATAAAATCCTGTAATTTTGTTCCAACATAAATACTAGAAACCATATCGTAGGAGTATATTTATTATATGTATAACAAGGAAGAATCACGATTGAAAAATAGGAGATATATCAAATTGTTACGAATATGACATGTAAATATCTCAATAAAAAACCTTAATATATATATATATATATATATATATATATATATATATATATATTATTAAAGATATTATTAAACGATATAAATGAAAAATAATTTCAAAATCTTGATATAATTTTAGACCTCTCCACAAGTAAAACATGGGTGCAGTACTGTATGGACACACGGGTTTATTATAGCCCCGTCATATAATACTCGCGAATCAAAACGGACACGCAACAGGTTCAGGAACCCACTCAACGAGTAATCACCAATTCAGTTGTTCAAGTTTTACAAGGTTCTCTACGGCATCAAAGAGATCTAGGCTGGTTTAACATGTATAAGTATCGCTAACAACTGAAATTGTTTATACGAAACCACAATCAAGTAACAACATGCACTCGACACCGCCCAGGAAAGAAAAATTATAGGGGGAGGTGGGTCCTTATTTCCGACACCAACAGCATTAAGCGCTAATGGAAAGTACAGTTTGCTCCTTCTTGTAAGTGATAACTCGGCTACTGAATTCCAAAGGATGAGATAGCCGGAGCTTAGGCACGAAACTCTTCCATGAATGCTTCATGGAAGGCTTTGAACCTGGAGATGATGGCTGGGATCTTCTCCTCTTGTGGCAGGATCGTGCACCTGATGTGCCAGGTTCCAGGGACCTAATAATAAACCACAGAGAGCATTAATACCAAGTAATGGTCCTTCAGAAGATAGAAAACATTTGTTTTACAGCAGAACCTATATTCTCACCTGCCCAAATCCGGATCCAGGAACTACAACAATTCCAGTTGCGTGAAGGAGGCGGCGAGCATAGAATGCATCAGGGGCCGCTTTTGCTGCTTTTGCAGCTTCAATTGCCTTCTGAGGAAGGTCAAGACGAGGGAAGAGATACATTGCTCCTTCTGCTTTGTTGCACGTAACACCTTCTAAGCTGTTAAATGCATCCTCTAGTGCCTAATAAAGACAATATAAGAATTGAATGAAGTATGAAAGGATAATCACAGGTCTAAGATAAGGATAGCTACAAGATATGATGACTAAAAGATACAAGCTACAGACTTCTGAATTCTGATCCAGAAGCTATACATGTAACAATTTCTCGAGAGTCGATGAGGATGAAATATAAATGAAAGTTTAGTTAACACTGACCTTTGCACGCCTTGCTAAGGATTGAAGAATTCCATCCTTCTCGGCAATGTAGGATTCATAGGATTCATCTCCTACCTGCAGTTCTGTGGATAGTTAGCTTTTCTTGTAATCCCATACAAAACATATTCTTACATAAAAGTTCACATTAGTGTTTTAAAATCATAAATCTGAAATTTTACTGTATTAATTTTATAACAATAATGTTCACCTTTGGAGGGTTCATGACAAGGCTTGCAAGAATTTGACCAGAAATGTTCGAACAGAGATTCACTGATGCCACCTTGTAAATCTGTTCTCTCACTTCAGGCGAGAAGCCAGTGACCTCCATGTAACCACCCCTCTTTCCACATTCTCCATAATATCCTGATGAAATCAAGAGCTAATTACTACTGCTGTATCAGGACATATCAGGCCATAGAACAAACTTACCCTTAGAAACTGACTGAAAAGAAACTAATGCAAGGTCCTCCTCGCCATATCCCATTGACCTTGCAATCTTCTTAAATGAGTTGAAGTTCTTGTCTTCGACATAAATATTTTCTTGGTATACCTGTTGCAGCAAATCATGTTACTAAGAGTCAATAACTAATACATTCCATGAGTATGTTGGTTAATATTCAGAAAAGAAATATTTAACTAGTACTATTATATATTCCGTTATGGAAAGATAGAATAGGTGATCCTGTTAAATGTTTAAAAAGTGAAGGAATGGTACAAAAAGTTCCCACCTCATCTGCAAGGAGAACAAGACCCTCTTCCTTGCAAAACTCCACTATTGCTCGTTGATTTTCTTCCGCAAGAACCTGAAATGTGACATAAAATATTAACACAAAGAAAAGTGCCAATTAGTGGAAAAGCATAAAGCTCAAGAAAATATTAGCACATATCCAAACATTACCTTTCATATTTGGGTCTAGTAAGAAATAACAAAATGGTACATCTACTTGATTATTTTATTTTCATCATTTAATAATAAACTTCAGTGAAGTTTCATTTCCTTCTATTAATAAATGATGATAAGGTTCCTTGCAATAACTTCCTGAAATAAATAAATAAATGCATGAAGTTACAAAAGAAACCTGTCCAGTTGGGTTGCCCGGATTTATTACAACCAGTGCCCTCACAGATATACCCTTTGTTCGAGCATCTTCCAATTGTTTCTTAAGCTCAGAAGTCTCCAGTCCCCATCCAGTTGCTTCATCAAGGTAATATGGAACCTGAAACCAAAGAGTTTTCTCTCGTAAAGTTATTATCACTGGATAAAACGTGTACATGGTAAAACAGTGTAATCCAGCTTATATTAATTAAAAGAGGCCACCTAGGTGACAGGCAATCACTTTGTTTAATGCATAAAGCACTTGTAAAATGTAACAAATAACTCTAGTAGAAACTCATCAAACTAATAATTAGTTTTATGAAGTCTCTTTTGTTATCAAGAGCTGTTTCATACAAGCTATATTCAGCATATACTCGTAGAAGGAATGCAGTATACATTCTAACAAAAGAAAAAAATGAACTGTCAGGTTTGACTTGATTATTTAAATATTTCAGCAAACATTTTCTATCTTACCCTGGTTAGGTTTGATACTTGAAAGGTTTCAACATTGTTAGGATTTAAATTTTAGGGTTTTCTAGATATTGTGCCGAAAGCAACATAAATATATTTGCCTATACCTCTCCATATTGGCATAGGCTGAATCCAATATGAACAGTAGAAATTGGCCATATAACCTTGACATCAACCAACTCGAACAAATTACTAGTGTCAAGCAGTAATTCATTCCAAACAATAAACAAAAGTACTGGCGTGATATTGGAAGGTCTATGAAAGTCAAAAGGCCACATCTTAGCCAGATATATCTTTGTTGGGCTGTTATTGCGTATTTAGGCATGCATGGGTCAAAAGGTTCCCAAGGCTCATGTAAATTGTAAATAACAGTGAAGGCCATGATATATGCATCCTTACCCATATTTTATGAAAAGATTATTCCAGTGACCCAAACCCACATCCTTCGGGATGCAAGTGTCAGGCATTGTTGTTGCAGGACACTAAACCCCCTAATCAATGACCTCTTAGAAAAACAGTTTAGGGGGATCAAACTGGATGAAGGCAGTTAATTTAGACCAATCCGACATATATCAACTATCAAGGTGTTGACATTCAATTAGGTAGACATTATCAGTTCATTTGAAATATGTGTATGCATACAGCATAGGGTTTCTCTGTGCCAGGAGGCTCACACAGGATCTGGGAGGATGAAGATGTAGGCAGCATTACCCCCATATACATGAAGAGGCTGTTTTCGTGACTCGAACCTGCATCCTCCATGATGCAAGCAGCAAGCCTTACTGTCACGTCATGCGATGAGCTCCCCAAATTACAAAATCAACCATTAGTACCAATATGTGTTTGAGAAACTTTATATAGTAATAGAAACCATGCTTTTCCATGGTAAGATAAAAGACCTACAAGAGAGCCACCGTGAAGAGCAATTGAAGCCGAGTACAAAGGGTATTGAGGGATGGGGCAAAGGATGCCATCTTTTTCCGACCGCAGCAATAGTTGCATCATCATGTGCACCTGAGAAGGAAAATTAATAATAATTAGCAATAAGTTATCTACCACTGCATCTATAACAAGTATTATCAACATACTGAACATCTAAATATTGACCCATCAAGAGAGTTCCATGGAACATAAAACTCTTTACTAGTCCAGAAAGCTTACGATAATATTAAACAAAATTTTACAACCTATGGTCAAGTTGACATCAATTGACTATGGTGACAAAATTTTGGCACTAGCTACATAGGCAAGATAGGGGATTTCCATACAGATAAGGCAGGTTGGCAAGTACAAAACATAGCCATGCAAATAGTAAAACAATAAAGGTTAAAAAAAGATACCGCAGGGCTTGCTCCATCAGTCAAGAATATATCATCCGAATTGGAAGGATAACCATCTCGAGCAGCAATTCCAGCAGCAATTGCATCACGTAAGCCTTTGATACCCTGAAGGAAAGATAACCACCTCTCATAATAATCAGGTTGTTTAAAACAAGCAAATTAACTAGCGGGGTTTATCAAAGCACATTCCTACCTGACTATGACTGTATGCACCTGTAGCTCTACCAGGAATCTGGTCTAGAATCTCCCATGCTCTGGCAATGGAATCCGAGCTACAAAAAGATAAAGATACATGTCATGAACAGATTTATTAGCACTTAGGGATGTATAAGATGAACAATATACACAGGTAGATAGTAGATTGCTTAGAGGAATTATGGATTCAATCACTAACTATTGGTTACGTTTGTATGTGGAAGGAAAATACCAGCCATACCAAAAAGATGAAAATACCAGCACTCTTTTTACTTAAAAAGTGCCGCGTGCCTTGACATATTCCGACTCATTAGATCAAGTTTTTGCTAACTGAATTAACATGATACATAAATGCTCACTCCAGGGTGCAAGTCCATAATTAGTCATTATTGTCGAACATAATCAAATTAATATAAGATGAAAAATTCAAACATGCAGCTTGTCATCAGGATGAACTCAAAATCTGGAACTACTTCATCAATACTAAAGGCCATCAAGTACAAAAAAAACATTTATGTATTAGTCTAGAGAAATGTGGAGTGAAAACAATATGATTTGAACAGACTCAGAATAAAGAATTCCAAATTAGGAAATGGAGCTTACTGAAAGATCTTAAAACTGTTTAGTTGAAATTTAGTGGCTCGGGCTTAGTTGTACTTGTACACAGGGCCGGCCCTGGCCCAGGGCGGACAGGGCGACCGCCCAGGGCCCCATGGGCCAGAAGGGCCCAAATTTTTTTTTTTTTGTTTAAATATATAAATAATTTTGTACCGAAAATAGAACTAGTATTTATCATTGACCATTCTTAACACAAAGCAATTGTTGTGTAGTGGTTATTACATTAGACTTGCACACAAGAGGTTCCTAGTTCAAATCTTGGTGGAGGCATATTTTTTATTTTACTTTTGTTTTATTTTTTTATATTATGTATGGGGCCTCATTTTGAAAGTTCGCCCCGGGCCCCTGTGAGCTCAGGGCCGGCCCTGCTTGTACACAAGACTTATGGTAAAAGTAAAACAATAGAGGAGATTCTACTACTTGTCAATCTCATTTACACAGCGACTTAGCTATTTAGTTTCTCCAAAGAAAAGAAGTCAAAAGAGAAAAGTAGAGAAATATCGTGACTCTGGGCTTAGTGTACTTGTATATAAGATTTCTGGTAAAACAATGAAGAAGACTCTACTCTCTTTCTACTTGCATATATTTGTCAATCTCATTTACACACTGACCGGCAATTTACTTTCCCCCATGAAAATATGTCCAAAGAAAGAAACAGTGCACATAAGGAATCAAGAATGAATTTTTAAATGCTTGTATAAATGATAGAGTTGCTAAAAAAGGAAAAAAGAAGAAAAACATGAAAGTTACTACAGCCCAAAATCTCTTTTGAGATGCCAACAAAAATATGTTGCAAAAGATCGCAATCTCATGAGAAACTATCACTAATAATTAATGGATAATTTTTAAGCTATTACAATGCAGCTCACTCGTATATGAAGAAACAAGTAACTTTCACTGGATCTAGAAGTCTATATCCATCACTTATTTAGATTCGAGCAGAGAAGTTACTTGAAGATTAAAAAGTCACACATGCGAACAATCAACAATCTAATCTGAAAAATCTCAGGAATACTCGGGCACTTCCCAAGCTCTTGAAAATGTAAAAAAAAAAAAAAATAGAAACTAGAGATGCTTGGCATACTCTCAAATGAACATCTTTAGTGTGATTTGTGCATTTATACCTGAATAAGGCATGAGTCTCATCTCTGTCCAAGATTGCTGGGTGGTCACATAAAGCAAGAACCTGAAATTCAATATATAAGGATCCAGGAGAAGCCTAGCTCCTAACACAATCAAACTTCAAAATCTGCTTACCTCTCTGAAGAAAGTCACTGGCTGCTGACCCAGAGACTGTGGGTTTCCAATGTTGCAATAGAGTATCTGTCAAAAGGAAATTTACAGTACTGAATAACTAGAAACTTAGATATGTCTAGACTAAACAATAGATGGTGTCAGAGGAAGAGAATGCCTTGTATAGAACTGTATAGTAAGTAGATATGGAAAATATTGCACACCTCATCAAATGGATGTGAACCGGGTTTTGTTTGCAATTCTTGTTGTAGGTTCTGCAATATAAACAGTGATAAACTTCTATAAGCAAATACATTTCCAAAATTCATCACATCAGAAAATGAATAGCTTGAACGGTGTGATCTGAGCTGGAAATTGCCTCACTTTTCGAATACTTCTATAAAATGTTAAGAGTTTGTTATATTGTTCGACTTCGTTATTAGTTAGTCTTGCGTTATGCTAAACCCCTTGGTATATAAAGGGGACATCAAAACCATCCCCTCCATGACCATCATCTACCTCCATATCGATGTGATGAATATGCGTACTGGAATGTGATGAATCCGGGCCCCATTACGCTTAGCACGTGTCAAGCCATCTTGTCGAATCAAGCCGAATCTAAGCATATGTCCATACACAGTATGTACGGGACAAAGGCACCGGCACCATTTTGGCATTGTCCGTGTAATATAGCTATTTATTAAATAGTAGACTCAAGTAGCTAAGGTACTCCAATCTTTTTTCAGTGATCAATTCTCTATTTATTAAAAAAAATCGTACCAATAATGCATTTGAAATTTGGAATATGTTAGGACAATTCGCTGATTTTTGCAATATACATGGCATTATCTACCAAACTTATTGTGCTCACTCCTCAGCAGAACGGGATTGCATAACGCAAAAGCCGTCATCTTTTAGATGTGGCACGTACTCTTTTAACACGTATGCATGTACCAAAGTCTTATTGGAGCAATGAAGTACTTATTGCTTGTCATCTTATCAACCGCATGCCCTCAACTATTTTGAAAGGACAAACTCCATTTTTTTGCCTATATCCCACTAAATCACATGTTCCATTGCCACATAAGATATCAAATGAGTTGCTTTCGTTCACATTGTGTGGATCTACTTCTGACAAACTAGTCCAACTAATCCACGATCTGTTAAATGTGTCTTTTTTTGGTTATTCCCACACCAAGGGTACCGTTGTTATGGTCCTCTAACTCGTCGTAAAACTTTTTTCCTGCAAATTTGACCTTTTTCGAGTCCACCCATGTCTTCTCTTCTCTTGTTTTCAGCCAAGCCGTTTATACTACTTTCTTGTTCTTTTCCCTTAACCACACCTACTTCGACTACAGACTCTGAACTGATAGTATGAACTTCTCAAGATTCCTCCTCCCCCTCTTCGTGTCTATCAACACAAACAACACCTCACACTCCAACTACTGAACCTCCACCACCACCAGTTTTGTTTACACCTTTTGATGATTCTAATCTACCTATTGCTCTTCGCAATGAAACGTGCATGCACCTTCCATCTCATTGTTGATTAACTTAGCCTTGCATGTCTTGGTCCCACTCAAAGACTTTTTGATGTCATTGGACTCTCACCAAATCCCCAGAAAATATCAAGAAGCATTAGCCCATCCTGAGTGAAAAAAGATTATGCTTGACAAGATAGATGCACTCACATCTCGCAAGACGTCGGACCTGGTGTTGCCCCCCTCCAGCACTGATATTGTCATGTCAGTGGGTCTTTAAGGTCAAGTTTCAATGGCTCAGTTGACCATTATAAAGCTAGCTTGGTCGCCAAAGGGTTCACTCAAACATATGGAATTAATTACTTTAAGAAATTCTCTCCGGTGGCCAGATTAAATTCTATCCACGTACTTTTTACTTGTTAGTGAATCACACTTGGCCGATACCGATTGGACATAAAAACAATTTTCTCTACAGTGACCTGAGTGAAGAAGTTTATATGGAGCAACCAATTGAATTTGTTGCTCAGAGGGAGAAACTTGAATATACACTTCGAAATGCTATTTATGGACTCAAACAAAGCTCTCGTGCTTGGTTTGAGAAATTCAGTCAAGTGGTTACCGAAGTTGGATTTCACAGGAACCATGCAGACCATTTTGTCTTCATTAGACAATGGGCTACATGCATAGTTGCTCTCATGGTAGATGATATTCTTCTATCGAAGAGCGATGGAACTGGCATTCATGAGATAAACGAGTATCTACAACGACACTTTGTTACCAAGGATCTAGGCCCAAATCTAGATACTCTCTGTGTATTGAGATTTCTTATGGTCGACAAGGTATTGTACTGTCACATAGGAAGTATGCTACTGACTTCTCCAATAAATTGGTAAGCTAGGAGCAAAGCCAGTAGATACACCTATTGAGCAGAACCCAACAGTATGGGACTCAAAGAGCAAAGATTTGAAGACAACGCCAAGTATAGACGATTAATTGGAAAGTTGTTATTTCTGACGTTGACTAGGCCAAATGGTTCTTTTCAGTAGAAATAGTCGGCCAATTTATGGATAGTAACAAGCATTTTCACTAGGAAGTTGTCATGCGCATACTGAGGTATATAAAAGAGGCACTTGGCTAATCCAGCATCACAGCCACATGAAGATCAAAGCCTAGTCCGATGTTGATTATGTCGGTTTCGAAACTGACAGAAGAACTACTACCTCGGTTACTGCACTTATCTTGGAGGAAATCTCATCATATGGTGTAGCAAAAAGCAAACAGTTCTGGCCAGGTCTAGTGCAGAAGTTGAGTACATGGCCATGGCTCACACAGTGTGCAGGCTGTCATGGTTGATTACCTTTGTTAAGGACCTTGGAGTACAAGTGTGTTTACGATGCATATTTACTTTGATAATCAGGCAGCTATCTTCGTTGCTAGCAATCTTGTTTTTCATGAACGGACGAAGCATATTGAGGTGACTGTCACCTTGTTCGAGAAGCTATCATATAGAAACAATTTGTTACACTATATACTCACTCTGATTGTCGACATTTTTACCAAGCCGCTCAATTCTCCTCGCTTTTCTAGTCTTTGTTCCAAGTTGAACCTCCTAGATATCTAGGCTTGAGCTTGAGGGGGAGTATATTACAAGTTGTTAGAGTTTGTTATATTGTTAGAGTTGTTAAGTTGTTTCTATTTAGTCTCATCATGTAACACAATGTTATGCTAACCCCTTAGTATATAAATGGGACATTTGACTACACAATAAAGTACAAATCCAGTTTTCTTTCCCAATATTCAAACATTTACTAGATTTTTTGCACATACAACTAACTTATCAACACAAGTCTTTGTTGGGACATAACTAATTGTACTCATGGAATTTGAAAAATAAGGACAGCATCCAAGCTCCCCCCAATGCTCAACCTTCCTGTCCAAGGAAGTTGTTCAACCACATTTTTACACCCTTTTAGTATTTTTATAGGTTAGAACTTAACATGTCAAGATTATCCAGTTACAACACCCTTCTTTGGCATAGACGAAATGAGAAAGTGACAATATGAGGAAAGATAAAGATGAGTAATGAGTGTATTCAATGGGAAGTTAGAGCCTTAGAGGTGGCTTCAGTTTGGGATAATATCAGAAAAAATCATCTCATGTTGTTTGAGCATGTGCAATGTACACCAACAGACGCACCAGTTAGGAAATGCAATAAGATACTAAATGGAGCAGCTAGAACTAAGTGTATGTCTAAACAAATTTGAACAAGGTTGTAAGGATATAGTATTTGTTTATGTTACAGAGAACAAGGCCTTCAATGATGGTGAATAGAAGAAATATTCAAATAGACCACCGAAAAAATGTTATTAAGCTTATGTTGTTGTTGAAGTATCCAGGGTCAATAACACAAGCAAAACAAAACAAAAAATTACATGAGAAGAAACAAAAAAGAATGCTACAAAACTTTATGCAAAGCCCGAGTAAAAGTACCTGAGCAATGCTAACGATCTCCCCCCGGACAGCATACTCACATTTTACAACCTGGAAGCAGGGAAAGCAATAACAGTGACACGTAAGCATCCATGGATAAGACATACGGAGAGAGAAAAAAATGGAATCATGTATAACAACTAACAGATAGCCTGGAATGAAAAACAAAGTTAAAAGTGACTACCATGTCAAGAGTCAAGACAAAGTAATGCCAAAAGTTGCCATCGGACATCAGTAAGTAGCACAAAAATCAAAATTAAAAAATATGGGGAAAAGGAATAAACATGGCTGTGATGGACTAGCAAAAGGAATTTTACTGTGATCTAACAGATGATTAGTCGTTTCTTGTGACAATTCAACATTGAATATTGAAGTTGAATACAGGCTTAAGTTAGACTAAAGGGAATAAGTAACTAAGTCATACAACATTGTTCAACTTTGATACTAATTCTTGAGCATGTTCACCATGAAAGTTGAATTTTAAATAAGATTATTGTTAAAATATCAATCAGAAGCCAGACTGCTTAAACGAAGTGAATGGAGCAATCGGAATAACTTTCCATCTACTTGCAAGGAGCAGAAACCAAGGTAAAGGGAGTAAAAAGGTAGCTAATAAAAACTTATGTGCTAGAAAATCCGTTCTTAACAAAAGAAGCTGTTGCTAAGTGGTACACTAATTAGAAAGACCAAATATTAGTTATGAAGGTTAGATGGAGAAGTTACTAAGATATTGAGGCTGCTTTGTAGTCAGTATTGCCTAGAAGTACTATTACCTTTTGAAATCAAATTTGGCTTTCATTTCACTAAAATATTAGAAGTTCAGGATTTGTGTGCGTGTGTGTGGTCTGTCTAAAGCCTGGAATTTAGCAGAACTAGCAGGATAAGCAGGGTAGGATTTAATAGGCAGATTATCCGTGCTTGAAAACTGATTTCTAAAAAAAAATATAGAGATCAAGATGCACCATGCCATGTCAGATCTTATTGGCGCACTCATAAATAGGTTCCAACAATTATCAGAAAGCTCCTTATTGACAAAAAAAACAGTTTGGTTCGTCCTAAGATTTAGAAGGAACCAAGCATCTACTAAGAGGACGAGCACCAGGAAAGCAAGTCTGAATAATCAAACATAGGAACCTCGAACCAAAATCAACCAAAAAATGTATATGTTGAAGAAATATTAAAAAAAAATCCACAAGATCTTTAATATGTGAAAATCAAAGATGAAAAACAAACTGAAACAAAAACCAAAAAGAATAATACCAAGCCAAGCATGAGCATGGTACTCACAAACTAATGAATTCAAAGTAGCTCTTATGGACGCACAACAAGAGGTCCACACACAATCTAAGGAGAAGGAACTTACAATGAGCTATAAATGTCTAACTAGCAAGAGAATCCTGCATACAACGCGGTGTTATGTGTTATATGCTTTTATAAAGTGTGTCAATCTTCCACTTCCAACCCCCTAACCAAGTGCAAGAAAATCCTAAACATAAACAGCTGTTTACTTTATGTAAATTGCTCCAAATTGTCAAAAGAACCCAAAACTTGCCCCATAACTATTCCAACTCCCAATTATGAAATGAATACAACGCTTTCTCCAGAATATTCCAACGAACATTGGGCACGTTAACTTTCTATCAACTAAGCAATCAAATTGGATACACTTACTGAGATGAAAGAGAATCTAGTAAGCATGAACACTCAAAGTGTTAAAAGAACCCAAAACTTGCACCAGAACTGTTCCCAACTGCAAAATGAATAGAACATTTGTTCCAGAATATTCCAAAGAATATTAGGCAATCTATCAACTAAGCAAACCAATTAGGCATGAGCATGGTACTCACAAACTAATGAATTCGAAGTACCTCTTATGGATACCAAGGTTGTAAAATTCGATAGGCGGTAGTCAGGCACCGGACGTCTACCCCCACCTAATTCAAGGCGGACCACACCAAAAAAAAACTGCTGAAAGTTGCCCATAAACTCCAAATAACATGCATCCAAATAACATGCATAGTTTTACATAGTCAAACATAATTGTCAAATTCAAAGTAGAACCACAAAAAAAGGTTGAAACTTAGGCGCCCCATGACCACCTAGCGGTGACTAATTCCCCATTTTAGAACACTGATGGATACACAACAAGAGGGCCACACATACTCAAAGGAGAAGGAACTTCAACAATGAAATAAAAATGTCTAACTAACAAGGGAATCCTGCATCAATGTGGGGTTGTGTTGTTTACTTTGTTAAGTGTGCCAAGCTTCCGCTCCTAACCCACACCACAACCCAATTGACAAATTTCTTCTTTCTTTTTCTTTTTGTTCTTTGCCATAACGCCCATTCCGGGACAGGTTGGAAGAGGAATTCCAAATTCTTAAACGGATGAGACTGATCACACCTGATCAGTGAAAAATTATTACTGAAAATAAAAAAAGAACTTCAACCACTGTTTAGTTTATGTGATTTGCTCCAACGTGTTAAAAGAACTCAAAACTTGTACCACGACTATTTTCAAGTGTGAAGTGAATAGAACCCTTGCTCCAGAATATTCCAAAGAACATTGGGCAAGATAACTTTCTATGAACTAAGCAATCTAATTGGATAGACTGACTGAGATGAAAGAGAATCAATTAAGCACGAACACACAAAGAAATGGTGTACCCGTGTCATGTCAAACATTTATCTAACACAACACAAACACTTCAAAAATGCACTAGGACACATCAAAATCATTGTCTTCTCCGTCTGTCTGCGACTGTATCATGTGCTGTTGTAATCAGTGGCAGATCTAGGACTACAATCCACTGGGGCACAATCATAATAAGGTTCAAGAGCAAATGCTCTGGAATTTTTTAGAGTATAATAATATAATATTATATTAAATAGTACTATTTTTATATAATAAAGCATTACATCTAGCCCAGCCCCCCAGTGAAGCATACATATAAACAATGAAGCATACTTTCTGAAGTATGCTTCCTAGCCCACCCCATCTAGCCTAGCACATATCCAATGAAGCATACTTTCTAAATAAATAAAAAATCACTGGAGCCCAGCCCCAGTGCCATACATAACATATACCACCCCATCTCTGGTTGTAATCATGGCTATTCAACAGAGAAACAAACCTGGAAGTAAATAAAAAAAAGGTATCCAATTGAAAATTGTGAGAAATTTCAAGAAAGAGCCCACATATGTCATAAGAATGCGAGCTAATAAAATGTATCTATATCACATCCCCCATCTATCAAAATGGGTTAGGTTACAATACTCCTTGAGTAACTAACATAACACATATCACATCCCCCATCTATCAAAATGGGTTAGGTTACAATACTCCTTGAGTAACTAACATAACATATACCACCATTGGATCATACAAGATGTATTATGGTGAATAATGAATCTAGTACAGAATCTCACATAAAGATACTATAACCACAACAATTTTATTTTGTACCAGATTTGTTACTAGCTAAAATGGATCTTGTATGATCCAAGGGTGATAATCATCAACTAAAGTGTAATTAAGTTATTTACACAATAGAGGATTGCAACAACCCATCGGCATCGAGTATAAAGCAGTTTTATTAATAAAGTTTAAAGGCATTTATAACCTATACAGGGATCAGAACATGCAACCAACTTGAACCTTATTCAAACCAAACTGATACCAAAATAAGAATTTATAGTTATTATACACAAAGAATCAAATCAATGAGAAGTCAAATTGAAAGGCTTAAACTGAGCTATCCACATCACTTGTGAATCTTGCAATAAACGACAAGTGTTTGACTAAGATAGGAAAAAACTCAAACCAAACCCACAGAGCAAAATTGCAACTTGATGGATCAAACCGAATTGGAACACGTTCGAATTGTACCAGTGCCTGTGTCATGCTGGACACGTATAGGACATGGCACAGGCACTCCAAAATACACTAGCACACGCCAAATTCAATACAATGTCCGTACTCTCTACCTCACCTTCGGATCTTCCAATAAACAATCACAGATAGGTCAACAAATCAAAATATGGAGATGACCCAGATGGGGAACCTCGATCTCAATCAGACCCACGAATCGAAATCTTAACTCGATGTATCAAATAGAAGCATATTGTACCGTACACGCAGCGGTTGGTGTTCTTGTCATATCAGACACAACATAGACACTCCAAAATATACTATGACATACAAAAATGGGAATTGTTGTACATGTAATCAACGAGAACCCAATTTGTGGGGCTCTAGGCTCAGCTCTCAGCATCACCTTCGGATCTTCCAGCAAACAATAACAGATCGAACCAAAACTCGAAAAAACGGAGATGACCCATATAGCCAAACCTCGATCTGAACCAGACCCACCAATCAAAATCGCAACTTGTGTGACGGTGTTGTACGGGACACAACACGGGCACTCCAAAAAACAAATTTCTCCACTTTCTCGAACACATATTGTTGGTGTTTTTCACTTTGCTTTGGGAGTTTTAGTCCCACATTGGAAAACCACAAATGCGTATATCTCAATATGTCTTTGTTTAGTATTGGTATATGCACATGGGGTGGTGGTCCATGTGGGTTGATTTTCCTAGAGGGATTAAGTGCAAACCTCATTATGACAATCTTTACTTTGTCACCACCTTTGGTAAGTTTTCCTTAGGAGCTAAGTCCAGAAGGGGCTTAGCGACTCCGACTCCGACTCGGACTCGGCCTCAAGGGCGCAAAGTGACACTTTGTTGACGTACTTTGCACTTAGCACTTCAGCATCATCGCACGACGTTCGTGAGCTCATTTTATGCGCGAGTTGCATGCACGATTGCTTGCTCGGACGCATGCTTCGTGGCACTATGCGGTCAGGATCTATGCGGCCTAGAGCTATGTATCCATGAGCTATGGGGCCTGGAGCTATGTGGTCAGGCGCTATGAGGCTAGCGAGCTTGTATGAGGAAGTCGCATGTGGAGGGGACAGACTCTGGTGTATGCGGCGTATGCGGCGGGAGGGTGTCTGTGCACAGTGGATGTTACTTTCGGCGCTTGGCGGCGTTTGACGGCGCTATCCCGTGCAGCGTGACCGGCGGCGCCGCCGCCGCATGAGGCTCTGGCGACGCATGCTGCTACGACTACGCATGCGACCTAGTGTCGGATAACGCATATGCGGCCTTGAGCTTTCTCAGGCAGCATAGGTGTTTTCTTCTATATATAGAGGGGCTTCTCTTTCTTTGAGAGAGGTAGAAAAACCGAGAGCACCAGAACAATATACGGCCGCATTGAGCATCCTTACACAGTGTTTTCCGAGTGATCCGAATGTGACCAAGAGCGTTCCAGAAGTTCTCATGTGAACTTGCTGAATCCTGGAAGTAGTTTGTCGTATAGCGCGAATCTTGCCTTGAGCTCCGGTGGTTTTGACCACCACGCAAGAAGTTTCCTTCTTTGTATTTTTTTTCTTGTTCCCGTTCTACTCTGATTTGGCTTGGGGACTAACGCGGACTAACGCATACTATCAAACTAAAAAAAACGGAGATGACCAAGATGGAAAAACCTCGATCCGAACCAGGCCCACAAATCAAAATCGCGACTTTCGCGATCAAAATCAGAAAAAACACAGACGGATCAAAATCAGAAGAAGAAAAAAAAGGAGCCGACACAGATGGGGAAACATCAACCCAGACTAGATTCACGAATCAAAAAAGCATCTTGATGTATCAGATCAAATCAGAACCGTTGCAAATCTAGGCAGCTCACCTTGGGGTTGATGGACTCGACTGTGACGTCAGCGGGGGGAGCCGAAGAAGAAGACATGGAAGCAGCAGCTGAGCGAGAAAAGAAAGGGGAGGAGCAAGGAGTGGGTTTTGAGGAATGGAGAGAAGAGGACAGGAGGAATCTCTTGGTTTTTTCAGCAAGAAATCGCCGCATGTTGTTGTGGTCAGCAATGAACTGGCTCCCTTTTAAATCAGTCCGCTCTTCTCTCTCTCTCTCTCTCTCTTCTGTGGGAATGGGGAGGAATGAAATTATTCTGTGGGCCGGCTCTACAGGATTAGTAGCATGAACTACAAAGGGAAATTTTCGTCCAAAGTACGATTTTTTTTGAATTTACACGTCGGAGAAATTTTTTGAAAAATTATATACAAAAGAATATATCGTCAAGTGAATGGGACGTCAACTTAGTTGGCCGGTAAGAGTTGGAAACGCCAACTCAGTTGGCGAGGTAACCGAAACAGAAGTGAAAGTTTTATATATATATATATATATATATATATATATATATATATATATATATTTTCTTTCTAAATCAATTAAATCTTGTAAATGGATAATAACAAATTATCTATTATGATATCACATAAATTTTACATTGATAATACAAAAACAAAAATATTTATTAAAAATTTTAAATCCAAAAATTTAAATAATACCAAAAAAAAATCAAATAAATATTGTTATGGGATATTTTAGCAAATGTCTCTACCAAAAATGTCAAAAGTAGTATATACCACCAGTAAAAAAAATAGCAAATGTCCCCAAAATAAAAAAAAATCGGTTAAAAGAGTTGGGGCATGTAAACCCCCTCACCCAAAAATAGGTATCTTGTGTGTATTTTGTATTTCTTATATTTGTTTTATATTATTTTTTTCAATCAATTAAAATTCAATAATTTTATTAGGACACTTCACCGTGGTTTGGACACTAATAATATAGAATGGCCCCAAAATATGTATCTCCCTTCATAGGAAGTAGTCCACACAGGAGACACTACATGTAGGATCTTTTCGTGGCACAAAAATTCGATCAATTAGCATTAGTATGACATTAGTGTAACGATCATAGATTCTGTGTTAAATATTTAGATATTTTATATATATAATTTATTTGTGGTTATTTTTCTATCCCAACTTCCAACAATTAGCATCCCATAATTCTCCATGCAAAATTGGACAAATTTTTTTTTGTAAGATTGCATATTATTTACTATGATCCTATTTTGTAGGATATCCATTTAGTTATTTACTTAGTTAATTGGATAATACAAATATTTAATTTATTATAACTAGATAAATATCTAATTATTAATTACAAAATATTTCATAAAATATTTTGGGTGTAGTATTTTATTAAAGCTTTACAAAGTAAAATTTTCTAAAATTTATTTTTTGTTCAAATATTATTTTAAAATTTTTAACCTCATCTATATATGTAAATATATATATATGTTAATAAATAAATAGTTATTATTAATAAATAAAAATTTAAGGAAAAGAAAAACAAAAGTAAAGAAATAAAAAGGAAAAGGAAAAGAAAAAGAAAGAAAATAACAATAATAATAATAAAAACCCTAAAACCTAAAACTCCTAATCCTAAACTAACCAACAAAATCCAAAAACCTAACTCCTAAACTACCCCAGCGGAACCCCTTCAGCCCTGAACCCGCAGACTCTCCCCTCTCTCTCTCTCTCTCTCTATATATATATATATATATATATATACACCCACATAATACTATCAAAACCTAACCCTAATCCTCAACCTCAGCGCCGACCCCCCCCCCCTCCGACGCCGGCGACAGCCGTCGCCGCCGCCGGCGACCGCCCAGGCGCGTGTACAGCGCAGCAGCACAGCCTCGAGCCCTCCTCTTCATGGTATTATATCTCTCTCATCTCTCATTCTTTTTTCGAGCGGTTTGTCCGTGTACGTTCACAACCTAACCCTCTAGGATTCTTTTCAAGCGGGACGAGTTTTAGTGCCCTGAATTGGTCGAATCATCGACCGAAAGTCGGCCGAAAAACTGACCAAAAATAGTCCAGAAATTTGACCCAACCCCCCATGTTCATGCCCAATTTGCCACCAACCTGTTTAATATTTTCAAAATCTAATTGAAAGGTTTTTTTCTCAATATAACAAAAAAAAATACTGTTCTTTTAGTTTTTATTAATTTGTTTTATTTGTTAAATTATTTGGCCTCCAAAACGACTAAAAATTTGTTATTTTAAAATTAAAATTTTGTGATACGGAGTGCGTCCCACCAAACGGGACCGCCTCGTCGCATACCAATTGTACCGAAATGCACGTTTAGTATACGTGTGAGCTTTCGCGGAAGTTGATTCGGACGTGTGTGCACGTCAAAATCAATCTGTATCCGTAAAAAGTTTATGTATCGTGACTTTTGCAAACAACCACCCCACTTTGTGTACGCTCGTCGGAATGCGATAAAACTTACGCTATTGGATTCGTGGTATCACGCTGGTCCTGTGACCCAAGTTTTACACGATTCTGAGACAGTTGACCGAGCTGCATATTCGCGGGCCCCACGGTTTAACTTGAAGGACGAATTTGTGATCGGCTCACCGGAATCCAAAATTGGACATACCGTTGAGTTCGTATCATCGTTTAGAATTTGTTTGTCTTATAATTTATCCCATTTAGATACCTTTACCTCTGGCACGCATTTCGGTGCAAAGTGGACCACATGTGGAACCCGCTTTGACCCAAAATTATCGTTTTATCCCTGTGTCCAAATTGGACGAAATGGTAGACTTTTCTGACTATCTCGCTTATTCTAGGAACGTTGGTGATATTTATTTCAGCATCCGGAGATGTTCATTCGGATGTCATAGTTTTTGATCCCTTGTGCATGACGTCTGGACGCTAACACTACGCAGCTTTCTTGCCAAGCAAGTATACATTGCCAAATTGCTTACAGTACTTTACATGCTTATCATATTTTTATATATTCATTATATAAGTATTTTTTTAGTCATAATTATATATGTTGACACACACTTGACACATAGTATCATGGGAGGGGAGGACAATCAATAGGCATATGGGCTACCCACTATGGTAAACCGTAGTACTGTGACGCACTACGGTAGTTGTGTCGCGATGGTCGCTACCCTCGAGGTATGTCGATTAATGGTACATGGACGTGTGTGTGAGTTGTGAGATATATAACATGTGTTTAAGAGTAGCCTACACCTACCCATACGTTGAAAAGTTATCCTCATTATGCATATTCATATAGATTTTCTAGTACAGCGTACTTGTATATTTTCTGTCTATTATGCATGTTTTACTGTATTCAATTAGCATGCTTCTATGTATCTTGTTACGTTGTAAACTCCCTGATTTTTCAGGATTTTTTAACATGAATTTTTTTATAAATTTTCTGGAATTTTTTGGTGTTTTCGGTAATTAAAATCAAGGTATTTTGGCATTAAATAAAATTAAATAATTTTAAAATATATTAAAATATTATAAAAATAATATTTTTTGGTGTAAAATAAAATATTGGACTTAGGATAATTTTTCTGGAATTTATTGGACCCCGAAAATATTTTTAAAAGCCCCAAACCCTATTTTTTTAATTAAACCAACTAAACCAGGTTGAACCGGGCTCAAACCGGTCTGAACCGGGCTGAACCCGGTCCAACCAAAACGGACCGGACCTCCCCCTAACGGGTCGGATCCGGCCAACCCGACCCGAATCCTGCCCGACCCGACCCGCTTCCCCTCACCCACGAACCCAGCCTAGCCCCGCGTTCTCCGGCGGCCGCCCGCGTCTTCCGGCCACGCAACCGCCCGCCCCCCTCCGCTCAGCCACGATCCCCCTCATCCCCGCCTTCCTCGCCTCTCCTACGCCCCGCTCGGCCCCGCTCCCGCTCCTCCGCCCTATTTAAAGCCCTAATGTAAGCCCTTGATTTTTCAAAAATATTAAAATTGGATTTTTCGCAATTTTCGAGAATTTTCTGGGAATTTTCTGTGATTAAAATCAGGATTTTTAATTATTAAATGATTTTTATTTGTTAATAAATAATATTAAAATATCATGAAAATAATATTTTTGGGTGTAAAATGAAAAACTGGACTTAGGGTATTTTTTCTGGAATTTATTGGGCCTCGGACCTATTTTAAAACACCTAAAAACTATTTATTTATTTAGTTATTAATTAATTATTTATTTATTTATTTTATTTACTTATTTATTTATTATTTCCTAAATTAAACCCTGGCCCAGCCCATTGGGCCCAAGCCCAAACCGGCCAACCCGCCTAGCGGGTCGGGTCGGGTCCACCCGAACCCGCCCGACCGCGACCCGCTAACCCGCCTCCCCTTCTCCCTCTCCCCGCACGACGACCCGCTCCCCGCGTCTTCCGCCGGGGCCGCCGCCTCCGGCCACGTGGCGCCGCCCCCGGCCACTCCGCCCGCACCCCTCGGCAACCCCGCCACGACCTCCGCCTCGCCCGGAGCGCCACCGCCTCCTCTCTCCTTTAAAACCCTCTCGAAACCCTCCCCCGGCCAGAACCTCCCCCCGACCACCCTCGACGCCGCCGGCCGACCCGCCTAGCCCTCAGCCCTCCGCCTCCCAGCCTCGCCGAGAGCCGCCGCCGTTTTCCCCGCCGCTTCGCCGTCCTCCGCCTACCTCCAGCACCTCCCCTCTCCTCTCTCCTCCCCCCCCACGGTAGCTCCGCCGGACGCCCGAGCCGACAGCGCCTCCGCCGGCCAGCACAGCGCCGCCCAGCCCCGGTCGACCTCCCCGCCGCCGTGCCGTCCGCCTGAGCGCCGCCGAGTCCAGAAAAAGCCCTAACCCTAAACCTAGGGACTGGACACGACACAGTGGACACAGGACACAGTGTCCGTGTCGAGTCGGACACGACGAATCCTCGGTTTTTCGGTCCGGTTCAGGTACTCATATCTTTCACCTCGTAGCTCCGATTCCAATTCCGTAAATTGCGTTGTGAAGCCTGTATGACCCTCTCGGTGTCCGGACAAACTGTTCGGGGCATCGCGTCCTGTGGCGATCGCACACCGCGATCCAAAAACGGGAAAAACCAGACCATGTTTCACCCCAGAACTGAGTGCGCCCCGCCAAACGGGACGACTTGGTCACGTGCGGTCTTCACAGATGCGTGCGCGTCGTCGATACGGACGTGTGAGATTTCGTGGAAGCTGATTCGGGTGTGCGTGCGCACCGGAATCAACGCGTATCCGCGGACATCGCCCCGTATCCGACTTTTCGGCAATTCGCCCTAACTTCTTGTACACTCGTCAGATCGCGACGAAACTTGCGCCATCGGACTTGTAGAGATACGCTGGTCCTGTGGGTCAAGTTTGGTTCGATTCTGAAAACGTTGACGAAATCGCGTGTCGTGGGCCCCACAGGCCCCGCTCGATGGGCGATTTTGTGTTCGACTCATCGGAATCCAAATCTGGAAGTTCCGTTTGGTTCGTATCAGCGTTCCTGAACTGTTGACACTAAGTTTGGTGAATTTGGAGACCTTTAACCCGGACACGTTTTTTGGTGCAAAGCGGGCCCACCGGCGGATCCCGTTTTGACCCGAAACTGCCGTTTTTGCCCTTGTCTCCAAATTGGACCCAAGGACAGGCGTTTCTAGCTATTTGACATCTTCTGAGCGTGATGGTAATATTTATTTCAGCATCTGGGCTCATCTCTGGATATTTCCCCCAAGTACAATTAACTGGATCCAAACAACAGGCAAGTACCTGCACTTCAAGTTTAAATCTTTATATTGTGATAGTTAATTCCCTGCTCTACTAGTACCCTTGATGATTACACGTAGTGCTAGAATACTGAATTTTATGTCTTGGATACTGTATTTCATGTCTTGCTTTTCATGTCGGGTGGGAGAATACTAGAAGGCATGTAGTTTACCCTTCCCCTTATCATGTTTAATAGCTGTTGGTACGCGACTGTACCCTCAGCCGGATCTCGATTATTCATTGTTTAATAGCCGTCTATGACGGCCGGATTAGCCTTATAAACCCCTACATGCCAACTATGTATTCTAAAATAAACACAAGTTCACACAGATAGCTTCTGGTCTTGTTATAGTTCTTGCTGACTGTTGTAGTTTCATTTCCTGTCTCATTTATTTCCTGCTTTCTCATATTCCTGTTTATAGTATTAACTCTGAGATATTGATGTTCTTCTATGCAACTTTCTCAATATGATACTCAAGTTAATTGTCATGAATATTTAGTTTTAATCTTGTTGTGCATTGTGTACTTTGCTCCTTTCCTGACTGGATCCGTTGTTTTAGGCGATGATGAGGACCTTGCCCCTACCTATCATGGCCACTATGAGTTAGCAGGTGACCCATATGAGGAGTCAGTTCCCTCAGGAGACTACCTTTGAGGAGGAGTAGCCAGTTAGTTATTATTTTATTTTCTTTCAGCACATACTCGGGTTTGTCCCCGATCTATCTTCTGGCTTTGTATTAACTATGGATCTGTTGTCACAATTTGTTTTATAAAAGTTAGCATTCCTATTTCCTGTTACTTTCCTTGTCTATTTATTGTGGATGAGATAGGTACTTATTGACCCCAGAAATGACCTAGACAGCGTACTACCGCCGACACTGCGGCGTAGGCTGGACGTGCCCACGCACTCGTGCCCGAATAACCGGGTACGGGTCGTGACACGTTTTTGTGGTGGCCCATGCAGGTTCCAACGACTAAATTGTTCGGTTTCAACTCAGGGACCGAACAGGCCTGCAATAAAGCTAGGATAAGTTTATAGGATCTCATCCACTTGCTTGAATCGTTTTTGATATCTGTATCTTATTCGAACTAATATGAACTTGCATCTTGCCTTGATTCCTGTGCGCCTCTTATTGGTTATTTTGGATACAGAGAAATGGACCCACAAGCCAGCAACGAGGCTCATGCAAAAACACCACAAACCGTTGTGGTTACCCAAGAAGACGATGTGATACCAGTCGGTGAAGGCCAATCATCACAAGGCAGTCAAGCAAGTCAGCCTGCCTCAATAATCCGTCAAGATGGCGTTCCACCCTCGACACAGCCTATTCCACCGATGCCTTCCTTCCCACCGGGACCGCCTATGGACGAACAGCAGATGTTCTACATGTTCTACATAATGATGCAAGCCTATCAGAAGGTTCAACAAGAAACTCAGCAAAACCAAGCGGAGAACTTCATCGACAGAATTAGCTCGGAGTCACGGAAGCCAAGCAGTTCAAATGCAATTACCTTCGACGAGGACGTTCTTACTGCAGCGCGACCTGTGGAGTGCACCACAAGGATCGAGTCCAGCCGGAAGCGGCCGTCTGCGTCAGCACCAGACCAAGCACAACAGGAAAAAGCTGCAAAGCGACCACGGATGAATCCAACTCAAGGACAGAACCAACAAGCTCCCACTTGTGGCTATTGTCGAAAACAAGGTCACATTTGGCAGGATTGTAGAAAGAGACTAGGTGCCTGTCTATATTGTGGATCAGCAGCACATCAAATGAAGGACTGTCCTGCTGCTCAAAGACGCACAACTGCACCAAAGTTCCAGTTCAGGCCAGGCCCCAGCAGCGCAGCAGAGGGCACCACCTCCAGAACACGGACAAGCTTAGACGATGACCATGGAGAACGTGCAGACTCTTAGAGTAACTAATGCGCGTAAGTGATTCGTAGATACCATTTTCTAGTATTGTTTTAGCTTGTGCCTATTGGTTCGTGACCTCAGCCCCAACCTAGTAATTTTAAACTTGCTAATAAATGCTTTTGTTGGATAACTGTAGAGATTGTAGAATCCTTTGTTACTGAGCTATTTGTAGGTTGTTTTGTGTATTTAAATAATTTGTACCTCCTTTCATCATCATCTAGTGCACTAAATTTTGATTTACTTGATTTATGCTGCTATTTTATAGCCTAGTTTTGCAAGCTTACTCTTTATCGAGCTTGTTCATGACAAGCGTATTATTGGGGAGGCCCACAATGATACATTTCAGAGTGTATTACGGTCTGATCAACCATAGTGCGCTTGATTCGCCCTTCGAAATAATACTTTACGTGGATTGAGATATATAGTTGACTCGTTGCCCTCTAGATATGTCCGAGCATATCGTATCGATTACATAACTGTATTAATACGAGCATGTGAATAGGAATTACCGAGATAGGATTCAATCCACAATCACTTGACAATTCCCACCTGAATACTTTAAAACGCATTGACCCCGATATTTCTTTTCTATCACCCCACCCTTGAACTCTTTATTATTAATCTTCGTCTTTCCTTATTTCGGAAAGACGAAATCTCGTGCCTGGTATAAGTTAGTACATAGATAGTACTAGATATGCCACATAGGCCGATCACATACTTGAGGATTAAACTTTCGTATTTGATCGACGCTGAAGTTCGAGGATTGAATGACATGAGTAACCATATTTTCTTAGAGTATATAGTCTTTTGTGATGAATGGGTAAACTCTAAGTTGGGTAGCAATGCATTTGTCAACTCGAAAGGAATGTCCTTTGGATCGTGACCGAGTAAGGTTAGATTGGAAGAAGCAAGCCATTCTAAAGGAGTGACTAAGATGATTAGTGAATTGATATCGAGGACCCAATAGTTATACCTTAGGTTTATGATTTTGAATAATGAAGGTAAAATCATCAATTTGAATTTAGAAGATAAAATTATAGAATTTCAGACTTGAACATGGGTGGACTACATTTAATTATTTTTCAATTTGATGATTTAAATTATAAATTAAAATTTGATGGTTGGACTAACTAGTTAGATTATTGAGGAGATGAATGAAATTTAAAAAGTTGAAGCATACAGGACTCGAATTACTTCCAGAAGAAATTACGATCGTGAGGTAAATTCATAAGCCCGTGCAAATCTGGAAGATGTTATATGGACTTAATTTAAATTTCACCTGTGGGTAATTTGAGGAAGTAAGAAGTAATAACCATAGGTTAAAATTTTGATTGGAACAAGTAGTCACCTTAATCATGAAGTGATTGTAGTGGACATGATTAGGATTTAAATTTTCGCAAGGAGATTGCGATTGATGTACGTGAAGGATTAATAGAGTATGGCTTAATTTTAAATTTCGAGGACGAAATTTTCATAAGTTGGGTAGATTGTAAGCCCTTGATTTTTCAAAAATATTAAAATTGGATTTTTCGCAATTTTCTGGAAATTTCTGGGAATTTTCTGTAATTAAAATCAGGGTTTTTAATTATTAAATAATTTTTATTTATTAATAAATAATATTAAAATATCATGAAAATAATATTTTTGGGTGTAAAATGAAAAACTGGACTTAGGATATTTTTTTTGGAATTTATTGGGCCTCGGACCTATTTTAAAACACCTAAAAACTATTTATTTATTTAGTTATTAATTAATTAATTATTTATTTATTTTATTTACTTATTTATTTATTATTTCCTAAATTAAACCCTGGCCCAGCCCATTGGGCCCAAGCCCAAACCGGCCCACCCGCCTAGCGGGTCGGGTCGGGTCCACCCGAACCCGCCCGACCGTGACCCGCTAACCCGCCTCCCCTTCTCCCTCTCCCCGCACGACGACCCGCTCCCCGCGTCTTCCGCCGGGGCCGCCGCCTCCGGCCACGTGGCGCCGCCCCCGGCCACTCCGCCCGCACCCCTCGGCAACCCCGCCACGACCTCCGCCTCGCCCGGAGCGCCACCGCCTCCTCTCCCCTTTAAAACCCTCTCAAAACCCTCCCCCGGCCAGAACCTCCCCCCGACCACCCTCGACGCCGCCGGCCGACCCGCCTAGCCCTCAGCCCTCTGCCTCCCAGCCTCGCCGAGAGCCGCCGCCGTTTCCCCCGCCGCTTCGCCGTCCTCCGCCTACCTCCAGCACCTCCCCTCTCCCCTCTCCTCCCCCCCACGGCAGCTCCGCCGGACGCCCGAGCCGACAGCGCCTCCGCCGGCCAACACAGCGCCGCCCAGCCCCGGTCGACCTCCCCGCCGCCGTGCCGTCCGCCTGAGCGCCGCCGAGTCCAGAAAAAGCCCTAACCCTAAACCTAGGGGCTAGACACGACACAGTGGACACAGGACACAGTGTCCGTGTCGAGTCGGACACGACGAATCCTCGGTTTTTCGGTCCGGTTCAGGTACTCATATCTTTCACCTCGTAGCTCCGATTTCAATTCCGTAAATTGCGTTGTGAAGCCTGTATGACCCTCTCGGTGTCCGGACAAACTGTTCGGGGCATCGCGTCCTGTGGCGATCGCACACCGCGATCCAAAAACGAGAAAAACCAGACCATGTTTCACCCCAGAACTGAGTGCGCCCCGCTAAACGGGACGACTTGGTCGCGTGCGGTCTTCACAGATGCGTGTGCGTCGTCGATATGGACGTGTGAGATTTCGTGGAAGCTGATTCGGGTGTGCGTGTGCACCGGAATCAACGCGTATCCGCGGACATCGCCCCGTATCCGACTTTTCGGCAATTCGCCCTAACTTCTTGTACACTCGTCAGATCGCGACGAAACTTGCGCCATCGGACTCATAGCGATACGCTGGTCCTGTGGGTCAAGTTTGGTTCGATTCTGAAAACGTTGACGAAATCGCGTGTCGTGGGCCCCACAGGCCCCGCTCGACGGGCAATTTTGTGTTCGACTCATTGGAATCCAAATCTGGAAGTTCCGTTGGGTTCGTATCAGCGTTCCTGAACTGTTGACACTAAGTTTGGTGGATTTGGAGACATTTGACCCGGACACGTTTTTCGGTGCAAAGCGGGCCCACCGGCGGATCCCGTTTTGACCCGAAACTGCCGTTTTTGCCCTTGTCTCCAAATTGGACCCAAGGACAGGCGTTTCTAGCTATTTGACATCTTCTGAGCATGATGGCAATATTTATTTTAGCATCTGGGCTCATCTCTGGATATTTCCCCAAGTACAATTAACTGGATCCAAACAACAGGCAAGTACCTGCACTTCAAGTTTAAATCTTTATATTGTGATAGTTAATTCCCTGCTCTACTAGTACCCTTGATGATTGCACGTAGTACTAGAATACTGAATTTCATGTCTTGGATACTGTATTTCATGTCTTGCTTTTCATGTCGGGTGGGAGAATACTAGAAGGCATGTAGTTTACCCTTCCCCTTATCATGTTTAATAGCTGTTGGTACGCGACTGTACCCTCAGCCGGATCTCGATTATTCATTGTTTAATAGCCGTCTATGACGGCCGGATTAGCCTTATAAACCCCTACATGCCAACTATGTATTCTAAAATAAACACAAGTTCACACAGATAGCTTCTGGTCTTGTTATAGTTCTTGCTGACTGTTGTAGTTTCATTTCCTGTCTCATTTATTTCCTACTTTCTCATATTCCTGTTTATAGCATTAACTCTGAGATATTGATGTTCTTCTATGCAACTTTCTCAACATGATACTCAAGTTAATTGTCATGAATATTTAGTTTTAATCTTGTTGTGCATTGTGTACTTTGCTCCTTTCCTGACTGGATCCGTTGTTTTAGGCGATGATGAGGACCTTGCCCCTACCTATCATGGCCACTATGAGTTAGCAGGTGACCCATATGAGGAGCCAGTTCCCTCAGGAGACTACCTTTGAGGAGGAGTAGCCAGTTAGTTATTATTTTATTTTCTTTCAGCACATACTCGGGTTTGTCCCCGATCTATCTTCTGGCTTTGTATTAACTATGGATCTGTTGTCACAATTTGTTTTATAAAAGTTAGCATTCCTATTTCCTGTTACTTTCCTTGTCTATTTATTGTGGATGAGATAGGTACTTATTGACCCCAGAAATGACCTAGACAGCGTACTACCGCCGACACTGCGGCGTAGGCTGGACGTGCCCACGCACTCGTGCCCGAATAACCGGGTGCGGGTCGTGACACCTAACCCCCCCCCCCCGATTTTCGGCCACCATCTCTACTCCGGCCACCCGAGTTTTCCCCTCTCCTCCGTCTTCTCCGGCAAGATCCTCCTCCTCCCCGCCTCTGTCAACCCCGAGCGCCGCCAGGCCGTCCTCCTCCCCGCTTCCCTTCGACGACCCTCGCCCTAGGCCCAGCCGCCCGACTTCGACCCCGCAGCAGCAGCGGGCCAGCCCCGCCGTGCCACCGCCGCCATCGAGCGCCGCCTCCGCAAGCCGCTCCACCTCAGCCCTAGCCGCCAGCCCCAGCGAGCCCCTCCGGCGAGTCTCCGACGACTGATCGAAGCCATAAACCCTAGCTACAGTGCGTGTCGTGTCCCCGTGTCGAGTTGCGTCGTGTCGACTCGCGGACACGAAATTCAGATTTCACAGAGCCATGTTCAGGTAACCCGTTCTCTCTCCTCGCTGCCCCATTTTCTGTTCTGTCCATTGCAACGCGTAGCCTGCGTGACCCTCTCGATGTCCGTGCAACCCGCTTGGTGTATCTCGTCCTGTGGCGATCGCGAACCGCGATCCAAAAACAGAAAAAATAATGCCCTATTTCATCTCGGAACTGAGTGCGACCCGCCAAACGGGACGACTTGGTCGTGTGAGGTCTTCACTGAAAGGTGCGCGTCGTTGATACGGACGGGCAGAATTTCGCAGAAGTTAATTTGGATGTGCGTGCACACCGGAATCAACGCGTATCCACCGACAACACCCCGTATCCGCCCATTCTAAATCTCGTTGTAACTTCATGTACACACGTCGGATCAAAATAAAACTTGTGCCATCGGACTTGTAGCGATACGCTGGTCCTGTGACACAAGTTTGGTTCGATTCTGAGAACGTTGACAAAATCACGTATCGTGGGCCCCACAGGCTTCACTTGACGGGCGATTTTATGATCGGCTCATCGGAATCCAATTCTGGAAGTTCCGTTGGGTTTGTATTATCGTTCTGGACTTGTTGACACTAAGTTTGACGAATTTGGAGAACTTTGTCCCTGACACATTTTTTGGGACGAAACGGGCCACATGTGGACCCCGCTTTGATACGAAATTGTCATTTTTGCCCTTGTGTCCAAATTAGACTCAAGGACAGGCGTTTCTAGCTATTTGATATCTTCTGAGCATGATGGTAATGTTTGTTTCAGCATCCGAAGACGTTCCTGAAGATTTCACTAATACCAGAGCTACAGTTGGAGCCAGAACCACAGGCAAGTGTACCTTGCCAAAGCTTGCAGTTCTGGTTACATATTTACTTGTCTTATTTATCTGTTATACATACTTAACCTAGGACCGTGTGACTTACTTAGCGTCCGATTAATAGTCGGGTGCCAACCCCGTACGTGGAGTTGTGTAACGTCACCTAGTGATGGATATCGTGACATTTACATTCTCGTACTTGCCATATCAAGTACATTATACCCAGGACACCTGACACGAATCATGAGACAGAATCTTCCTAAAATATTCAAGGTGATTCTGTATAGGATACAGGTTTATGACATATACATCTTTACATGCTTAGATTTTATCCTGACTTGTTGTATTAGTTTTGATCTTGCGTATTGTCACGCCCCAGTCCCAAAATACGTAGGACTAGGTCACGTAACCATGCCAGCTGGCCCGTATATATGGCAACTCCAATATATGGAAACCATATATACGTGCGTACGCCGTATAATGAACAATAATTCATAAGTGGTAAAACTAATTACAAGTCACAGGGTAATATCTAAATCTCATCCACAGAGTCAAATATACATGAATAACTAATAACCAAGTAACTAGATCTCAATATAAAGTAACTAGAGGAAGACAGTCGGATGGAAACAAATCCACTGCCGAAATAGAATATAAAAGGAACCAGATACACACCATATAAGAATAACATCTGACAATCACGAGGCTCGAAGAGAAGACCTCCTCGGGATATACGTAACATGCCTGGATCTGCTCTCCTGCGAATGCTCAAGAACATATACACCTGGCAGGGGACCAAGTCCTCAGAGGGACATAGCAAGATACATAAAAATAACATGCCATAATGTAAATACTGAATAAATAAAGGGATGTGCTAACCATCTAAGTGAATACAATTTAAAGACCTTGTAGTACGCATGGGAATGTGTGGGCTAGACATATGCTGACGTAATTCACCAATCGTCATGACTGGCTAGTATATGTGTTATATGCCCCCGATCACACGGGTAACTCTGCAATCGTCCATCCTTGCAGAACATGGAACGAAGGATAAAACAGGAATACCCCATCCTCCTCGGAGCATGGTAATGGGAACAAGAAAACCAATACCCCATCTCCGAGCAGCATGGTAACTCGCTATATATACCGTAATCCCCATCTCCGAAGAGCATGGTAACTTGAGTATATATCAGGGGGGGTGTCCCATACGCCTACTAGATGTCTTTTCCGCCCAATATAGATGTACAAGTCATGAAAACGACATGGACACCTCCTACTATGATGCAAGTCTCAATAAAATAAACAACTGAGCTAAATACCGCTACACGTGTTGCTCACACTGATGGCCAGTCGCGCATGAGGTACGCGTCCCTATATGTACTCACTCTGTGACGTGTAATGATACGTGTCAAGGCCTGGAAAGTTATATCAATAACTTCACAACTTTTAGGTGGGTCTACTAGACACTAGGTCAGACACAAGTCCTAACGTCAACGCCATCGTTGACTGCACCCGAGTCTGCTCGGACGCGCACAGTTATATAATATTGAAATAAATAAACATGTAACTAACAATAACTGAATTTAAACAGTACAACAAGGCAAGGTATACTTGTCTGGCAAGAGCTGCAAAATACAATGTCCAGATGTCAAATGCCAAGAAGTCAGAAACTATGGCCTCAGAAGAAAAGTCTCCGGATGCTGAAATAAACATCACTAACAGTCTCAGAAAATATCAAATAGCTAGAAACGCCTGTCCTTAAGTTCAATTTGGACACAGGGGCAAAAATGACAGTTTTCGGTCAAGCGGGGTCCACATGTGGGCCTCTTTGTACCGAAAAACGTGTCAGGGTCAAAGGTCTCCAAATTCGCCAAACTTAGTGTTAACAAGTCCAGAACGTCGATACGAACCCAACGGAATGTCCAGATCTGGATTCCGATGTGCCGATCACAAAATCGTCCGTCAAGTGGAGCCTGTGGGGCCCATGATACGCGATTTTGTCAACGTTCTCAGAATCGAACCAAACTTGGCTCACAGGACCAGCGTATTGCTACGTGTCCGATGGCGCAAGTTTTGTTTCGATCCGACGTGTGTACACAAAGTTGCAGCGTATTCCAGAACTGACGGATACGGAGCGGTGTCGGCGGATATGCGTTGATTCCGGTGTGCACGCACATCCAAATCAACTTCTCCGAACTCCTACACGTCCGTATCAACGTCGCGCACATTTTGGTAAAGACCGCGTGCGACCAAGTCATCCCGTTGGGCGGGGCGTACCCAGTTCCGGGGTGAATCGGGTTTTATTTTTCCTATTTTTTTATCACGGTTCGCGATCGCCACAGGACGCGATGCTCCGAGCGGGTTGCACGGGCACCGAGATGGTTACATAGTCTACACGACGTAACTGACGGAATTGAAATCAGAATTACGAGGTGAGAGAAATCGTTACCTGAACAGAGCTCGAAAAACCAAGCTTCTCCGTGTCCGACACGAGTCCGAGGGCTGTGTCCGTGTCCTGTGCCATGTCCGCGTCCACGGTGACCCTAGTGTTGCTGGAGACTGGCCGGGGCGGCCCGCTGAAGGAGAACGGCTAGGAGCTGGCCGGTCGGGGAGTGGCCGACGCTGGGGGAGGGGTTCAGCCGAGAGGGGAAGAGAGAAGGTCGGGGCAGGGAGGAGCGGGGTGGTCTCGGCCAGGGGGGGAGTTCATGGTGGAGAGGAGTTGGAGGGGTCTGGAGCCGTGTAACCCCCTGATTTTTCAGAAAATTTTAATTTAGATTTTTCATAATTTTCTGTAATTTTCTAGGATTTTCAAGAATTTATTTTAGATTCAAATATAATTAAAAATATTCCAAACTTTTATTTTAGGTTCTAAATAATAAAATATATTTTCTAGAAGTTTTTGGGAATTTTCTGAGTATTTTTAGTATTTATTGGGAGTTATTTAGGCTAATAACTAATTTTTAGGACTTGTAGAATTTATGGTGCAAGCTCAGAAATATAGAATGGACCCACGTTATTTTCTAAGGTTTATAATATTATTATATATTTTCTGGAATTATTTCAGAATTTTTGGAATAATGTTAGTATTTATTTTTAGTTTTATGGCAAAACTAATTTTTAGAGCTTTCCTAATTATAGTAGGAAATCTGTGAATATATAATTATTCCAAATATTTTTCTAAGGTTTTTAGGTTCAAAATATATTTTCTGTAATTTTTCCAGATTTTTATGATTATTTTTAATGTTTATTTTGAGTTATTTAGATTTAAAACGACTTAAATAATATTTTGATAAAGGCAAATCAAAATAAATAAATAATATAACCAAAACCATCCAATCAAATCATGACACGTGTCACCCTATCAACTTTCATTCAGCCTCTCAACATCCCTATATATATATATATTATTATAACCCTAATTATCCCATTATTTTTAGAGAGAGAGATTTTGGAGAATTGCCATCTAGGGTTTCTTCATCTTCCA
Organism: Iris macrosiphon; assembly: GCA_036927795.1. Classification (NCBI taxonomy): domain Eukaryota; kingdom Viridiplantae; phylum Streptophyta; class Magnoliopsida; order Asparagales; family Iridaceae; genus Iris; species Iris macrosiphon. The sequence continues at coordinate 145,830,803 of JAYESA010000016.1, forward strand.
GAAGCCATTGCGCATAGCTCCGGACTTCAAACGAGGCCTAGTTTCTTGCGTTAGAAAGATATTGAGGTTAGATTTCTGATTATATAATTTTTTTTTCAAAATTATGAGTATTAAATTCTGGAAAATTCGTAGAGCACAGCATGTCTGAAAATAGACGTGTTTCAATATTTTCGCGATTTTGGGAGAACCAGGAATCAGAATCATGAACCGTTTAAAGTTTTGGAAAGCTAATGTCGAGATCATTAACATATGTTTTTATCAGAATTTAATTCGATGTATTTTCATACTATTAATTCTGTAGAACTTCTAGGTTAGAATTTAACCATCGGTGCACAATACAAAATTTGTATGTGCCATATTTTCCAAACGAATTTGAATTCGAACGAGCCGTAAATTCTAGTATATTTTTGATGCTGAAATCTACAAGAAATCATGCATGAAAGTCGAGTTTGTGTCGGTTGACTTTTTGGTCAACAGATCGCCTCGATTTGCGTGCCATGAGTCTCGAGTTGATAAAATTCAGTTTCTTTGGATAAAACTTAGCAATTAACATAAAAATCAGAATAATAAGATTAAAATAGGATTTTAGAATAATTATTCTAGAATTAAATAAATTAAAATAAATTATCTTTTGACGTGATAAATTTGTAATACATAGGCTATTTGGACTGTGACTTGGACTCTGATTCATACCAGCAACAGGACCCCAGGCAAGTGTACCTTGCCAAACTCTGCAGTATTATTACATATTTTTCTTGCTTCATTTATATTGCTGTGCATGCTCAACCTAGGACCGTGTGACGTACTTAGCGTCCGATTATCAGTCGGGTGTCAACACTGTACGCAGTGTTGGGTACTGTCATCTAGAGATGGACATTCGTGACACTATATATTCTAGTACTTGTCTTATCAAGTACCATACGACCCAGGACACTTGACACTGTTCATGAGACAGGATATTCCCGAGATATTCGTGGTGATTCTGTGTAGGATACAGGACTTGACAGAGATACTATTTCTATAGATACATATGACTTGTTGCATTAGAGATGATCCCGCTTGACATGGACATGAGACATTATGGTCATGATATGCGTGATTACATTGGGTGGGGAGAGACACACAGGCTACAGGCTATTTTATTATATATATCTTCTACTATTGTGAGGTCGTAGACTCTCGGAGCAGAGCTAGACACATTACTTGTTATTACCACTACCGGCTCCCCGACACAGAGCTTGTAGTGGCTCAGCCTGAGTACTCGTGATGCTCTCATCTTGTATTTCACTTAGATGGTTACTTACTTGCCCTATTTATCTCATTATTTGCTGCACTGCTTATATTTTGGCTTGTATATTTTCTGTACCTTGCTATGTCCCTTGAGGACCTGGATATGGATTGTGTCCCCAGGATTTGAGGACGAGATCTATCCCGAGGTATACGGGACTGGAGCAGGAGTTGATCCAGGAGCTGTACCGCCATCCGAGGACGAGGTGTTAGCCGAAGACTTTTCCTGAGCATCCATGCTTCATGCTCAGTATTTATTTATTTATTTATTTTCAGTCTTTCATATTCTGGTCTGTGGAACCATTGTACTAGATATTTATCGGGTTGTTTCCCGAAGCACTTGTGAGACTGATTGATGATTTATATTTCTTTATTTACTCTATGGATCATATTTCATATCTGGTGTGGATGAGATTAGTTGTACCATGATTATCGTAGACTTGTTATATTACAGCTTAAGTATGCCCTGATGGATCCATTAAATTGGGTTTGTCCATCGGTGCGTACTGCTGGCCATTGCCACGCGTCCGGTCCCGCGGTATTTTGGGACTGGGGCGTGACATGGTTTTTGTGGTGGCCCATGCAGGTCTACGACTAAATTATTCGGTTTCAACTTAGGGACCGAGCAAGCCTGCAAATAGGATTAGAGTATAGGATCTCATCCACAACTGACTATGGCTTCTCCTCCTCCTCCTTCCAATCTATTCCGTTGAAAAATTGCATCCTGCTTGATTCATGTGCCTTCTCATTAGTTCCTTGAGTGTATCTTTCTTCTATAATATAGAAGTCTCTGTTGATAGAATGATAGGTAGGGTAACCTTCCTACTAAAAGTACAGCTAGGATATTGACACACCCCTAAGTAGAATGCTTAATGAACCCTAGCGTCCCTTACCTATAGAATAATTTACCATTATTTCTTGTTATAGTCATGAATGACCTAAGAGTAGTATAGGCACTGCTAAGAGCTAGTTAGAGATTGGACCCTAATGTTTGACCCTAGTGGTTGACCCCATTTTTGAGGAACCAATAGAAATCTAAGATCGAATGTTAGAACAGAACCTAGTGTGCATAGTGAGATAGTGTTAGGATATAGGTTCTTGTCGTGATATTAGCAGACGGTACCTCAGGAAGCCCAGAGCAACGAGTATGACATTTCCCATGAGATTATACCTCAAACACGGAGAATTGCTCGCCACCTTTACCTTAGGAAACTATGATATTATCAAGAGCCCTATATTTTAATTTCATACGTAGTTCGTCTGCGACCTTAACGTTCGCTAATGCGCAACGACTAAAATATGTTCTTCTTTTCTCCGTCTTTCAAATCGTGCCACCTGACACTTTTAATAGTAGGCCAAGTAATTTTATTCCTTGTTAAGGACCCATAGTTTGCTAGGATTATAGTTGTAGTCTTGAATTTGAAAATTTTGTGTTTGGTAGTTAGAGTTCGATAAGTTTGAGTTAATCTTATAGATTATGACCCGATGATTATCCCTTAGTGATAAATCACGTAATTTGTACCCCCACCTCGATACAAGTTATATTCCCTTTCCCTTGAGACTAGTACCACATAGTCCACTTGACCCATCAAGGCGGTGTAACTGAATGGCAATAATTGTATGCTAGCATAAGATGACAGTGTTTATTCAGACAATAGAATTTAGAGGTTCATGCCCTATTGGGTCGACTAGCAACTTAGAAAAGGAGGTTGTATGATAACTGTAGAGATTGTAGAGTCTTTTATTATTGTTGCTCATTTTTGTTCGTTTTGTGAACTTGAATAATTTGTACCTCCTTTCATCATCATCTAGCGTACTTATATTTCATATACTACCTTGACTTATTGTGCTATTTTATAGCCTAGTTTTGCAAGCTTATTCATTATCGAGCTTGTTCATGACATATGTATTATTGGGGAGGCCCACAATAATACATTTTAGAATCAGTGTATTACGGTCTGATCAACCATAGTGCGCTTGATTCGCCATCGCAATAATACCTTACGTGGATTGAGATATGTAGTGATTAGTAGACGAATATACTTGCCCTAGACATGTCTGACATATCGTATCGGTTACATAACTGTACTAATACGAGCAGGCGAACAAAGGATTACCAAAATAGGATTTCAATCCACAACTGCTTTGACAATTCCCAATTGAATTCTTTAAACGCCTTGATCCCAATACTTCTATTCTATTACGCTGCCCTTGAACTCTTTATTATTGGTCTCCGTCTTCCCTTATTTCGGAAAGACAAAACCTCGTGCTTGGTATAAATTGATACACAGAGAATACTAGATATACCCCATAGGTCGATCACATACTTGAGGATTATTCTTTCGTAATTAAGGACATATCATATGTGATATGATCGACATTGAAGTTCGAGGATTGAATGACATGAGTAAACATATTAAGGAATATTCTTTTAAGGTATATAGCCTTATGTGATAGATGGGTAAATTCTAAGTTGGGTAGTAGTGCATTGTCAACTCGAGAGGAATTTCTTTTAGATTGTGATCGAGTAAGATTAAATTGGGAGAGGTTCAAGCCATTTTAATTTTGAGAATTTTAGAAGAATGACTAAGATGATGAGGATTAATGAATTGATATTGAGGACCCAATATTTATACCTTAAGTACATGATTTAAAATTTTGAACAATGAAGGTAAAATCATCAACTTGAAATTTAGAGGATAAAAAGATAGAATTTCAGACTTGAACATTGGTGGACTGCATTTAAATTATTTTTTCAATTTGATGATTTGAGTTAAAATAAAAACTTGATGGTTGATACCTATTTGAAATATTAAGGATGTGAATGGAATTTAAGAAGTTGAAGCATACCAAAAATTTATAAGTGAAAATAGGAATAATAAGGGACTCGAATTACTTCTAGAGGAGATTATGATAATTGGAGATCGTGAGATAAAATTGATATGCGTATTTAAATCTTGAAGATGATATATGGATTTAATTTAAATTTGGATATGGATAATTTGAAAAAGCGAGAAGAGATAACCATAGGTTGAATTTGATTGGATCAGTGGTCATCTTAACCTAGAAGTGATTGCAATGGATATGATTAGGATTTTAATTATCGCAAGGAGATTGTGATTGACTTGCCTTATGTACACGAAGGATTAACAAATTATGCCTTATTTTAATTTTGAGGACGACATTATCTTAAGTTGGCTGGATTGTGAAACCCCCTCACCTAAGAAGTAGACCTACTTGGCTTAGATAGTGAGACTGAGGCTAGCTCGAATCCACTTAGGAATAGAACACGACATTTTTCATTTAGTTTTACAATATGGTATCCCTCGGCGCGCCATACCATTGCTTCGATAATTGGAGCACTTCCCTAGTCATTGCCTTCCTACAAATTTCACACCTTGTCCTAGACATGTCCATCCTCCAATTTTCATCTTTGTGCAACATTTCAATTGTGGGGCGCTTTTATGCAAAAGAGCATTAAGGTGTCCACACTATTGGACATGACACACGAAGAAACCTATTTTCACTCATGTGAATTTCTTCCATGATTTTCGGAATGTGCAACGTGCAACATCGTCCACTCCGTTAAACCTAGCCTTGCATTTTAACCAATACAAATCTTAGACCATCCTTGACTTCTACCATGGCTTAATTTTAATTTCGAGGACGAAATTTTTATAAGTTGGGTAGATTGTAACCCCCTGATTTTTCAGAAAATTTTAATTTGGATTTTTCATAATTTTCTGTAATTTTCTAGGATTTTCAAGAATTTATTTTAGATTCAAATATAATTAAAAATATTCCAAACTTTTATTTTAGGTTCTAAATAATAAAATATATTTTCTAGAAGTTTTTGGGAATTTTCTGAGTATTTTTAGTATTTATTGGGAGTTATTTAGGCTAATAACTAATTTTTAGGACTTGTAGAATTTATGGTGCAAGCTCAGAAATATAGAATGGACCCACGTTATTTTCTAAGGTTTATAATATTATTATATATTTTCTGGAATTATTTCAGAATTTTTGGAATAATGTTAGTATTTATTTTTAGTTTTATGGCAAAACTAATTTTTAGAGCTTCTCCTAATTATAGTAGGAAATCTGTGAATATATAATTATTCCAAATATTTTTTTAGGGTTTTTAGGTTCAAAATATATTTTCTGTAATTTTTTCCAGATTTTTATGATTATTTTTAATGTTTATTTTGAGTTATTTAGATTTAAAACGACTTAAATAATATTTTGATAAAGGCAAATCAAAATAAATAAATAATATAACCAAAACCATCCAATCAAATCATGACACGTGTCACCCTATCAACTTTCATTCAGCCTCTCAATATCCCTATATATATATATTATTATAACCCTAATTATCCCATTATTTTTAGAGAGAGAGATTTTGGAGAATTGCCATCTAGGGTTTCTTCATCTTCCAGAAGCCATTGCGCATAGCTCCGGACTCCAAACGAGGCCTAGTTTCTTGCGTTAGAAAGATATTGAGGTTAGATTTCTGATTATATATTTTTTTTTTCAAAATTATGAGTATTAAATTCTGGAAAATTTGTAGAGCACAGCATGTCTGAAAATAGACGTGTTTCAATGTTTTCGCGATTTTGGGAGAACCAGGAATCAGAATCATGAACCGTTTAAAGTTTTGGAAAGCTAATGTCGAGATCATTAACATATGTTTTTATCAGAATTTAATTCGATGTATTTTCATACTATTAATTCTGTAGAACTTCTAGGTTAGAATTTAACCATCGGTGCACAATACAAAATTTGTATGTGCCATATTTTTCAAACGAATTTGAATTCGAACGAGCCGTAAATTCTAGTATATTTTTGATGCTGAAATCTACAGGAAATCATGCATGAAAGTCGAGTTTGTGTCGGTTGACTTTTTGGTCAACAGATCGCCTCGATTTGCGTGCCATGAGTCTCGAGTTGATAAAATTCAGTTTCTTTGGATAAAACTTAGCAATTAACATAAAAATCAGAATAATAAGATTAAAATAGGATTTTAGAATAATTATTCCAGAATTAAATAAATTAAAATAAATTATCTTTTGACGTGATAAATTTGTAATACATAGGCTATTTGGACTGTGACTTGGACTCTGATTCATACCAGCAACAGGACCCCAGGCAAGTGTACCTTGCCAAACTCTGCAGTATTATTACATATTTTTTTTGCTTCATTTATATTGCTGTGCATGCTCAACCTAGGACCGTGTGACGTACTTAGCGTCCGATTATCAGTCGGGTGTCAACACTGTACGCAGTGTTGGGTACTGTCATCTAGAGATGGACATTCGTGACACTATATATTCTAGTACTTGTCTTATCAAGTACCATACGACCCAGGACACTTGACACTGTTCATGAGACAGGATATTCCCGAGATATTCGTGGTGATTCTGTGTAGGATACAGGACTTGACAGAGATACTATTTCTATAGATACATATGACTTGTTGCATTAGAGATGATCCCGCTTGACATGGACATGAGACATTATGGTCATGATATGCGTGATTACATTGGATGGGGAGAGACACACAGGCTACAGGCTATTTTATTATATATATCTTCTACTATTGTGAGGTCGTAGACTCTCGGAGCAGAGCTAGACACATTACTTGTTATTACCACTACCGGCTCCCCGACACAGAGCTTGTAGTGGCTCAGCCTGAGTACTCGTGATGCTCTCATCTTGTATTTCACTTAGATGGTTACTTACTTGCCCTATTTATCTCATTATTTGCTGCACTGCTTATATTTTGGCTTGTATATTTTCTGTACCTTGCTATGTCCCTTGAGGACCTGGATATGGATTGTGTCCCCAGGATTTGAGGACGAGATCTATCCCGAGGTATACGAGACTGGAGCAGGAGTTGATCCAGGAGCTGTACCGCCATCCGAGGACGAGGTGTTAGCCGAAGACTTTTTCTGAGCATCCATGCTTCATGCTCAGTATTTATTTATTTATTTATTTTCAGTCTTTCATATTCTGGTCTGTGGAACCATTGTACTAGATATTTATCGGGTTGTTCCCCGAAGCACTTGTGAGACTGATTGATGATTTATATTTCTTTATTTACTCTATGGATCATATTTCATATCTGGTGTGGATGAGATTAGTTGTACCATGATTATCGTAGACTTGTTATATTACAGCTTAAGTATGCCCTGATGGATCCATTAAATTGGGTTTGTCCATCGGTGCGTACTGCTGGCCATTGCCACGCGTCCGGTCCCACGGTATTTTGGGACTGGGGCGTGACAAGCCGGCCGGGGTCGGGTGGCTGAAGGCGGAGCTCGAGGAAGAGAAGAGGGAAGGAGATGGGGCTCTGGCGGAGGAGAGAGTTGGCTCGCCGTGGTGGTTCGCCGTGGTGGGGGGGCGGTGGAGAGGCTGCTCGGGGAGACTGTGCACAGGAGTTGGGGTCGGCTTCGGTCGTCGAGGGGGAATGGAGGAGATGGTGATGATGGTGGTGGTGGTGATGGAGGGAAGAGGGAGGCTGGGGGTCGGGGTCGTGGGGGTGGAGGAGAAGGGGGTGGTGGGTCGAGGGTGGCTGCTGTCGAGGCCGGTGGGGGAGAAAGAGGGAGGCGTGGGTCGACGGATCCAGTCGAGTGGGGAAGAGGGAAGGAGACGAGGAACAGGGAGGGGTGGTGGAGGTCGGGAAAGAGGGAGCTCGGGGGGGGGAAGGAGAAGAGGAGGAGGAGCTCGCTGGCGGGGGGGTCGGCCGCCGCCGCGCCGGCTAGATCGGGTCGGGGAAAGGGAAGAAGGAGGCTGAGGAGAGAGGGCCAGCGGGGGGGAAAGCGCCGTGGAGTGGGGGAGGGTCCGGCGGGGGCTCGGCACCGGCGGGGGACTACTCCGGCGGGGGAGGGAGTAGCCGACGGCTAGGGGGGGTCGGCTGCGGCCCGGGTAGGTTTAGGGTTTTGTTTTATTTTCTTTTCTTTTTCTTTTATAGAATAATATATTATTTTAATATGTAAAATATCTATAGATATTTTTAGGATATTTTGGGATATTTCCCGGGATCTTTTCGGGATCTTTTCGGGTGGGTCCCGTCTCCAAATGGACGGTGCAGGTTCACCGGCCAGTGAGGGGGTGATACCTCGTACTGAAATTTGCAGGAAAGTCCCTGTAATTTTATAAATTGCGTAAAGTCCTAGTTTTGGGAAATTGTGCAATTACGAATTTGTCTGGAAAAACACCCGATTCCGAAAAATACTAAAATGCACAGAATTGAGGGAAATTGCTGTGTGAGGGTCCTGAGGGGGTGGGGGTGAGTCTGGGCAGAGGTTGGGCCTGGTTTCTGGGGGATACGGGTCACCATATTTATTAATTAATAAATACTGCGCACGGTGTTCTCTAATTATTTAGAGGTTACATATATTGGAGTTGCCATATATGTAAACTCCCTCACCCAAAATAGGTATTTTGTGTATATTTTATATTATTATATTTATTATAGATGTTGAATTTATTTAGAATATTCTCTTAGTTAATTAGAAAATAAAAATTTTAGTATATTTACTTATATAAATATTTATTTAAAATTATTTTATGTTATTTTAGATTTTTGGAGATTTTTCTAGAATTTTTGGTAATTAAAACTTAGAAAACATAAATTTTTAGGACTTCTATGATTTACTATATGACCATACTTGCATGTCGTTCCTACCAAATATTTATTTTAGTTTAAAATATTTAATTATATTTTTGTAATTTATTTAGAATTTTAAGAAATTTATTTAGATTTTAAAATTATTTAGGATTTATTTGGATATATATAGTCTTAATATTAGATAGATGCTAATTTAGTGTTAATAGATATTAATAAGATTTTATAAATTATTTGTATTATCTTTAATTATATTTAAGATTATAAATTATTGAGATAAATTCAAACTCTATTTTAAATTAATTCAAATCCTGAACCTACTAGGAAATCAACTTCATGCATATCCTATCCTTATTTAAATTCATCATAATCCTATCCAAATTAACCAATCCTAGTCGTATTTAATTAAGTAGTGTCCACCATTATAAATACCTCATCCTTCATATTTTTCTTCCCCAAATTTCTCTCTTTTTCGTCCAAAAAAATAGTCAAAATTCGTCATAAATTCAGCCTCATTTTCTACTAGTTATGACGAATTAAAAAGATGATATCTCCTAGCTCCGGACTCCAAACGTGCTCAAGTTTTTTTTTGTTAGAACGATAATGAAGTTAGCTTTCTGATTATATAAATTGTTTTTCTAATTATGAGTATTAAATTCTGAAAAATTCGTAGAGCACAGCATGTCCGAAAATAGATGTGTTTCGATATTTTTGCCATTCCGGGAGAACCAGGAATCAGAATTACGAACCGTTTAAAGTTTCGGAAAGCTAATGTCGAGATCATCGACATATATTTTTCCCAGAATTTATTTCGAAGTATTTATATACTGTTAATTCTGTAGAACTTCTAGGTTAGAATTTAACCATCGGTGCACAATACAAAATTTGTATGTGCCATAATTCCCAAACGAATTTGAATTCGGACGAGCTGTAAATTCTAGCATATTTTTGACGCTAAAATCTACAGGAAATCATGCATAAAAGTTGAGTTTGTATCGGTTGACTTTTTGGTCAACAGATCGCCTCGATTTGCGTGCCATCAGTCTCGAGTTGATAAAATTCAGTTTCTTTAGGCAAAATTTAGGAATTAACATAAAAATCAGAATAATAAGATTAAATTAGGATTTTAGAGTAATTATTCCAAAATTAAATAAATTATCTTTTGACGTGATAAATTTGTAATACATAGGCTATTTGGACTGTGACTTGGACTCTGATTCATACCAGCAGCAGGACCCCAGGCAAGATACCTTGCCAAGTTGTTTACAGTATTTTACATGCTTAGTATATTTCTGTATAATTATTTCATTCTGTTTATTTAGTGCATGTGTAGTTCCTTCAGTCATTACTATATATTAGATATGTTGACACACACTTGACACTTAGTATCATAGAGGACAATCATTAGGCGTATGGACTTTTAACCACTCTGGTAACACCGTAGTCACTAGCACGCACTATGGTGGGTCGTGTCCGATGGTCGCTACCCCCGAGGTATGTCGATTGATGGAGTCCGAGGGTCGCTACCCCCGAGGTATGACGGCTGGTGATGTCCACTGACGAGCATGAGGTTGTGAGGATTAGATCGAGTAGCCTACCCTTGCCCATACGTCGAAAAGTTGTCCTCATTTGCATTCATATAGATTGTCTTGTACAGCGTACTTATTTATTTTCAAATTATATGCATGTCTACTGTATTCAAGTTGGCTCGTATTTTCTGTATCTTGTTACGTCCCTTTGAGGACCTGGTCCGCTGCCAGGTGTACCTGTTCTTGAGTATTTGCAGGAGCACAGATTTGGATAGCTATAGATGCTTCGTGGACGTCTTCTCTCGAGCCGTGATTGATAGCTGGTACTTATATTGTTTAATGGTGTTGTACTTATATTGTATTTACTTTCTCATTTGAGTTGGTAGTGGATTTGTTTCCATCCAACTATCATCCTTAGATACTCCTTATTGAGATCTAGTTTCGTAGACATTGGTTATTTTATTCATATTTGATTTTCGTGGATGAGATCTAGATTATACCCTGTGACTTGTGACATATGTTTATACCACTTGTGGATTTGATATTCATATTACAGCGTACGTGTGGATTTGGTTTCCATATATTGGAGTTGCCATATCCATGCGGTTGGCATGCTTACGTGTCCTAGTCCTACGTATTTTTGGGACTGGGGCGTGACAATATATACGGGCGGCTGGCATAGTTACGTATTCTAGTCCTACGTATTTTGGGACTGGGGCATGACATGGTTTGCACGGGGACCCAGGTTGTCGTTTAGTGACAGATTGGATACAAGTCACTTCTACGCCCGAGGTGAGACAAAATCAGATGTCCTGTCAAAAGCTATTTCTTTTTGCACAGGGCTCTAGGCGTATCTCTGTATTTAATGCACGAGATTAGGTCATGGCTGGGAAAAACCAAGGCTGTAACAAACACGCTCACATCCTATCATTATATTCTACACATAATCAGGTCACTCTACGCTGGTTATCTATTATTCATGAATCATCAAGTCTACGCAGGGCAGTTACCTACGTGGCTCTCATGACACAAGATAAGGAAGACTAAGGGATCGTGGGTAGCAGTTGTCATAACTGCAGCGTAAAGGAGATAATATTCTGTATAATCTGGTTTTTATGCCAACAAGGCAGTCGTTTGGTTCTTACGCCATCAACGGTCAAATGGATTTTACGCCAACAAGGGTAAAGGGTCTCTGGCGTAAAACTGGATTTATCTAAACATAGGATGAGGTTTAAATCCTAGTGTTCAACCTTAGATTTCTATGGGTTTCTCAAGACTATGGTCAATACTTATGATCAATTGTCTAACTAATCCTAGTAATATTTATACTACTCTCAAGTCATACGTAAATACGTCAAGGAACAATGGTAAGTTAATCTATAGGTAGTGATGCTAGGGTTTATTAGGTAGTAGGGAAGACTAGGGTTTATTTAGGAAATATGGAAGACTAGGGTTCCTTAAGTAATCTGAACTTAATGATATGTCAATGCCCTAGTTGTATTCTAAGTGGGAATATTACCCTAAGTATCATTCTATCAACAAGGATTTCTATATTCTAGCAGGGGCTATACTTAAGGAATTATCAGGGAAGCACATGATTCAAGCAAGATGCAATTATGTAAGTAGGAAAGACTGGAAGGAAGATAAGTCATAGTCAATTATGGATGAGATCCTATACTTTAATCCTAGGTGCAGGCTTGCTCGGTACAGTAACGTAACCGAGACAATATGCTCTGACCTGCATGGGCCACCACTAAAAACATGTCACGCCCCAGTCCCAAAATATATAGGACTAGGTCACGTAACCATGCCAGCTGGCCCGTATATATGGCAACTCCAATATATGGAAACCATATATACGTGCGTACGTCGTATAATGAACAATAATTCATAAGTGGTAAAACTAATTACAAGTCACAGGGTAATATCTAAATCTCATCCACAGAGTCAAATATACATGAATAACTAATAACCAAGTAACTAGATCTCAATATAAAGTAACTAGAGGAAGACAGTCGGATGGAAACAAATCCACTGCCGAAATAGAATATAAAAGGAACCAGATACACACCATATAAGAATAACATCTGACAATCACGAGGCTCGAAGAGAAGACCTCCTCGGGATATACGTAACATGCCTGGATCTGCTCTCATGCGAATGCTCAAGAACATATACACCTGGCAGGGGACCAGGTCCTCAGAGGGACATAGCAAGATACATAAAAATAACATGCCATAATGTAAATACTGAATAAATAAAGGGGTGTGCTAACCATCTAAGTGAATGCAATTTAAAGACCTTGTAGTACGCATGGGAATGTGTGGGCTAGACATATGCTGACGTAATTCACCAATCGTCATGACTGGCTAGTATATGTGTTATATGCCCCCGATCACACGGGTAACTCTGCAATCGTCCATCCTTGCAGAGCATGGAACGAAGGATAAAACAGGAATACCCCATCCTCCTCGGAGCATGGTAATGGGAACAAGAAAACCAATACCCCATCTCCGAGCAGCATGGTAACTCGCTATATATACCGTAATTCCCATCTCCGAAGAGCATGGTAACTTGAGTATATATCAGGGGGGGTGTCCCATACGCCTACTAGATGTCTTTTTCGCCCAATATAGATGTACAAGTCATGAAAACGACGTGGACACCTCCTACTATGATGCAAGTCTCAATAAAATAAACAACTGAGCTAAATACCGCTACACGTGTTGTTCACACTGATGGCCAGTCGCGCATGAGGCACGCGTCCCTACATGTACTCACTCTGTGACGTGTAATGATATGTGTCAAGGCCTGGGAAGTTATATCAATAACTTCACAACTTTTAGGTGGGTCTACTAGACACTAGGTCAGACACAAGTCCTAACGTCAACGCCATCGTTGACTGCACCCGAGTCTGCTCGGACGCGCACATTTATATAATATTAAAATAAATAAATATGTAACTAACAATAACTGAATTTAAACAGTACAACAAGGCAAGGTATACTTGCCTGACAAGAGCTGCAAAATATAATATCCAGATGTCAAATGCCAAGAAGTCAGAAACTATGGCCTCAGAAGAAAAGTCTCCGGATGCTGAAATAAACATCACTAACAGTCTCAGAAAATATCAAATAGCTAGAAACGCCTGTCCTTAAGTTCAATTTGGACACAGGGGCAAAAATGACAGTTTTCGGTCAAGCGGGGTCCACATGTGGTCCGCTTTGCACCGAAAAACGTGTCAGGGTCAAAGGTCTCCAAATTCGCCAAACTTAGTGTTAACAAGTCCAAAACGTCGATACGAACCCAACGGAATATCCAGATCTGGATTCCGATGTGCCGATCACAAAATCGCCCGTCAAGTGGAGCCTGTGGGGCCCATGATACGCGATTTTGTCAACGTTCTCAGAATCGAACCAAACTTGGCTCACAGGACCAGCGTATTGCTACGTGTCCAATGGCGCAAGTTTCGTTTCGATCCGACGTGTGTACACAAAGTTGCAGCGTATTCCAGAACTGACGGATACGGGGCGGTGTCGGCGGATATGCGTTGATTCCGGTGTGCACGCACATCCAAATCAACTTCTTCGAACTCCTACATGTCCGTATCAACGTCGCGCACGTTTTGGTAAAGACCGCGTGCGACCAAGTCATCCCGTTGGGCGGGGCGTACCCAGTTACGGGGTGAATCGGGTCGTTATTTTTCCTGTTTTTGGATCACGGTTCGCGATCGCCACAGGACGCGATGCTCCGAGCGGGTTGCACGGGCACCGAGATGGTTACATAGTCTACACGACGCAACTGACGGAATTAAAATCGGAATTACGAGGTGAGAGAAATCGTTACCTGAACAGAGCTCGAAAAACCAAGCTTCTCCGTGTCCGACACGAGTCCGAGGGCTGTGTCCGTGTCCTGTGCCCTGTCCGCGTCCACGGCGACCCTAGTGTTGCTGGAGACTGGCCGGGGCGGCCCGCTGAAGGAGGACGGCTAGGAGCTGGCCGGTCGGGGAGTGGCCGACGCTGGCGGAGGGGTTCAGCCGAGAGGGGAAGAGAGAAGGTCGGGGCAGGGAGGAGCGGGGTGGTCTCGGCCAGGGGGGAGTTCATGGTGGAGAGGAGTTGGAGGGGTCTGGAGCCGGCCGGGGTCGGGTGGCGGAAGGCGGAGCTCGAGGAAGAGAAGAGGGAATGAGATGGGGCTCTGGCGGAGGAGAGAGTTGGCTCGCTGCGATGGTTCGCCGTGGTGGGGGGGCGGTGGAGAGGCTGCTCGGGGAGGCTGTGCACAGGAGTTGGGGTCGGCTTCGGTCGTCGAGGGGGAATGGAGGAGATGGTGATGATGGTGGTGGTGGTGATGGAGGGAAGAGGGAGGCTGGGGGTCGGGGTCGTGGGGTGGAGGAGAAGGGGGTGGTGGGTCGAGGGTGGCCGCTGTCGAGGCCGGTGGGGGAGAAAGAGGGCGGTGTGGGTCGACGGATCCAGTTGAGTGGGGAAGAGGGGAGGAGACGGGGAACAGGGAGGGGTGGTGGAGGTCGGGAAAGAGGGAGCTCGGGGGGGGGGAGGAGAAGAGGAGGAGGAGCTCGCTGGCGGGGGGGTCGGCCGTCGCCGCCGCGCCGGCTAGATCGGGTCGGGGAAAGGGAAGAAGGAGGCTGAGGAGAGAGGGCCAGCGGGGGGGGAAGCGCCGTGGAGTGGGGGAGGGTCCGGCGGGGGCTCGGCGCCGGCGGGGGACTACTCCGGCGGGGGAGGGGGTAGCCGACGGCTAGGGGGGGTCGGCTGCGACCAGGGTAGGTTTAGGGTTTTATTTTATTTTATTTTCTTTTTCTTTTATAGAATAATATATTATTTTAATATGTAAAATATCTATAGATATTTTTAGGATATTTTGGATATTTCCCGGGATCTTTTCGGGATCTTTTCGGATGGGTCCCGTCTCCAAATGGACGGTGCAGGTTCACCGGCCAGTGAGGGGGTGACACCTCGCACTGAAAGTTGCAGGAAAGTCCCTGTAATTTTATAAATTACGTAAAGTCCTAGTTTTGGGAAATTGCGCAATTATGAATTTGTCTGGGAAAACACCCGATTCCGAAAAATACTAAAATGCACAGAATTGAGAGAAATTACTGTGTGAGGGTCCTGAGGGGGTGGGGGTGAGTCTGGGCAGAGGTTGGGCCTGGTTTCTGGGGGATACGGGTCACCGTATTTATTAATTAATAAATACTGCGCACGGTGTTCTCTAATTATTTAGAGGCAGGTAAGGCCATAATTTTTCTACGGTGTCAATATACTAAATGTAGTATACTCAGTGTAGAATATTAACGTATTTTTGTTTGGGCAAAACAGGTGCATGTTGGGCCTCTAATCTCTATTGGAACAGGGATGGGTACAGATCTAGGAATTTAATTACGCTCGTTTGTAACGATATTTGTGCGTCTCAAACGAGACTCATTTTAGCACATATGTGAGTTGTACAGAGTTCAGAAAAATAGTCTGACATGTCTAGGACAGGTATGTAAACTTTGTTCAGGGATAACAGTCAAGCTAAAGCTCCAAATAATTAGGAGATGGACATGTGCACAAGTTAACAGGATATGTAGGAAAATTTTATTAAAATATTGCCATAAATCCTAAATTGTTAAAATAATCCTAAAAATACTGAAATCTGGTCGAGGAGGTTTACACGTATCATGTACATCGTGAACTGTGACGTGAGATTACATTGGGTGGGGAGAGTATTACCATATCAAAGGCTGATTATGTTATAAATATTGTCATCTGGAGGTGTCTTGGTCTCTGATACAGAGCTTTGGCGCAAGTTCTGGCCCTTCGAGAGAATACTGCTATAGGTTTCTCCGACACTGATCCTATAGTAGTCTCAGCCCGAGTATGATTAAAACTCTCACTTGCATATCACTTAGCTGGTTTATTTATTTACCCTATTGTTGAATTTATTGCTGCACTATATTTATTTTGGCATGAGTTATTTTGTACCTTGCTATGTCCCCTGAGGACCTGGATCTGGATTATGTCCCCAGGATTAGCAAAGGATATCTATCCTGAGGTCTACGGAACATGAGCACTTCTCGGAGCAGTACCAGAACCTGAGGACGAGATCGTGCCAGAGGACTTCTCCTGAGTATTGTCTTTATATACTCAATTATTTCTGTTTCTAGTCATTCCTTTATTTTTTTGTTTATTGCATTGATGTATCAGACTTATTCTCGGGTTGTTCCCCGAGACACTTTTATTGAGACATGTTAGATAATATTTATTTGCATTTATTCTGGCCTTTGATCTGTGTTTATATTATGTGGATGAGATTAGAATAGAATGTGACTTGTATCATTGGACCTATCTATTGTTGTACTACAGCTTAAGTACGCCCCGATGGATCCATTAAATTGGGTTTGTCCATCGGTGCGTGCTGCTGGCCATTGCCACGTGTCCAGTCCCTCGTTATTTTGGGACTGGGGCGTGACATACGTCGCTCTGAGGACATGGTCCCTTTCCAGGTGTAGACGATCTTGACTATTCACAGGAGCACGGATCAGGACTTGTTACTTCTCTCTCTTTCGAGGAGGTCTTCTCTTCGAGCCTCATTGTTCATTAGATGTACTTATTTTGTTTCTCTTATATTCTAGTTTGGTAGTGGATTTGTTTCCACCCGACTACTTGTTCTTATCAAGCATTTTATACTTGATTCAGTTATATAGTTGATTGGTTATTTGATTCTGTGGATGAGATCTAGTTATGCCCTGTGACTTATGACATAAATATATACCACTTATGAATTGTTATTCATAATACAGCATACGTATGTGTTATGATTTTCATATATTGGAGTTGTCATATACATACGGCTGGCATGCTTACGTATTCCTAGTCCTACGTATTTTGGGACTGGGGCGTGACATATTTTAGTGGTGGCCCATGCAGGTCGAGAGCATATTGTCTCGGTTACATTACTGTACCGAGTAAGCCTGCACATAGGATTAGAATATAGGATCTCATCCACTTATTTAATCATCACCCTTGATTTTATTTCATATTCTTATTTGATTGATTGCTTGCATTGCATCTTGCTTGATCCTTTCACAACGTTAATATTATCTTTTCTTTCGTGATTGATGGGGGTCAGGAAGGTGACTTGTACTGGGTATATACACTATATTGATCAATAACACTATTAGTTAAATTCTTATAAGTTGGGTAGTATGCCTCATAACCTAGTATCACATAGCCCTTTTGACCTATTAATGAAGTGTAATTGAATGACATTAACTATATGCTAGCATAAGTCGATAGTGTTTATCCAGATTGTAGAACTTAGAGGCCCATACCCCCATTTGGTCGACTAGAGACTTAGACAAGAGTTAGTATGGCAACTGTAGAGGCACAACACCGGACGAGTCTCATCTTCTTGATGAATTTAAATTATTTTGTACCTTTCTCCATCATAATCCAGCGTACTTATATTTTCTGGACTACCTCGACTTATGCTGTTATTATAGCCTAGTTTTGCAAGTTTATTCTTTTATCGAACTTGTTCATGAGATGTGTGTTATTAGGGACGCCCACTAATACATTGTCTAAATCAGAATCAGTATATTATGGTCTAGCTAACCTTAGTGCGCTTGGTTCACTCTTCGCATGACTACTTTACGTGGATTGAGATATAGTTGACTTAGCTTGTTAGACGAATATACTTGCCCTCTAGACTGATCAGAGCATATCATATCAGGTACATAACTGTTCTGATATAAACATGTGAATAGAAATTTAGCAAAATATGATTTCAATCCACAATTGCCTTGACAACTCCCTTTTGAATTCTTTAATCGCCTTGAACCTCGTACTTGTACTCTATCACCTACTCCTTGAATTCTTTATTATTGTTCTTCATCTTCCCATATTTCGGAAAGACGACGTTCGTGCTTGGTATAAGTTTGATACACGGAGAGTACTATATATACCCCATAGGCCAGTCACATTACTTGGTGACTATCTTTTGTAATTAAGGGCACAAAATATGTGAGATATTTTATGGATTGAATAACACGATTAAATAATTTGAGAAAGTTTTTCTTAAATGTATAGCCTATGTGATAGATCGATAAATTCTAAGTTGGGTAGAAATTGCATTGTCAACTTGAGGTAAAAAAAATTTAGATTGTGATCAAGTAAGATTAGATTGAGAGATTTAAGTCATTTTAATTTTGAGAAATTTTAGAAGAATGATTTAGATTATGATGATTTAACTTTAAAGATAAGAATGCCTTATAGAATAAATTTTAAAATTTTGATATTGCAGACCAAATATTTATAATTTGAGCACATGATTTTAATTTTGAATATTAGAGATTGAATTAACAATTTAAATCTTGAAAAAAAAAATTAGAACTCTAAACATGAACATTGATGGATGGAATTCAAAATTTTACAATTTGATGATTTGAATTAAAAGTTAATTTTTTGTTGTTGGATCAGCTATTTGAAATATTGATAATAGAAATTGAATTTAAAATTTGAAGAGTACAAAAATTCTTAAGTTGAGAATAGGAATAAGATTTGATTAGAATTGTTTATTATTCAAAATCTATAGGAGATTATGATAGTTGGAAATCGTGATTTCAATTTTGATATGGGATGTCATATAGATTTGAATTAGATTTGGATGTTGATTATTTAAAAATCAAAAATAGATTACGATTGGCTGAATTTTGATTAAACAATGATTATTTTAAATTTGAAGTAATTGCGATGGATTTGAATAGATTTTGTTATTTAGAATTTTGAAAGATATTGCTATAGACTTGCCTTATATACGAATGTGAAGGATTTAACAAATCATGCCTTATTTTTAATTTTGAGGACAATTTTTTTTAAAGTTGGGTAGATTGTAAATTCCCTCACCAAAAAATAGGTATCTTGTGTGTATTTTTTATTTCTTGTATTTGTTTTAGATTATTTTTTTCAATCAATTAAAATTCAATAATTTTATTAGGACACTTCACCGTGATTTGGACATTAATAATATAGGATGGCCCCAAAATCTGTATCTCCCTTCATAGGAAGTAGCATATACAAGAGACACTACCTTTAGAATCTTTTCGTGGCAAAAAAAATCGATCCATTAGCATTAGTATGACACTAATGTAACGACTATAGATTCTGTGTTAAATATTTAGATATTATATATATATATATTTTTTATTTGTGGTTATTTTTCTATCCCAACTTCCTACAATTAGCATCCCATAAATTTTTATGCCAAATTGGACAAATTTTCTTTTTTAAGACTGCATATTATTTACTATTATCCTATTTTGTAGGATATCCATTTAGTTATTTACTTAGTTAATTGGATAATACAATTATTTAATTTATTATAACTAGATAAATATTTAATTATTAATTACAAAATATTTCATAAAATATTTTGGGACTGAGACGTGACATGGCATATCTTAATTTTGTACTTGATCTGTACAAATAATAGGGACATTTGCTAGTTTTTATTTTAGTGGGGGTATATGCTATGCTAGTTTTTTTTTAGTGGGTATATGCTATGCTATTTTTTTTTAGTGGAGGTATATACTAGTTTTAACATTTTATTTGGGGGCATTTACTAAAATATCCATAGTGTTATCTATTAGTTTCTCTCAAAATTGTTTGGGTATTTTATTTTGAATCTATAAAATTTTAATATATACAATTATCTATGTTATTTAAATATAACTAATTTTGCATACGGATAATAATAATAAAAAAATGAACAAAATAGATTTTAGAATTTCACATTTCTAACAAATATATATACAATTAACAAATATATATACAATTATCTATATATATTTTTGTTAGAAAAGTGAAATTCTAAAATCTATTTTGTTCAAAATTTTATATTATTATCCGCATGCAAAATTAGTTCTATTTAAATAACATAGATAATTGTATATATATTTTAATTTTAGAGATTCGAAATAAAATATCCAAACAATTTTGAGAAAAACTAATAGATAACACTAGGGATATTTTAGCAAACGCTCCCAAATAAAATGTTAAAACTAGCGTATATCCCCACTAAAAAAATTAGCAAATGCCCCTATTATTTGTACGGATCAAGTAAAATTTTAAGATATGTCCCCACTCTTTTAACCGATTTTTTTATTTTGGGAACATTTGCTAAGTTTTTTTACTAGGGATATATACTATTTTTCACATTTTTTAGGGACATTTGCTAAAATATCCCATAACACTATTTATTTGAATTTTTTTTATTATTTAACTTTTTTGATTTAAAATTTTCAATAAATATTTTTGTTTTTGTACTATCAATGTAAATTTTTTTTGATATCATAATAAATAATTTGTTATTATCCATTTACAAAATTTAATTAATTTAGAAAGAAAGAAATAATATATATATATATATATATATATATATATATATATATATATATATATATATATATATATATATATATATCCAACTCCCACTTCTGTTTCCGTTCCCTCTCCAACTGAGCTTGCGGTCCCTCTCTCCCACCCTCAACCCGTCAACTCATTTGGTGAGATGTTCCTTTGTATGCAATTTCTCCAAAAAAAAAAATCTGACGCACAAATTCAAAGAATTTCGTCCCTTTGGACGAAAATTCCCAACTACAAATATAGTTTATCATACTGCAATGGGAGGAGCGGAAGGCCAATAATGCTAAGTTTACTACTAAATGCTTACAACCTTCTTACAACCCTCTCACCCCCTGCCATGTGGCCCACCCCTGTTCCTATTTTTCCTCCAATGAACGACCACCACGTGGTATTTCGGTCACGTGACGACCACCCGGACAGCCACCGGATCCCATTCTCATCCCTCCTCCAATGGACGACTATCACGTGGATGTCATGTGGCCGTCACATGACGATTGTAAGAGGGTTGTAGGTATTTGGTTGTAGTCATAACATATAGTCCAGCGGAAAGCCGTCAATGTCACGTGATGAAATAGGTCGAGTAATTTTTTTTTTTCCTACTTTAGACCTTTAGAGTAGATACAAATTCAAAACTAAATCATCTTTGCTATTATATTGATTTTTGAAAACAGTTCAAAATAATCCACATATGTATGTATGTATATTATTGTTTAATCAGTTTGAATGTGTTCAAAATGAATCCTATGCATATCATTGCTTAATTAAAATTTTTAATTAATTCTAGATCTTAACAAAATGTGTATGAAATCTTAAAACTATAATATCATCTAACTATTATTATCTAATTAAACATATATCCATAGTCCTTAAAAAAAATAACAAGAGTTATTTAAAATACATTTAAATAATATTTAAATTATTCAATAAATTTAATTTTTTATCTATTTTTTAGCAATATTAGATTTCTTCTAGCAAATTTTATTTGGGATAAATTTTTTTTCGATAAATTGTCTAGTACATAACAAGTTTCAGGTAATTGAAGGAAGGAGAATGTGGCGCTAGTTTAACTAACGTCAAACTGATTCGCAAATTGGAAGTCAGTATAATTGACGCCAGACTTTTATTTTATTTTATTTTTCTAAAAAAATTGGATGTCAATGTGACTGGCGTCTGATTTCTTCTCACACAGGAATGCATGCAATGCAAAATGGAATGAATGCATACAAGATGGAATGAATACAATGGATCGAATGCATGCAAGCAAGACACGGGGGTTGGGGAATGAATGCATACAAGATGAAATGAATGAAATGGAATGAATGCATGCAAAATGAATCACAAAAAAAAAGTACAGAAAGTTTGGCACACTGGTGCTAAACTTTAAAACTTTAAAATTTGGCGCAAGTGTGACCGTCGCTCAATTTTTTTAGAGAACAAATAATAAAATAAAAGTCGGACATCAGTCAAACTGACGTTCATCTCCCTTCCTGCAATTATCCGAAACTTGTCATATTCTACGCGACTTACCCACATTTTTTCATCCCAAATAAAATTTGTTTTTTTTACCGATCAAATTGTCTAAAAATAATAGATGTTTGACAAAAATTACTTGTGTAAAGAATATGTATAATGCACATTAACGTGACTAGTAGATATA
Organism: Iris macrosiphon; assembly: GCA_036927795.1. Classification (NCBI taxonomy): domain Eukaryota; kingdom Viridiplantae; phylum Streptophyta; class Magnoliopsida; order Asparagales; family Iridaceae; genus Iris; species Iris macrosiphon. The sequence goes on from JAYESA010000016.1 coordinate 145,853,321, forward strand.
AATATGTCAATACTATTGTCACCGCAAAATACTTTCGGAGTGATATTAATATTTTGTAAGTTTTGACTTTCTAAACTTTTTTTTTCTCAAGAACAACAAAAGTTATTTATTAAAAAAAATTATCTTGGTATTTTTCTCGTCTTTTTTCTCTTTCTTCATAAATCCATAAACCTCAATTTCTCCAAACTTAAAAATATAACATTCTCATCACCGTGGGTGAATCTTTGGTCATGTCTTCTCTAAAGTCCGCCGAGAAATTTTTTTCAAGTTTGGGGTACTTCTCCAACGAAAATTATTCCTAAAAATAAAGAAAAGTCGATGAATAACAAATTTGATGAACTCATCGGATCGTCGATTTCATTAGTATTTTGGAAGCTCTCAAGAGCCTCAAGGTTGTTTCTCCTTCTTTTCCTCCATTTTTGTAAAGAATGTTAGAAACCCATAATTGTATACGCTGGGACTATCAAAATTTTCAGTCCTCGTAACATAAATTTTTGTCGTATGGATTGCCAAATTTTTAACAGTGTACAAATGCCAAAATTTTGGTAGTTCCTACTAACAGATAGTTATGTTTTATGGACTGCCACAATTTTGACAGTCTTTGTACATTGTATGGCTACCAAAATTTTGGTGACCCCAGCAATAGTGTAACTATCCTGACCAAAATTCGGATAACTTCTGAACTCGTAAACCCTGATTTCTCTATTATACGTGTTTCAAAATCAAAACTTGTTAATTCAGCCTATTTCAAATTATTAAAAATAAATAAATCTTCCTTTATTAATTTAAGTAATAGAATTTCAATTAGAAATTATTAAGAATTCACTAATAAAATTTTTTTTTTTTCTAAGGTTTCTGATAGGAGAAACTAATAATTGATCATAATATTTGTTTGTAAATTCTGGATTTACATAATTCCATCTCTTACCATATTTTTCTTTTTCTTTTGCAATATTGTAGTTTAGCTTGGGGATCAAGTTTGATACACAAATATCTTCTACCTCCATTGGCAGCTCCCACCCCACTCCTCTTCCGAACCCAACCAACTCCGCTCCGGCCACGTCCATTCGACCACTTCCCTCTAGGCAGACCGGCCGCTACACCCTTTTATGTAACGTCGTGCCAGCTCCGGTCGCCCCTTCACGGAACTAGTCTCCCAACTTTCGTCCCGTTCGGTGTTACATTCCGGTTCCGCATAACCAAAATTCAACACTGAACGTCATGTCATATAAGTCTAAATTGCACTTGTGCGAGACAAAAACGTACACGGTCGATAAAATATTTTAGAAATAAAATCGTCGTAGCAAAAACGAAAAAAAAAAAAAATTTGATAGACAAAAGATATATGAAAACGATTCCCTTTATTGATAATTTACGACGACTCTTAGGCCAAAAGAACAAATTGACTATAAACAATTGATCTTATTACAATGAACGATGTTACATGGCTTACAACTCGTAAAAATAAAATATTTACAATATTTCATACATTATGTCCTTTATAAACAAAATATAACATCTTTTAGAAGAAAGCTTCAAATGAGTTCCAAATATCTCAGAACGTCTAAGCGACCCTCCGCATCTATGGAGGAGAGGGTCAATATATTAGAAAATGCATTGCTCACTGATGTTGAGAAGGACGAAGGGTTGTCTCTGCCAAATTTGCTAGAAGGTTTACCTACAATTTTTTAAAAAGAAAACACAAAGAATTGATTTTCTATCTTTTCCTTTCTGCTAAAAAAAAAACGAGGCCTACACTTTAGTTGTCTCACATCTAAGACAACAATGTTCTGCTATAACAATCCAACAAGTCGATTATAAGAAATAACTTGATGCTCTAGAGCCACAAAAGCAAACAAATCACTGAACTCGAGTGACTCTTGTGGTTACCGAGGAGATGTATAACATCCCGACTGAGTGACAGAAGGTCCATAAATCAAGTCACGAAAACATATTATTTCTTCTATTTTATAAATGTACAGTGTGCACAAAAATTTCGAACGTTACGTCGGTTCAGTGTGTATTCCACTTTCCACTTAAATATGACCATCTAAAGTGGATTAAAATTTACAAATTTAAGTATTTGTAAAAACTTTAGGATTCTTTAGAACAATTTGAATTATATATATATATATATATATATATATATATATATATATATATATATATATATATATATCACAAATAATTAATAGTTATTCCTACAAATAATTAATAGTTATTCCTAAAAGATTCATAACTGAAAGAAAAGATCTGAAACAAAGTTATGATGATATATATATATATATATATATATATATATATATATATATATATATATATATATATATATATATATCACAAATAATTAATAGTTATTCCTAAAAGATTCATAACTGAAAGAAAAGATCTGAAACAAAGTTATGATGATGATTGACAAACACGAGAAATGTGAAAGATGATAGAATAATGGAGGAGGGGAAAGCGGATGGAGACGAGTATAGCAATAGGTTACCAGGAATCCAAAATGAGAGGAAGCAACATAACACAATATTTGGGAAGAAAGATCCTGAGAAAAATAGAATCTAAATTTTTTTTATAGACAATATGGAGATCTAAACGCAAGTTTTAAATCTTAGTACTCCTTACAAAGTGGCTATTCGTGGTTCTTCCCAAATCAAACGTCAAATAGAATCCAAATTTCTTTTTATAGACAATATGGAGATCTAAACGTAAAATTTAAATATATCAATATTCTAAAAGTAAATAATCCTTACGGTGCATTTGATTGCAAGGTAAAAAATATATAGTAAATAAATTAATTCCACGAAATTATTTTGCTAGAAAAAAAAATTTTCATGGAATTTGAATTCTTTTTATGGAAAACTTAATTTAAAAATTATAGAAAATAATAGATTTTTGAAAAATAATTCTGTGAAAAATATAAACTAGTGTCACTGTTAATATATATTAGTCAATGGTCTTCATTGTTACTATAAGCAAAATTTCTAGTAGCATGCTTGGCTTCATTTTGCTTTCGTTGGGCTTCTAACATGGCCATCATTTGTTCTATCGGATAAGTCAAGCTTGATGTCCATGAAGCGCTTGGTCACCCGTCTTTGTCATTTCTCTACAAATGTGAGTAGATTTCAATAGTCTCATAACATATTATGGACTTACTATATGGGACATTGGTTTTCATAACTCAAAATCGATACTTTTACAAAAGATAGTAGCTTCCATCTATCGAGAACAAAAAAGGAATATATGGAATGGGTTTCGTATGCTTCAGCAGTATGGAGTCTCATGTATGCCATGGTGTGCATGAGGTCAGACTTTGCTCATGCAGTTGGCATAGTTTGCATATATTTTTCCAATTTAGGGAGGGTACATTGGAGTGCAGTCAAGTGGATTATACAATACATTCAGGGCACTACCGATTGAAAGCTTTTATTTGGTGGTGACGAGCTGAAGTTGGTTGGTTATACTGACATTGATATGGTTGGAGATGTAGACACGAGGAGATCGATTTCAGGCTACGTTATAATTTTCACGCCCCGATCTCCCGCAAGATCGGTCATCCCCGCTAGACGCGAATCACCTCGCCAGTGCTCCCGCTAGACGATTGCTCACATCGGGACGTGATGCCGCACGAGCACGAGCTACACCGGCGCAAGGCCATGTCCGAACATGCGATAAGATAACTAAGCCACAGAATCGCACAGATAGTCTCCAATGCAGCAGAAATTTGCACGACATGGGTAAACGATCGTTCGATAACTAGTTCATAAGGTCGTTGTAGCAGAAGCATTGAATGAACACAAGTATGATAGAAAAAAGCTCTTTTATTAATAATGAAATAAGTATTAAAAGCGACGTTAGGCCGAGATTACAAGTCGATCAAGCTCTCTCTCTCGAAACTATAAAGACGTGCCAAGCGGCTTACAACATGGGATGATACATATGTGATGTTCCAACATTATGTTCTGTATATGTACTTTAGCTCCGGACGCAACACTCCACGCCTTAGCGCGCACGAGGGGATACTCCACACCAACGAGGTTTTTTCGCACCTTGCAAGCAAGCTGGTGGGTTATCAGTACATGAATGCACTAGTGGGAAGGCTTCTCACCCGCTCAACAAATTCAAATACTTTATATTAGTTTCGTACACCAACTATTATGTTGTCTTTCTAGTATTGCCTTACGACCAGTTTCATGTCATACGATACAAAGTCTAACTCGTGTGGCAGTGCGCCGTGCGATATAAAAGTAACACGACGAGACTTACCATCTTACCACTCGTCGGAGACCACTCCACCCGCATGGACGCCATCCCCGCGAGACCCGACAACGTCGCACCACCATCCTCCTCCCCATTCTTCTCCATCACACGACCTTCCTTTGACCACCCTCACCGACCTCAGTCCACTACTCGACCGACTTCTCACCACCGGACCCGACGGCCATCAACCCGTCGACAACCGCCTCCCTTCACCAGCACCTCCCTGCACCGTTCCTAGTCGGACCACCACTACCATTAACCATCATCACGACCTCCTCTCCCTCGACGACGCAGACCGACCGCCTGGATCTTCTCCCCGAGTCCACCACCGTCGAACTCCACGACTGAACCACTCTCCGTCGGAGTCAACACGGCCACCACCACTCCACGTCCTCCGTCATCTTCCCCGGCCAACTTCGGCCAGACCAGCCCTGCTCTCCTTCACAACCCGCCGAGTCTCCGTCGACCACAGCGGCCAAACAGCCGACTGCACCACCCTCTCCCTGCTCTCTCCTCCTCCTCGATAGAGCAGCACCGTTCCCCGCAGCCAAGCCCATCCTCGTCGGACCTCGCTGACAGCCTCTCCTCGACCCACTGATCGCCTGAGCTCTCCTCCGGCCATCCCTGTTCATCATCACCATCATTATCATCATCATCACTATCATTTATCATCATCACCTTCATCATCATCATCACTATCATCATCATCATCGTCGTCGTCATCATCATCGTCATCATCGTCGATCCCGTGCGTGCCCGCTAAGGTTCGTACATGTCCCCTCTTCCTTCGTGATTCTATGTGTGTGCATAGTGTAGGGTTTAACGTACTACCTCATGATAGATTTAGTTGGTTGGTTTTAGACCGTGTCGATGAACCCAATGACTTGTATGCATATACGTACGCGTATTATAATTAAATTGACATATATATATATATATATATATATATATATATATATATATATATATATATATATATATATATGGATATATTATATAAGTAATTATATGCTAGTAATAGTTATGACTAATTTATATATACTACATGACCCTAGTATAATTACGGATATCCCGTACTGACCATGTGACCCTGAGGATTGCGAGTTGACCGCCTTGTGTACATTGACGTACTGGCTTAGACATGTTAGTGATTGACTGCCTGATTATGCACATCAAATCAAAGACATGACACCCGTGCAGTTAGACGCACGCTTGACCCTGTTAGATGACCAGTATCACCCCTAGCGTACCCTCTGAGTCCAGTGTAATTATGGTTGTGTATGTGCTAGTGTAATGGTTGATGATGTATTGTATTATATCATATGTATATAGGACCATTGGATTGTTCTGCGGGAGTTCAGGAGCAGGTTATTTGTACTACGTAGCTTTCTTGCCAGGCAAGTATACCTTGCCATTGTACTGTAATTTATATTTTATATGATGCATGCATTTTATTTCTGTTATTTAGTACATATATTTTAACTGTTATATAAACTGCGGGTCCAAGAATAACTTGGGTGCAACGACGGTGGCGTCGTATTCTGTTTTTATTATGTATATGCATGTTGACCTAGTTTTACGAGACCACCACATGATTGGAGGCATCATTAGGTTTTATTGGCCGTAACACATCTGTTACACGAGTGTGAGTCTCATGTAGGACACGAACTTGCATATTGGGTTGGCCTCCTATACGTGTGGGACGTGCGATAGGGATAACTGATGTTAGAAATTGTATGCTAGGAGACTTGGCAGTTATTAGAGGTATTATCATGTCATGGATGTGACATGCTTAGAGCATGGGGTGAGACGAACAACAAGTAAGGCGTTTGGGCTCCTTTGCACTTTCCTTTTATAACCCGTACGCTCCGTCGGAGATGCGCGGTCATGATGACCACTATATATTATATATTATCAGGCGGCCTCTGGCGTTCAAAAGACGACATGCTTTTTAGGCCCCTGAATCTTCAAGAGAATCATGTTAATCCTATTTTAGCCAGATAGCCCACGTGTTGGAAAGTTGTTCTCAAAGTGCATTCACATAAACGGTTAGGCGACCCATTGGATGTTTATTTTCAGTACTTTATTGTCATGTTTCTATGTATCTTGTTATATCCCTCTGAGAACCTGGTCCCTTTCCAGGTATAGACTTGCAGGATTATCCACAGGAGTACGGACCCGGACCTGACGCTTCATAAACAGACTGAGGAGGTCTTACCTTCAGAGTACCTCTGATTCATCGTAGTTGATGGATATTATATTTGTTATTTTCTTGTGGACATTTATCTTATATTAGAGTTTGATCTCTTCTCTCATTTAGTAGTTTTTAGTAAAGTCGATTTGCAGTGGATTTGTTTCCAACCGACTATCATACTTTGATACTTCATATTGAGATTCAGTTATATAGTTGATTGGTTATTGATTCATTTATTTATTCTGTGGATGAGAGTTAGTTATGCCCTGTGACTTGTGATAAATTTATACCACTTATGAATTGTTATTCATATTACAGCGTACGTGTGTTGTAACGCCCCGCTCCGCGTCGGCGTTATGTATCAGGTGAGTGGGCAGAACTTCGTTATCTGATTCTTGCACGCCTTAATAATAACCTGAGTTTTTGCTTGCAATATTTTCTTAAGAGAATGATAGAACCTGCCTTGCATGTTAATGAACGAACTCACCAAGCTTGTCTTTGAATCAATGTCTGCTTAACGTGAATCCTGAATCGCTTGCTTAGAATACATGAACATGTTCACTATCGTCTATGCTTCGAGAGAACCATACTGTGCCTGAACGTGTTCAAGTGATAAGTCGGATTGTCCCGCAACAACGATTGTATTCTGATGGTTCGTCTTGTCTGCATACTAGAGTTTATTTGATAGTGTTCCATGCATTCGCACGCGGTCGGATAATGGCTTTTGGTGGAGAGTTGAACTGCATACGTCATAGCCACCATGGGTCACAGCTGCCATTAGCATCAGAGAATGAGTCATTGGTATGCTGTTCCACCAGCTGCCGATCCTGAGATACTCGGGGACCGCCCTGCATATAGCTAAGTCATTGTGTTGGCTTGGATAGTGACTGCCCCTAAGATTGTGCATTGTGTGTCTAGCTTTGCATCTGACCCTGGAGTCGCACGAGACACGCTGCGCACACCCTGAAACATGAACGGTTTGCTTGCTTGCATATTCAATATGAAACTCTGTTTCCAAACATGTTTCCAAACAATGTAATATGACTCTGCTAGTGAACTGCATAAAATGAACCTAGGTAAAACTAGAAAGATCACTAGTAATATAATGTTTTATAACATGATTACTTAGTGTTGGTTTGAGTGAATGCATGTTTCTGTTCAGTTGATTTATCTCAACAGTACTTGTATAAAGTGTTGACCCACCAACAGTTTACTTGCTTGCAGGTACTGGATCGTCCGAGGGAGCGATAGGCGTGCCACAGTCCCTAAGACCCGGAATCCTGGTTTCGATTGTTGCCCCGAGAATGCTATCGTATAAGGGGGCATAATGTATGGAACGAACATGTGCCTTTGCTAAAGGAAACCCAAGTTGTCTCGATTGTACCGAACACTCAGTTGGCTAAATGCATTGCATTGCAACAAGTCCCTTTTCGCTGCTAACTCGATTGATGCGATGATAGCCAACTATCAACTTAAACGATTGGCCTTGCACGGGCGCAACCCCAGGCCCGTGCGGCATCACGTCCCCCGAAAGCTCGAACGGGCCATTCGCTTGGCTCCCTTCCTCCCTCGCACCCGCGGGACGGACGCGGTGATTCGCGTCCGGCGCGCCGAGGCACGGTGATTCGTGCTCGGTTAGTTAATCCCGGCCGTCCGGGGCGGGGCAGGACGGAGCGGCGGACCGGACGGGTCCGGGGCGTGACAACGCCAACCGGTACTGCTGCAATAAACTCTAGGTTCCATGACCAAAGTAGACGTTTCACCTTTCTCACTGTTCTCATCAATATATGTCATCAGATGATATCGTAAAGTTTAGTCCGTAAAATTCATCTCGTTATGAAATCAAGCTCTACCAAGATCCTAGTTTACTGATCAACAATAATCAATTTCAATATCAACAAGTGAGGACGGACGAAAACAAGGGCGAAGGATTTAAATTGGAATTATAATAAGATTCTCAAGGAGTCGTCCCAGGAATCTCTCAAGAATTTTGTGATTGAGTATCCTCTCTCATCCTAGTATCCTATGTCCTATATTCTATAGCAGGCACGCAGTAGTACAACTAATACGTCGCACTACCACGATATCGCACAACTTGCAAAGTCTGACCTGCGTGGGCCACCACTAAAAATGTGTCACGACCCGTACCCGATATAGGGGTACGAGAGCGTGGGTACGTCCAGCCTACGCCGCAGCATCAGGGTAGAACGCTGTCTGGGTCAAGCACTATCTAAACAATCTCGCACTAGTATACAATCTCCATAAGGAGGAACGGATGACACAATATAAATGAATAACATACTCAAACACATAACTACAGCACGATAAGAAATCGAAGGAATAAAATAAAAAATATCACACAAGTCTAATATAAATAAATCTAACTCAACAATAAATCCAAGTCTCAACAAAATGCCGGAGACAAATCCGGTACCAAATAAACTACTAAAGGAAACTAACTAGATATCTAGTGATTCCGGCTAGACCTCCCGGAATCACGACTGAACTGCTAAGTCCAAGACTGCAGCTACTCACCCTGATGGTCCACGAGTGTCGGATACCAGTCCTCTAGGCATAGTCTGGAAAATGTTTTCCAGTCAGGAAGGAGCAAAGTACATTTCCAAATAGCAGTTCTATATTAATGATATAAACTATGTAGCAGTATATAGATAAAAATATACAAGATGCATGTATATGTATGAGAAACATACAATAAAGGAAATACTGAAAATAAATGCAGGAAAGGAAATAATATGTCAAAGAGCAAGAATACTATGATTAAGTGTGTGAGTACTAGTTTTAACATGTGATCGGCTTGGAAACTTGATCAGGCTGGTTATATGTGATTAGCTATGATTCATGTAAGGTCAGGCTAACCGTTGGTTAGCTATGATGCATGTAGAGGTCAGGCTAATCACACGTAATAGCTATGAAGCATGTAAATGGTCAGGCCGCACCCGACGTGAGATGTGGGGTGAGCTATGATGCATGTAGAGTTGGATATGATCACATATCTATACGAAAATACTCCCCACCCCCGACTGGTATAGTAGATCCAACCATGGTACGCTATGGCACGGGATTCCCTAGGGAGGTAGCAAATCTCCCCGAAAATTAGTGTCTGTACATGTACAAGATAGCAATGAAACAAGACTTGTACAAGCTACACCATGAACAAGGAATAACATCTCATGACGAGATCCGTATATACCAATTCGTGTAACCATCGTGTCAAGAGCATGGATATTTATACTAGATACAATGAACATAGGGGATATCATAAACAAGAAACTAATCAGAGAATATACTCGCCTTGGGTCCTTAGCTGGTAATACCAATATCCTGTCCCAGAATATCGTCTGGAGGATACGACAGTCCGATAGACATATAATAAAACAATACAACATTTGTATCAGATGCTACACTAACACAACTCAAACACATAACTCAGGGGCTATGCCAGGTATGGCACTGGTCAATCTAGGGTCAGTGTGTGTCAAATTGTACGGGCGTCGCGTCTGTGATTGCTGTGCAAGACAGACGGTCAAAAAGATACGGGGCTTGCCAGTACGTCAGTGTATATGGCAGCCTACTAACAGTTCACAGGGTCACAAGGTCATGTGTAGTTACGGGGTATCCGTATTTACACTCGGGCTACCTAGTAGAGATATTTGTATAAATATACACATTATACTCATAATATATAACCAATTAATTGCATACAATATATATATATATATATATATATATATATATATATATATATATATATATATATATATATATATATATATATATATATATATATATATAAATATACATACCAATGATATATACTAAATGCTTATACAAAATATATATTAAGAATATACTAGATACTTATACAAAATATAAATTAAGAATATACTAAATACTTATACAAAATATATATTAAGAATATACTAGATACTTATACAAAATATAAATTAAGAATATACTAAATACTTATACAAAATATATGTTATATATATACCAAATTAAATACATATACACTCTATGTATTCCAATTAATTATATATAATATATACTAGTAGGTTGATTTATAATTAATTGAATTAAGGCTAGCTATAGATTGAAATTATTTAATCTATAAGGGACTTGGAAGAAAGAATACCTCTTAATGAAGTCCACGTCCTCTCTGAAATTCGAGGGACCCACCTCCCAAACAAATTCTTGCTACAGCACCATGCTTTATTCATCTTCTTCTCAAAATGCTAGTTGCTTACGAGTATTTTCGGCGGAACACCTTGGCCGACTAGGCTTCGGCTAGGACACCAGCCTAGTCTGCCTCGTCGGCACGCACGCAGATATTACTGGTTGACAAGTCTGACTGGGAGCTGTCAGTTAATGGATGCTCGTCGGGAAATCACCGCTCGACGGGGGATGATGATGGCTATGGGGTCGCGACCGGCGATGGGAGCGGAGAACATTTCCTTTGTTGTAGGAAGAAAGCACAATCTCCTCCAGCTCCATCTCTTCGAGGTCGCTCCCCTCCATCAGCTTGTTCAGCGCCTCCACGTGCTCCCTGTGGTGCCTCCTCCAATGGCGCTCCAGCGTCTCCCTGCTCATGTGGGGCTCCAGCGACTCCAGTGCATAGGGAAGTGGATTCAGCTCCAACTTGGAATCCACTTTCGCAATCTTCACATTCTTTCTCCTTGGGAGAAGTTTCGACTTCCATTGGAACGGAAATGGAGCTCCTAGACTTGCAAAAGAAGAGGAATGGAGAAACTTTGCATCTCTCTCTCTCTCTCCTACCGGAGAAGAAGAAGAAGGGAAAAAGAAATTTTGGTTGGCTGTGTGTGTAGGGAGGGAGGAGGAGAGAGAGAGTGAGGTTTTCAATGCTCCTTGAAATTAGGGCTGCCTTGGGAAATGGGGAGAAGGAGACACTTTATAGGAGAAGTGATGGGAGATGTGTGGTGATGATGAGCCCCCATTTTGAATGGGTGGCCAGGATTCGATATGGAGAAAAATGAGGGGTTGTTTTCTTTATTTGGCTAAACCAATAGGATGTGACACCTTGTTAAAATTTTATAATTCAGCCCCCAACAATTTGGGTATTTGCACAGACGCATAAAATGATGAAAATTTGGAGGGCGATTCGGTGTTTGGCGTTTTGCAGGGTGAGGGGGCGTTGTGTGCTTGGTAGGGGCTCAATTAACAGGGTACTGAAGTTAAACCGAGATTAACGGAATCAGATAAAATGGTATCCTCAATTTAATTAGGAATAAATGCAAGCTGTGTTCAAAAATTAATTAGGAGTACATGGGGCCAAAATCAGGTCGGGTCATCAATATCATAAATAAAGAAGACTCAGAACATAATATTACCCTAATTTGGGCCGCACGAAAAATAGGTCAAGATTGCCTCCAATTTCGATTGGAACGCACAACGATACAAAGTGAGAATTTATTTAGGAATTAAATAAACGTCCGCGACGAATATTGTGCGGCTAAAATGAAGCTCAAGAGATCATAATTATGAGTTGCAAAAATATCAGAATGTAAGGCAGGCACGTCTAGGATAATGTTGTGAAATTTGTTGAAAGGCAAAAGCTAGGGTAGCGCTCCAAATACCGAAGCAAAGGTAAGGGCGCAATAATTAAATAAATTACGATAATTAATTACGACCTCCAATAAATTAAATCCTAAATAATGCAATTAATACGTAATCCCAAATAATTCGGAAAGGTGTTCGTCTAATGGCTTCTAGGTCAAGTCTACCAGCTCAGACATTAATGAACACTAAATATAATAATATATTTAATTACCCATCTCACAAAATTAATTTATTAAATATACACATCATGAAATTATTTAATTTAAATACACCTATCGAGAAAATTATTAATATAAATACCATAATATTAATAATATATAAAAAGTCGAAAATACCCCTGTTTTCAGAATGTGGTAGTGACATATATTCATCCAACTCTTCACAAAACCTAAACCCTAACCTAGATCTCCTCCATCTTCCTCTGACCCCGAGCCTGCCGCCTCCCGCGCTGACCCGCCGCCGCCGGACAGCGCGCAGTGTCACACCCCAGTCCCAAAATATCGAGGGACTGGACGCGTGATAATGGCCAATAGCACGCACCGATGGACAAACCCAATTTAATAGATCCATCAGGGCATACTTAAGCTGTATTACAATAGTCAGGGTTTACTAATCTCATCCACAGAATAAAGACAGCAATATCAGCAAAAGAAATAAACATCCAGTCACAAGTAATTAAAAATCGGGGAACAACCCGATATTAAGTCTGTTTACAAATGTTCTCTTAAACAGAAAATAAAGAGTTTAATTGCCATAACAACTGAGCATGGAAGAAGCAGTTGTTCAGGAGAAGTCCTCAGCGATCACCTCATCCTCAGGTTCTGGTACTGCTCCGAGAAGTGCTCCTATTCCGTATACCTCAGGGTAGATCTCGTCTGCTAATCCTGGGGACAAAATTCGGATCCAGGTCCTCAGGGGACATAGCAAGGTACAAGAAAGCTCAAGCCATAATAATGTAGTAAATGAAATAAATAGGGCAAATAAATAAACCAGCTAAGTGATATGCAAGTGAGAGTTTCAGTCATACTCAGGCTGAGACTACTACAGGATCAGTGTCAAAGAAACCATAGCAGTATTTTCTCGAACGGCCAGAACTTGCGCCAAAGCTCTGTATCAGAGACTAAGACACCTCCAGATGACATTATTTATATTATAATCAGCCTTGATATGGTAATACTCTTCCCACCCAATGTAATCTCACGTCTCATGTCCATGACACGCAGGATCAAAACTAATACAATAAGTCAGGATAAAATCTAAGCCAGTAAAGATGTCTATGCCATAAACCTGTATCCTATACAGAATCACCTTGAATATTCAGGAAGATTCTGTCTCATGATCTGTGTCAGGTGTCCTGGATATAATGTACTTGATATGGCAAGTACGAGAATATAAATGTCACGATATCCATCTCTAGGTGACGTTACACAACCCCGCGTACGGTGTTGGCACCCGGCTATTAATCGGAATCTAAGTACGTCACACAGCCCTAGGATTGAGCATGCACAACAGTCACAGGAAATAAATCAAGAGAAAAATGAATCAATATACTGTAATTATGGCAAGGTACACTTGCCTGGGTTTCCGGTTCCAATTGTAGCTCTGGCTTCAGCGGAAATTGCAGGCAGTACTCCGGTTGCTGAAATAGATATCACCATCAGATCCAGAAAATATTAATCAGCTAGAAACGCCTGTCCTTAAGTCCAATTTGGACACAGGGACAAAAATGATATTTTTAAGTCAAAGCGGGGTCCATATGTGGGCCGCTTTGAACCGAAAAATGTGTCAGAGTCAAAGGTCTCCAAATCTGTCCAATTTAGTGTCAACAGGTCAGGAACGATGATACGAACCCAAGGGAATTGACAGAATTGGATTCCGATGAGCCGTTCTCAAAATCGCCCGTCAAGTGGAACTTGTGGGGCCCACGACACGCGATTTTGTCAACGTTCTCAGAATCAAATCAAACTTGGCTCACAGGACCAGCGTATTGCTACGAGTCCGATGGTGCAAGTTTCGTCTCGATCCGACGTGTGTACACTAAGTTACACCGAGAACCAGAAAGGTCAGATACGGGGCGGTGTCCGCGGATACGCGTTGATTCCGGTGTGCACGCACAACCGAATCAGCTTCTGCGAAATCCCGCACGTCCGTATCAACGACGCGCACGTATCTGTGATGACCGTGCACGACCAAGTCGTCCCGTTTGGCGGGACATACTCGGTTTCGGGGTAAAATAGGGCATTGGTTTTCCTGTTTTTGGATCGCGGTTCGCGATCACCACAGGACGCGATGCACCGAGCGGGTTGCACGGGCACCGAGGGGGTCATGCAGGCTACGCGATGCAACAAACGGAATTAAAAATAGGGCAGCGAGGAGAAAGATATGGGTTGTCACGCTCCAATCTCCCGCAAGCTCGATAGTCCCCGCTGAATGTGAATCACCCCGTTTACAGCTCTCCCGCAGGACCATCGTTCTCATCGGGACGTGATGCCGTACGAGCCTGGAGTTGCGCTCGTACAAGGCGATGTTGTCAAACACCAAATGTTATCATTGAAACAACCAAGTTGCAGCGAAAGTCAAGTATTGTGTACCAAGCACACAATCAGAGTAATACGCAGCGAAGCTCACGATAGGGTCAAATGAAATGCCTCATCGAAGACAAGGCCACGAAGGCGATGAAATACTTTTGCTCTTTTCTCTAGCCCACAAAGGTACTTACAGTTCATACATCATGTCTCGTATATCCAAGCAGCGCCACTACGCCTGCGTACCTGAAATAATGCCCACAAACGTGGGTCAGTACACAACCGTACTGGTGAGCGGGGTAACCCACTCGCCTAAGCCGACACTAAGTAAAATAGTGAATGCAAACAGTTATATGGCGATCTTTCTAGTTGAATCCTAGATTCATTTCATGGCATATGGATGACATGTTAAGGAAAACTGTAAAGCAGTTTAAGCATGCAAGCATTCAACTCAAACCAAACGACAAGCACTATATAACCGACCCAAAGGAAACTAGCATGCAAACCATCTTGCTCAAGTCCAAGCAACATGATAACATGTCGAACCATCAACCAAGCCTCAATATCCATCCTCAACCAACATTTACAATCCAAATCTCACAGTGCACACTCTTGCCGAGGCAAGGTGGCCGCGCCTACACGAAAGCCAAACCAACAAAAGAAAAATAAGCCAACTTATACAATATGAAGTCACTGGCTAAAAGCCATAAAGGACATTGATCGGACCAAGATCAATAGGGCAATCCTACCCGATCCAGGGTTGGGCAGCTACTCCCGTCTGCTGGTATCGGACTACCAGCACTGCGCCCAATCGTGCGATGCCCATTATTTCCTCCATGGTAGAACGGTCCTGGTGCCCCGGTGCCTCATCCCGTTCCAGGAAACCAAACCCTGTGCCACACAGGTTGTCCGTGACAATGCAGACACAGTAGGTATGACGAGATGATCGAAACATTCTTGCCCTACCAAGCGATCCTAGACTCGTTCAACCGATATCCAACCAAAATATCCAACCAAAGAATCCATAACCATTCTTCTAACATATTGCCCAAGGCACCAAATCCAAGTTATTTCCATAGGCACAATGCCTCTTCTCAACACAGTATTTCCATTGGTGCAACACCCTTCTCAAACTATCCCATGGCACAATGCCCCAAAAGAGGCACAATGCCCGCGCCGATACAGTTGTTCGGTTTTGAACCACAACTGCTCGTTTTGTAAGACAAAGCGACCAAGTGATACTCGCGCACGAATGCACGTTCGCTCGCCCGAATTCTCGATATTCTTAATGACTCAATGCATCATTCCAGCTGTCCAAGCATAATCCCAGGTATTCAACCAACTGCCTCAAATAGTGTAACATCCAACTCTAGCTCCAACTATCCAACGCACAGACCAAATCAAGCCACAATCCTACCAAGCCAATGGCGTACACTCTATGCACGCCTCAGTGTAGAGATTCTCAATGTTTCAGTTCAAGTGTTCAAGCCTTTTACGTGTTTTCCATATTATTAGGCATGAAGGAGTAGAGGAGAAGGGAAAGAGCCCACTCACAATGTTTGACTCCGTTAAGCATCCTGTCCTGCCGATACGGCCAATCCCTTGAACCCGTGGTCCGATGCAAGCGCGATCTACTCAACTGGTATGACCGTACGAGCAGGCCATGCTCTACAAATCATCTGACCGATCGGACTAAGGAAGATGGCATTATCATTCCAACTCAGCTATCTCAGTACTGCTCTGAACGAACACCTGATTTCCATCGAACCCGCTAGCCATCTGCACATGAAACAACTCAATCAATACTTCTTCCCAAAATCTAATAAATCAAATGGAACCAGCATTTGTTTTATTCAATCCGACTCAGCGTAACGCACCGTGCGGTTGCGGGGCGTTACATAATATACCACTTAGAATCAGGTTCGTCCACGAACCGTGCTGGTACTCATTCCTATCACATGTCGTTTGTCCAATTCTATGGATCTGCTCTATGCAACTCACATATTCACGATTCTAACTCAATATCTCGCACTGCTGAATGCTCGTACAAATTCTATATTCCCACATCCTCCTTGTAGCTCAATACGAATTCTTCGTATCGCTTAGTTTTGGATCGATACACATATTTAAGGCCTCCCTAAAATACATGCATTTCAGCCGAGCTTTGCGATAGCGAATTTGGACAAGTTACAAGGGTATCTTTATGTCCGAGGCATCCATTAGCTTCACTCCCAAATCGAACCAATCATGATTTCCATCCCAATATATTCGCTTGAGCACTATTCTCAATATGATGATTTTCCACCGACTCAATCAGTTCTTGTTCTAACTCAATCCATCCAACTATTTCTGAATCCGCACTAGCAACATCTCCAAATATATCTCATGCACCGAACAATTATCACAACTGATACTACCCCAGCTAGGCGACTTACCCAAATATCAACTTGCTTAGATCATCTCAGCCCAACACCTTTGTCCTCAATCTCAATACCTCGCTGGGTGAACATCTATATTGAGGTTCGTGTGATCCACGAAGATCTCGCCGCCACGCTAAAGGGATAGTGTCGCCACGATTTCAACGTGGACACACTCGCCACAATTCCTAGGTTGCGCATGGAATAGTCCTTTGCGTTGCTTCCACTGTCTCGAAGCATAGAATATCACCTTCGCCTTCCGAATGAGCACGCTTCCCAGACTAAGTTCCGATACATCTTGTAAATCTGAGGCACATCTGTCCCTTCCAGTATTCGCAAAGATTTGATTTGAACGAGCCACCACAGTCGTCCATTCATATAAATGCTATTCCCTTCCAGAGCACGATGAGTCAGAGGCGATGCCATCTACAAAAATCTGTGACTCTGAATCTCATCAGTTGACTTAGGCTACTCCCACAATCGCTTCGGTCTTCCGGCTGCATCTTCAGCTGAAGGCTATCCCAAGGATCTCTCCAATCCAACACTCAGTCAATAGGCCAAATCTCTAACACACATCTTCCCTCGACGCATTCCCAAATACGCCGCCTCAAGGGTCTTTCTATGGGTCTACCATATTCATATCCGATTCAGCGGACAAGTCGCTAGGGTCAGCTGTTCCGAAGCTACGCTCGATAATTATAATTATCACGATGGACAGTTACTATGAACCATGCTATATTTCATCTGCAAATTTGAATCAAAATCCAACCATTCCATCCGAGCGAACTTTCGAATCCGAGAACTCATGCACTACCTCTTCTGATCTGTCAACCAATGCTGCTTAACCACCTAGAGTCTTGCTATCTATCCAAGCCACAATTCGAGAACTATGCTCGTTTGAAACCGTCTTCCATCAATGTAAACTCCCTCGACCAGATTTCACTATTTTAAAATCATTTTTAGCAAATTAGAATTTATTACAATATTTTATTTATTTATATCCTATTGATTGTACACCTGTCCATTACACAATTAATTAGAGCATTACACTAGCTGTAATTCCCAAACAAAGTCCACATACCTGCCCTAGACATGTTAGACTACATTTTCTGTATTTTGTGCAACTCCCAGATACTTCGTTTCATGCTTCGTTTTAGTCGCACAAATATCGTTACAGACGTACGTATTAAATTCCTATTTAATTTTCTGCTCTTTACCCATCTCTGTATCCCTAGGGATTTGAGGACCAGTAGGCACCTGTTTTGCCCAAACAAAAATACGATAATATTCTACACTGAATATACTACAATTAGTGTATTGACGACGTAGAAAAATTATGACCCTACCTGCCTCTAAATAATTAGAGAACACCGTGCGCAGTATTTATTAAATAAATACGGTGACCCGTATCACCTAAAAGAATCAGACCCTGCCCCTGCCCAGGCTCACCCCCACAGCCCCAGGACACTTCCCCAACTTTTCCCCTCAATTCTGTGATTTTTTAGTAATTTTTAAAACCAGGTAATTTTCCAGACAAATTGCATAATTGCGCAATTTCCCTATTTTAGGACTTTTCTGCAATTTATGGAATTACAGGAATTTTTCTGTAAATTACAGCACGATGTGGCACGCTCCTATTGGCCAGTGACCGTGCATGTGACACGTGTCAAGAGGGACCCACAAAATATCAGATTAATATCAACAAATATCTGAATTAGATATTTATTTAATTAAATTACTAAATCACCCTTAACTTTTGAATTAATTACAATTCTATCCTAAATCCTAAACCTATTTAAACCCCCCCCCCTCACCCGAGTTCCTCTCACCCCCACACCTCACTTCGGCCAACTCCGGCCACCGGACCGCCGCCAACCCCTTCGCCTCTCCCCTGCCCTTCCCTCCGACCATCGCCATCCCCTCCGGCCACCGCCTCCGCTGCCCAGAGCCCCCGCAGCATCCCTCCCCTCCCTGCTTCACAGCAGCTCCTCCCATCCCCGACGCTCCTCACCGCCACCACGACCACCGTAGACCACCGCCACCAACACCAAACGCCTCATCACCTCCTCCTCCACCGTCCCGACCAACTCCCACCGTCCCACGACGCCCTCCTCCGCCGGCAGCTCCCCCGCAAGCCTCCTCCCTCACCGCAAAGCAACTTCCTTCCCCCACTCCGACAGTCCCCCACCGCCCCTCCGGCAGCCTCAGACCTCCGCCACCACCCCAGACCTCTTCGTCCCGACCCCCTCTCCCTCCCTGACCGCCTGCACCGCCGCCCCCGCCACCGCACGCGGCGCTGCAACTGCTGCAAGCCGCCACTGCTGTAGCTGCTGTTGACAATAGCTGCCGTTGCAGCCACCGCCACGGCCAGCCACCGCCTCCGCCGCCGCCTTGCTTCCGCCGACGGCAAGCCCAGTGGGCCCCTGACTGACAGGTATACCCCCCCCATTTTAAATACGTATATACGTATATATGTATTAATGTATGTATATATGTATATATATAGGTATATATATCTATATATTTATATATATTAAATATATATATATATTATATATTTATATTACTGTATATATACAGTATAATTATACTGTATATATATTCTATTATATATTTAATGTGTATTTAATATATTTATATATATATATATATATAAATATATATATCTCTATGTATATTATATATATTATATTTATATATATATATTGTATATATTATATTTACATTAAATATATATACAGAATATATATATTTATTATGCATTTTCATTATTTAATATGCATTTATTTCATTTTATTATATATATATATATATATATATGTATATGTATATATGTATGTATATCTATGTATAATTAATATATATATATATATATATATATATATATATATATATATATATATATATATATATATATATATATATATATTTATATATATATATATATCTATATATATATATAAATGTATTATATGTATTATATTACTTATATATATATAATTATATATATATATATATATATATATCAGAGTTATATATACACTGCTATTTATATTATATATACTATATTTATGCACATTTATATTTCTGCATTTTCATTCCTGTAATATATATATATATGTATATATATATATATATCTATGAATATATAATGTATTATATATATATATAATATATTATTATTTAATAAATATTGAGCTGGATAATACAGCCTATAATATATATGTAAATTTATTTTTCCTCCACTGTCATTTCATTTATTATCTATATATATATATAATATTATATAGTACTGTATAAATACAGTACACAGCTATATATATATATTTACATTCTGCCATGTCATTTCATTTTATTTATATCAGTGGATATACCCTGATAATATTATATTATTATATATCAGTGGATACACCCTGATAATGTTATATTAAAACAGTGGTTATACCCTGCTAATATATATATTTACATTCTTGCACTTTTTTGCTTTATATATATACTAAATATATACTACTACTATATATTATATCTATATATATAAATACTATATATATATATGGGTGTATCCTATATATATATTATACATAAGTATGTATATACTTTTATTATACCCTGATAATCACAAACATGTATGTTTTAACAGAATCCAACTCCAGCACAGCCAGTGACCCCCTGTCACCAGCACCCTCAAACCTGAATTTGAGAACAGGTTTCCAACACTATCAGGGAGTAGGCAAGTATACCTTGCCAAGTTTTTACTGTTTAAATATTAAACTGTTGAATGTTATTGTTAGTAAATTTTATTTGACAGTAAGTATCTGAGACTGCCTCGGGTACCGTCAACATGTACGTTGACGCGTAGTGTAATTAACTTAGTCTATACAGACTTACCATCAACTGTGAGGGTATTCTAATATCCTCTTAGACCCTATCACGGGTACACACAACAAGGTTGTACTTTATTTTGGGATGCAAGTTTACGTAGTTGATTAGCTACCAGTACGTACGACGTGCATCACGGCTTAGAACAAAATCAGGAAAGTTACGACTTGGCATTAGTTACATTGGGCGGGGAGAACGACTAAAAGACGTATGGGACACCCACCTCTTTATCCCGATGCCGCACTCGACAGAGTGATACGGATGTTATATATATATTCCTGTGACCATTCTCATCGTAGATGGAAAATTGTATAGTGCCCTTGAATGGGGGCATATGTGGCATATACTAGCCAGTCACTACGGATTGGTGAATTACGTCAGCATATGTATAGCCATACTTTCCCATACGTATTAGGTTGTCTCAAATTGCATTCACTTAGATGGTTAGCACCCTGTATTTATTTATTCAGTATTTACATATATTGCATGTTATTTTTATGTATCTTGTTACGTCCCTCTGAGGACCTGGTTCCCTACCAGGTTTAGTTGAGACATTCCACCCCACAGTACCTGGACCTGGACCTGGACCTGGACAGGAGTCTGGACATGCCCTTGAGATGGAATTAGAGGAGATGTCATCAGAGTCTGCCTGAGTACATCTGGAGTTGGAGCTATATATTTTGAGGACGATGCACTAGTCATCTTATTTCACTTTCTGCTTATCTTTTTGTAGTGGGTTTGTTCCCACCTGACTTTATCTGATTTGTATATGATATTTCAGATTTAGCATCTATATATTCAGCACTTTTCTTGATATTTTGTGGATGAGATAGATTTACCTGTATTTAGACTTGTAGTATTTAGGACAACGTAGCACATCACTTTGGGTCCATTAAATTGGGTAATCCCCTAGTGACGTGTCAGCTGGCCAATGCCACGTGGCCTAGTTCCGTATATTTTTGGGACTGGGGCATGACATGGTTTTAGTGGTGGCCCATGCAGGTCCAGTTAAATTGCTAGTAGCATGATGTCATGCCCAGCAAGCCTGCACTATGATAGGAACACTAGGTCTCATCCACTCTGACTTTATCTATAAATTCTTGCATCCTGCTTGATTATCATTTATTATTTCCTTCGTACTTTTCTAAATTATTCTATCTACTTCAGAAATATGGACATACCCAGCAGACACGCTAATGATGGGGTTGACCAAGTAACAGACCCATCGCCAGATGTCCAAAGAACTCCAACCCTTCCGAGAGACCAATCCCCAAGAAGGATGCTGGTCAATCCAACAACCCCGTACCTTCCCCAGGACCCTACCCAGGAGACAACCCCAGCCCAGCTAGAAGGGCAAACATTCCAAGCATCAACACCGCAGGCGGAGACACCTTTGCCTCTACCTCCAGCCCTCGCAGCCCTGATGCCACAGCTTGAGGGACAAACCCAGATGTTCCAATATTTCTAAACCCTGTTACAGGATCGGTGGCAACAGACTGAAGCCCTGAGACAGGCTCAGTGGCAACAAACTGAAGCCCTGAGACAGACCTTGATAACAGCTCTGGAGATGACAACTGCCCCGGCACTAGCACCTGTCCAACCCCCTAACACAGTTCAAGGCTTTCGCCGAATGAGCCCGAGAACCTTTTCTGGCAGCAAAACTCCGGTAGAGATCTCAGACTGGATCTCCAACACGGAAATACTGCTAGAAGGTTCACAGCTTCATCCCGATCTATGGATGACCGCAGTAAGGGCCCAACTAAAAGGCAACGCCCATCACTGGTGGGACTCCATAGAGCGCAGTATCGGCAGAAACCATACTTGGGAGCAATTCCTGGAATACTTCAAAGCGAAATACTTTCCAGCCACGGTTAGAGATGATCTGTACTCCCAGTTCCTGCATTTGGAACAAGAAAATATGACCGTCGACGCCTACGACGCAGAATTCAGTCGACTAAGTCAATTCGGTGCAAACCTGATACCCAACGAGCTGGAGAAGGCCCTGAAGTTCCATCACGGCCTTACCCTCGAGCTCCAAGGGCATAATACGGCACAGTCAAGGATTTCCTACGAAGAAGTTCTTTCGGAAGCAAGGATACAAGAAGCCATTGGCCGAGAAGTAAGAAGCTCAAATCCAACCATACCAGCCAGAGACCAGACCGGAGCAGGAGGACCAATCCGTCACCCGGAAAATCAGGCACAATACAAGACAGGGCCATATCAATACAAGGAACTTCCGACTTGTCACTATTGTGGCAGGAAAGGACATTATGCCAAAAACTGCCGAAGGAAGTATAGACTATGCCTGATATGTGGAGACAATCAACATAGGGCCAGAGACTGCCCACAACACAGAGAAGCAGCACTCCAGAACGGGCAAGGACCAGCAGCACCAACCCAGAAAATGCAACCTCCTACTAGAGGTCAGCATCTACTAGCATCTGGACGATTGCAGAGGGGACCATCCTTGGTCACCCAAGAAACACAGTACTACCTAGCCAGACAACAAACCGAAAGACAAAGGCACGAGCAGGCCTTTGCACTAGCTGCAGTTGTAGAAGAACCGGAAGGTGAAACCATTTCAGGTACCATTATAGTTACATTATTACCTGCAAACCGCATTATTTGATTCTAGAGCTACACTGTCATCATGTCTAGTAGTTTCGTAGCCATGCAATTAGCCACTTTTACCAGAGGAGGCATTGTTCCAGTTACCAACATTGCTAAAGCATGCTAGTAGTCATAGAGTAATGAGGACGCGATTTTTGGTACTTCCAATACCAAACTTCGACGCTGTCTTAGGCAGGGATTGATTAAACCAGTACAAATGCTATACTAGACTACGGGAAGAGAAGCGTCATCTTTAGACTACCAAGTTACCCATTCAGATATAGATAGTACCTAGGATAGCAAATCATAGTTGTTAACCCTAGCTACCGACCGACCTAAATTATTTTTCCACCCTTAGATAATGATCAGGACTAAGCCCAAACCGACAGATCGTTTGCTAGACATTGATTGCTAGGCTCAATCATATGAATAAAAGGATAGCTGAGAACTTCAGCTAGTTTTGGGAATAGAGCAAATGGATTTAAGGAGAGAATATAGACAGATGTTAGCCTTGAGAAAAATATCTTGAACTACCAATAATATATGACCTGTTGTAAACCTGATGGTACCCCTATAATTTGGATGAAGGGTATACATAGAGTAAAATAGGAGATCATGTGTTTTTGAAGATCCCACATACTCGAGGAACTATCATACTTGGAAGAAGAGGAAAACTAAGTCCAAGGTACATTGGACCCTTCAATGTATTGGAACATAACAGAGAAGTTGCTTACCAGTTAGCATTACCCCAGACATTGGACGGAGTACATGACATCTTCCATGTATCCCAATTAAGGAGATACACTCCGGATACAAGTCATGTGCTGGACCTTTGAGATTATTGTCAAAGCCCGTAGAAATCCTAGATCGAAGCGAGAAGATGTTGCAAGGCCAGACTATCCTTTAATTTGTATTGCATGAAAATATCATGCACCAGGCAAATCAACCTGGGAACGAGAAGAGGATATTCGATAATATTTCCCCCATCTATTTTCAGACCAGAGTATGTCCAAATATTTCAAATCAATCAATCTTCAGCTATGACTATGTCTTAATATTTCAAATTAATCAATCTTTCGTTCTCATTATATGTCTGTTTTTATTTCGAGGACAAAATATTCTAAGGAGGGTAGATTGTAAACTCTCTCGACTAGATTTCACTATTTTAAAATTATTTTTAGCAAATTAGAATTTATTGCAATATTTTATTTATTTATATCCTATTGATTGTGCACCTGTCCATTACACAATTAATTAGAGCATTACACTAGCTGTAATTCCCAAACAAAGTCCATATACCTGCCCTAGACATGTTAGACTATATTTTCTGTATTTTGTGCAACTCCCAGATACTTCGTTTCATGCTTCGTTTTAGTCGCACAAATATCGTTACAGACGTACGTATTAAATTCCTATTTAATTTTTTGCTCTTTACCTATCTCTGTACCCCTAGGGATTTGAGGACCAGTAGGCACCTGTTTTGCCCAAACAAAAATACGATAATATTCTACACTGAATATACTACAATTAGTGTATTGACAACGTAAAAAAATTATGACCCTACCTGCCTCTAAATAATTAGAGAACACCGTGCGCAGTATTTATTAAATAAATACGGTGACCCGTATCACCTAAAAGAATCAGACCCTGCCCCTGCCCAGGCTCACCCCCACAGCCCCAGGACACTTCCCCAACTTTTCCCCTAAATTCTGTGATTTTTTAGTAATTTTTAGAACCAGGTGATTTTCCAGACAAATTGCATAATTGTGCAATTTCTCTATTTTAGGACTTTTCTGTAATTTATAGAATTACAGGAATTTTTCTGTAAATTACAGCGCGATGTGGCACGCTCCTATTGGCCAGTGACCGTGCACGTGACACGTGTCAAGAGGGACCCACAAAATATCAGATTAATATCAACAAATATCTGAATTAGATATTTATTTAATTAAATTACTAAATCACCCTTAACTTTTGAATTAATTACAATTCTATCCTAAACCCTAAACCTATTTAAACCCCCCCCTCACCCGAGTTCCTCTCACCCCCACACCTCACTCCGGCCAACTCCGGCCACCGGACCGCCGCCAACCACTTTGCCTCTCCCCTGCCCTTCCCTCCGACCATCGCCATCCCCTCCGGCCACCGCCTCCGCTGCCCTGAGCCCCCGCAGCATCCCTCCCTTCCCTGCTTCACAGCAGCTCCTCCCCTCCCCGACGCTCCTCACCGCCACCACGACCACCGTAGACCACCGCCACCAACACCAAATGCCTCGCCACCTCCTTCTCCACCGTCCCGACCAACTCCCACTGTCCCATGACGCCCTCCTCCGCCGGCAGCTCCCCCGCAAGCCTCCTCCCTCACCGCACAGCAACTTCCTTCCCCCACTCCGACAGTCCCCCACCGCCCCTCCGGCAGCCTCAGACCTCCGCCACCACCCCAGACCTCTTCGTCCCGACCCCCTCCCCCTCCCTGCAAGCCGCCACTGCTGTAGCTGCTGTTGATAGCAGCTGCCGTTGCAGCCACCGCCACGGCCAGCCACCGCCTCCGCCGCCGCCGTGCTTCCGCCGACGGCAAGCCCAGTGGGCCCCTGACTGACAGGTATACCCCCCCCCAATTTTAAATACGTATATACGTATATATGTATTAATGCATGTATATATGTATATATATAGGTATATATATCTATATATTTATATATATTAATATATATTAAATATATATATATATATATTATATACTTATATTACTGTATATATACAGTATAATTATACTGTATATATATTCTATTATATATTTAATGTGTATTTAATATATATATATATTTATATATATATATAAATATATATCTCTATGTATATTATATATATTATATTTTTATATATATAATGTATATATTATATTTACATTAAATATATATATATAATATATATATTTATTATGCATTTTCATTATTTAATATGCATTTATTTCATTTTATTATATATATATATATATATGTATATGTATATATGTATGTATATCTGTGTATAATTAATATATATATATATTTATATATATATATATATATATATATATATATATATATATATATATATATATATATATATATATATATATATATATATATATATATATATATAAATAAATGTATTATATTACTTATATATATAATTATATATATATATCAGAGTTATATATACACTGCTATTTATATTATATATACTATATTTATGCACATTTACATTTCTGCATTTTCATTCCTGTAATATATATATATATATATATATATATATATATATATATATATATATATATATATATATATATATATATATATATATATAATATTATTATTTAATAAATATTGAGCTGGATAATACAACCTATAATATATATGTAAATTTATTTTTCCTGCACTGTCATTTCATTTATTATCTATATATATATATAATATATTATATAGTACTGTATAAATACAGTACACAGCTATATATATATATTTACATTCTGTCCTGTCATTTCATTTTATTTATATTAGTGGATATACCCTGATAATATTATATTATTATATATCAGTGGATACACCCTGATAATGTTATATTAAAACAGTGGTTATACCCTGCTAATATATATATTTACATTCTTGTATTTTCTTTGCTTTATATATATACTAAATATATACTACTACTACTATATATTATATCTATATATATATATAAATACTATATATATATATGGGTGTATCCTATATATATATTATACATAAGTATGTATATACTTTTATTATACCCTGATAATCACAAACATGTATGTTTTAACAGAACCCAACTCCAGCACAGCCAGTGACCCCCTGTCACCAGCACCCTCAAACCTGAATTTGAGAACATGTTTCCAACACTATCAGGGAGTAGGCAAGTATACCTTGCCAAGTTTTTACTGTTTAAATATTAAACTGTTGAATGTTATTGTTAGTAAATTTTATATGACAGTAAGTATCTGAGACTGCCTCGGGTACCGTCAACATGTACGTTGACGCGTAGTGTAATTAACTTAGTCTATACAGACTTACCATCAACTGTGAGGGTATTCTAATATCCTCTTAGACCCTATCACGGGTACACGCAACAAGGTTGCACTTCATTTTGGGATGCAAGTTTACGTAGTTGATTAGCTACCAATACGTACGATGTGCATCACGGCTTAGAACAAAATCAGGAAAGTTACGACTTGGCATTAGTTACATTGGGCGGGGAGAACGACTAAAAGACGTATGGGACACCCACCTCTTTATCCCGATGCCGCACTCGACGGACTGATACGGATGTTATATATATATTCCTGTGACCATTCTCATCGTAGATGAAAAATTGTATAGTGCCCTTGAACGGGGGCATATGTGGCATATACTAGCCAGTCACTACGGATTGGTGAATTACGTCAGCATATGTCTAGCCACACTTTCCCATACGTATTAGGTTGTCTCAAATTGCATTCACTTAGATGGTTACCACCCTGCATTTATTTATTCAGTATTTACATACATGGCATGTTATTTTTATGTATCTTGTTACGTCCCTCTGAGGACCTGGTTCCCTGCCAGGTTTAGCTGAGACATTCCACCCCACAGTACCTGGACCTGGACCTGGACAGGAGTCTGGACATGCCCTTGAGATGGAATTAGAGGAGATGCCATCAGAGTCTGCCTGAGTACATCTGGAGTTGGAGCTATATATTTTGAGGACGATGCACTAGTCATCTTATTTCACTTTCTGCTTATCTTTTTGTAGTGGGTTTGTTCCCACCTGACTTTATCTGATTTGTATATGACATTTCAGATTTAGCATCTATATATTCAGTACTTTTCTTGATATTTTGTGGATGAGATAGATTTACCTGCATTTAGAGTTGTATTTAGGACAGCGTAGCACATCACTTTGGGTCCATTAAATTGGGTAATCCCCTAGTGACGTGTCAGCTGGCCAATGCCACGTGGCCTAGTTCCGTATATTTTTGGGACTGGGGCGTGACAATCAATCCGCCGTTATGCCCTGAATCCATCAAATTTTCTGAACTGCCATGTTCGTCTTCTCGCACTACCACTGCAATGATTTCTGAAACTCAAGACTTGCTCCAATTCTTATCCCTTTGCCGTATTCTATAATGCACGTCCAACTTACTCGAGCAGCACAGTGATTTGCTCCGACGTTGCTCTCACATTTAGCTATCTTCAAAAGTCCGTCCGCCACAAAATCTTTTGCCTTCTGTTGTTGCCACAAATCCGTCCACGTCTTCCGGAGAATTCGTCTACCATTGTTGCACCATCTTGTCCAAAAATTTATTTCTGCCAAACCTGAGTCGACTTCTCGAGCAGCAATATCCAAAATCCTTCCAGTCCGTTCAAGTCCATCGCATTGTCCCTCCAAACCAAGATCGTGTTTCATTGCTCAACAAACATCTCAAATGTATTGCCCAAAATTGTAGCCCGTGCTCGCTATCCTCCGATTTACCAATCGCTTCACTCAAGCGTCTCCCAACTGTTCGTTCCGACCTTGTCCATCTCTTAAGCCCAACGATACTTCCATTTGCACTAGTCCGTTCTCGATATGCTCAACTCAATATTTACTTGCTCCATTTTCATTCTTCCCAACTCGACTGACGTGCACCAACCAACTTATATTTCTATTACTCGAGTTCGTTCAGGCAATTCCTATTGATGTCCAACTTAAGTATTCTAATGCCTTGCTCAAAATATGGTATCCTATATACCACTCCGAATCAAGTCGCTACTCGCATTACGATTCCTTGCACTGATTCAAGATCCGTTCGAACCATCCCTTATGCGAGATCCTACCATTCACAACTCGAGTCTGACACAAAACCCAGACAATGCCTGAATTATCCAACTGTTTTCTTCGTCTGATACTTTCTCAACACGAGCAATCGTGCAATGATTGTCTTCCAAGTAGTCCAGCCCAATACCCAACGGTTTCACACATTTGTTATACGAGCAACTCATGCCAACTATTCTGATATTCCCGAGCCAAACTCAAACATGCTCAACCGATGCGCCGCAGCCAAACTTCCAACTTCTATCCAACACATTCGCTACACGAGTAACTCGTGCAACGATCCATTCTCAATCCAATGCTTCTACTCAAAATATGCCGCTAACCAACTCAAAACATGCCGCTAACCAACTCGTCTGCCAACCAACTGATCCATTGAGACAATCAGAATCTCCCAGAATGACAAGCCAAGCCAACCCAACGAAAGCTCTCAACTTGTTGCACAAATGCAACAACGCCACCGAACTTGCTGTACGAATGCAACAACGCCTAACGATGCTAAGCGATCTAACGAAAACCAACCAAAGCAACACAACCAAGAACAACATTCAGCCACAACCAGCAATAATATAGACTTATTGCATGAAACATCCAATGCGGCACTGAGTAGAATCAAGAGCTAGACGACACGCGGAAGCTATTTAGAGTTTGTGATGAAGCGAAGGACCAAGTCCGAAGAAATGAACCAGGCGCTCTGATACCAATTTGTCACGCCCCAATCTCCCGCAAGCTCGATAGTCCCCGCTGAACGTGAATCACCCCGTTTACAGCTCTCCCGCAGGACCATCGTTCTCATCGGGACGTGATGCCGTACGAGCCTGGAGTTGCGCTCGTACAAGACGATGTTGTCAAACACCAAATGTTATCATTGAAACAACCAAGTTGCAGCGGAAGTCAAGTATTGTGTACCAAGCACACAATCAGAGTAATACGCAGCGAAGCTCACGATAGGGTCAAATGAAATGCCTCAACGAAGACAAGGCCACGAAGGCGATGCCACGAAGGCGATGAAATACTCTTGCTCTTTTCTCTAGCCCACAAAGGTACTTACAGTTCATACATCATGCCTCGTATATCCAAGCAGCGCCACTACGCCTGCATACCTGAAATAATGCCCACAAACGTGGGTCAGTACACAACCGTACTGGTGAGCGGGGTAACCCACTCGCCTAAGCCGACACTAAGTAAAATAGTGAATGCAAACAGTTATATGGTGATCTTTCTAGTTGAATCCTAGATTCATTTCATGGCATATAGATGACATGTTAAGGAAAGTTGTAAAGCAGTTTAAGCATGCAAGCATTCAACTCAAACAAAACGACAAGCACTATATAACCGACCCGAAGAAAACTAGCATGCAAACCATCTTGCTCAAGTCCAAGAAACATGATAACATGTCGAACCATCAACCAAGACTCAATATCCATCCTCGACCAACATTTACAATCCAAATCTCACAGTGCACACTCTTGCCGAGGCAAGGTGGCCGCGCCTACACGAAAGCCAAACCAACAAAAGAAAAACAAGCCAACTTATACTATATGAAGTCACTGGCTAAAAGCCATAAAGGACATTGATCGGACCAAGATCAATAGGGCAATCCTACCCGATCCAGGGTTGGGCAGCTACTCCCGCCTGGTGGTATCGGACTACCAGCACTGTGCCCAATCGCGCGATGCCCATTGTTTCCTCCATGGTAGAACGGTCCCGGTGCCCCGGTGCCTCATCCCGTTCCAGGAAACCAAACCCTGTGCCACACAGGTTGTCCGTGACAATGCAGACACAGTAGGTATGACGAGAGGATCGAAACATTCTCGCCCCACCAAGCGATCCTAGACTCGTTCAACCGATATCCAACCAAAACATCCAACCAAAGAATCCATAACCATTCTTCCAACATATTGCCCAAGGCACCAAATCCAAGTTATTTCCATAGGCACAATGCCTCTTCTCAACACAGTATTTCCAATGGTGCAACACCCTTCTCAAACTATCCCATGGCACAATGCCCCAAAAGAGGCACAATGCCCGCGCCGATGCAGTTGTTCGGTTTCGAACCATAACTGCTCGCTTTGCAAGACAAAGCGACCAAGTGATACTCGCGCACGGATGCACGTTCGCTCGCCCGAATTCCTGATATTCCCAATGACTCAATGCATCATTCCAGCTGTCCAAGCATAATCCCAGGTATTCAACCAACTGCCTCAAATAGTGTAACATCCAACTCTAGCTCCAACTATCCAACGCGCAGACCAAATCAAGCCACAATCCTACCAAGCCAATGGCGTACACTCTATGCACGCCTCAGTGTAGTGATTCTCAATGTTTCAGTTCAAGTGTTCAAGCCTTTTACGTATTTTCCATATTATTAGGCATGAAGGAGTAGAGGAGAAGGAAAATAGCCCACTCACAATGTTTGACTCCGTTAAGCATCCTGTCCTGCCGATACGGCTAATCTCTTGAACCCGTGGTCCGATGCAAGCGCGATCTACTCAACTGGTATGACCGTGCGAGCAGGTCGTGCTCTACAAATCATCCGACTGATCGGACTAAGGAAGATGGCATTATTATTCCAACTCAGCTATCTCAGTACTGCTCTGAACGAACACCTGATTTCTATCGAACCCGCTAGCCATCTGCACATGAAACAACTCAATCAATACTTCTTCCCAAAATCTAATAAATCAAATGGAACCAGCATTTATTTCATTCAATCCGACTCAGCGTAACGTATCGTGCGGTTGCGGGACGTTACATGGATACCTGAACAGGGCTCCGGGAATTCGAATTCTCCGTGTCTGACACGTGTCCGAGTCGTGTTAGGGTATTGTGTCCACAGAAGCTAGGGTTAGGGTTTCTAGGGCTCTGGCCGGAGCTCAGGCGGGGGAGGCCGGCCGGAGGGAGGCTGGGGGCAGCGGGAAGACTCGGCCAGAGGCGGCGGCGCGCTGGGAGGCGGTGCAGGCGGAGCACGGCGACCGGCGGCTGGGAGGAGAGATAGGGCAGCGGGAAGGAGGAGGTCGCGTAGGAGCTGGGAAGAGGGGGTGGCCGGAGGAGGGTGGCCGGCGTCTAGGGTTCAGGGTGAATCAGGGAAGAAGATGAGGGAGGAGGGGGTTTTATAGGGAGCCGGCGGGGAGAGGGAGAGGCGGACGGTGAGGGGGAGAGGAACCGGAGGGGCTGGCGGCCGTTACGCAGCGGCGGGAGGCCAAGCGGCAGCGGTTGGCCAGCCGGAGGGGAGGTGAGGAGTCGGGGAAGAGAGGTGAAAGGTTAACGAGTTCGGGCGGTAATGGGTCGGGTCGGGTCGGGTCAGGTCAGGTGGATCCGGCCCGATCCGCTTTGCTAGGGCACGGGTCGGGTTAGCGGGTTCCGAGTCTACGGGTTAGACCCGGATCCGACCCGCTAAGGCTCGGGTTGGTTCAAATAAACCCGGTCCGGTTCAACAGTTGGTTTGGTTTGGTTTATTTAAAATAAACCCGATTTATTTTGGTTTAATTAATAATTAGTTTTTAGGGCTTTTAAAATGCTTCCGGGGTCCAATAAATTCCCGAAAAATTATTCTATGTCTAGTTTTTTATTTTACACCATAAAATATTATTTTCTTAATATTTTAAAATTATTTATTATTATTTAAAAATCATTTAATAATTAAAATACCTGAATTTAATTACAGAAAAATTCCAGAAAATTTCAGAAAATTGTGAAAAAATCTAAATTTAAAAATTCTTGAAAATCAGGGGGTTTACACGCAGCCACCGCCGGCCGGCCGCCGCTTCCGCGATCGCTCGGGATCGCGCGAGAACACTGCAGAAGTTGACTGCAGCGAAGTCATGTTCCCGCTCCGATTCCCGTGCCCTCGCTGAACCAAACTCGACCCCGTCTTCACCGGTACGCTCACCCCTTAACCCTCTTCAATATAAGTATGATAGATGACCTCGAACAACGCGTAACCCTAGGCGAAAATAGCGTCCAAGTTGACGGAAAAGACCACTTTTTGGTATCGCAAAAAACTGCGGTGACCACCTATGTTCCCGGGTTCGTATCTCCCACCACAGAGATTCGAGACCACTTGACCTAGTTTAATTTTTATTAATTAATATTAAATTATTAACTGTCATATGTAGATTTAAATTCGTTGAAAAACCCCGAAAACCCACTTTTTCCAGATTTTTAAAAGTTATGAAACGGAACGCGCCCCGCCAAACGGGACCGCCCCGCCGTGTACCAAGTGTACCAAACAGTGCGTGCAGTGTATCCGAACACGTGAGAGTTTACGGAAACTGATTCGGACGCGTGTGCGCGTCGGAATCAGCCTGTATCCGCGGACAAACCCTGTATCGTAACTTTTGCGAAAGCCGTGCGCATTTTGTGCACGCTCGTCAGATTGCGACGAAACTTTCACCACTGGACTCGTGGTAACACGCTGGTCCTGTGGCCCAATTTTCACGCAATTCTGAGACAGTTGACCAAGTCACCAATTGGCGGGCTCCACGGTTGAATTTTTGGGCAAAATTGTGTTCGGCTCATCGGATTCCATATTTGGATATACCGTTGATTTTGTATTAATATTGAGAGTTTGTTTGACCTATAATTTGTCCCATTTGGAGACTGTTATCTTGGCACGCTTTTCGGTGCAAAGTGGGCCATATGTGGACCCCGCTTTGACCCGAAATTACCGTTTTGTCCCTGTGTCCAAATTGGACGAAAGGGAAGTGCTTTCTAGCTATTTTGCTTATTCTGGGAACGTTGGTGATATCTATTTCAGCATCCGGAGATTTTTTCTGAGGCCATAGCTTCTGATCTTGTGCGCGTGACATCTGGACGTTACACCATGCAACTTTCTTACCAAGCAAGATACCTTACCAAATTGCTTACAGTATTTTGCATGCTTATTTTATTTCTGTATATTCATTACATTTCTGTATATTTCTTGCATGTGTAGTTGCTTTCAGTCATTGCTATATATTAGATATGTTGACACACACTTGACACCTAGTATCATGAGAGGACAATCATTAGGCGTATGGGCTTTAACCACTCTGGTAAACCGTAGTATATAGCTCGCACTACGGGCGTGTGTCGCACTAGTTGCTACCCCCGAGGTATGTCGATTTCTGTAGAGTCGCGTTGGTCGCTACCCCCGAGGTATGACGATTTCTGATGTCCACTGGCGGGTGTATGAGTTGTGAGACTTAGATCGAGTAGCCTACCCTTGTCCATACATCAAAAAGTTGTCCTCATTCGCATTCATATAGATTGTCTTATACAGCGTACTTACATATTTTCTACCTATTATGCATGTTTACTGTATTCAAATTGGCTTGCTTCTATGTATCTTGTTACGTCCCTCTGAGGACTTGGTCCCTTTCCAGTTGTATCTGTTCTTGAGTATTCGCAGGAGAGCAGATTCGGATGGTTACATATGTTTCAAGGATGTCTTCTCTTCGAGCCCCGTGGTCGTTAGCTGGTATTCTTATATTATGTTTATTGTGTTGTACTTTTCTATTCGAGTTGGTAGTGGATTTGTTTCCACCCAACTATCATCTTTAGATACTTCTTATTAAGATCTAGTTTTATAGATACTGGTTATTTATTTATATTTGATTTTCTGTGGATGAGGTTTAGATTATACCCTGTGACTTGTGATACATTTTATACCACTTGTGGATTTGATATTCATATTATAACGTACGTATGGGTTATGGTTTCCATATATTGGAGTTGCCATATCCATGCGGCTGACATGCTTACGTGTCCTAGTTCTACGTATTTTTGGGACTGGTGTGTGACATTTGCCTCGGCCGAGCGATACACCGAGTACGTCTTTGAAAGTCTAAGTCTGAACTCTTGAAGGGCCAAATCTGAATTCCTTTGCATCAAGTGAGTCATCTCACTGAGCGATGCGGGACATGTCGTCGTACTAGCGTCGTTTGAATCAGCTCTCCCCATTGACGTGGAGCGGGACGTTACATGTTGGTGGAGCAGTTTCGTGATAGTCATGGATGCAAAAGTATATTTCCTTGCCTACGACTACAGAGGCAATTCGATATCATTTTATACGAGTTGTGCTTGAGGCGAATGATGCAATGCCTAAGAAGGTCCACACGGAGAACAATGGATCATATATGCTCACAAAGGTTCTACCATGAGGAAAGTTCAAATACTGAAGGATGATCGTCGTTATGACGAGCTCCTCCATCTAGTTGGAAATGAAGAGATGTGATGGTGTTGGGTGGGGTACCCTACCTATATGAAGAATATTCCAGAGTGCGACGATGGTCACCGTGTTTCGGAGAATCTCGAGGAGCTGAAGATGTCTAAGCAGAGTTTTAAATGGTTGTTTGAGAATATGCCAAGACATGACTGAGTTTGTCTGAGTTCGGTCATACCGAGTTCGGTCTGACGGTCTATTTCAGATAGAACACTTTGGCATGGGCCTGATTGAGTTCGGTCCAAGTTGAGTAAAACTATTCTGCTAGGTAATTAGATCGAACTTGGACCAAACTCGGTTTGTCGGATTGAGACGAGTTCTGAGTGTTTTATTATCTACACCTTTGGATCGTGTGGATGGTCAAGATTTGTTGGGAGATTGATGGAACTATATATAGGTATTTTCTAACTATAATCCATCATCAGGAGATCATTAGGGGAAGTTTTTCAAAGCTTGGCAACTTTTGAAGAGAGAAAGAGCAAATTGACGGATACATTTAAAAAGACATGGGCACATCACTTGTATATACTTTATCACCAATGCTTTGCTGTAGAAACATTTTCTCATCCAAATGGAGTTTAAGGCATGGGTATATCACTTATGAAATTGTACGTTTACTTCATCACTAATGCTTTGCTGTAGAAACTCTTTCCCATCCAAATGGAGATCCAAGGCATGGGTATATCAGTTGTACTGATTATTTAAGTATATGAAATTGTACGTTGGATTGTGATCAAGGTGTCGAGTAGGCCGGACCCAATGTTGACCGAATTTGACTAGACTTAGGGTCTGGTCCGGCCAGCCCGGGAGGAAGACGGGTCGGACTGGGTCGGACAAAATAAACCAAAAATCATACCCAAATTGGCCCAGAATTTGAGTTTTTGCGGGTCGGGTTTCTGCGGGCTGGATCCGGTCCGATTCTGGGTTGCTCCGTAGAAAAAAAAATTTGGCTTAGAAATGGGCCAAAAATATGGTCTTTGGCTTGAAAAAAAAAAAGATTTACTTTAGTAATAAAAAAAAAGGATTTAATGTAATACTTGCATAGTCATAATATGAATTATAAATGTCCTGTTTTTCGAACGATTAATTATGTTGGTTGGCTGGCTTGTACATGCTGATTGGATTGGATTTGTGTGAGAAATCGAAGGATTTGAGTGATGATAAAGACTTAATTAACTTAGTCAAATTGAACGGTTTGGTGGAGCATGACTAACTTGTATGATTATATCAATTAAGAAGTTCGTATATCACATCAAATCGTCTATTTGAGAAATTGTTCGACATCTGCAAAACACATAATTAACTATGCAACTTGTCTATATGAAGGTCACTAGTGAGCGCACCATTTTGAATTATTTAGGAGATTATGGCATCCCCGCGCAGCGCAAGTAGCTAGTCTCACCGGAGGTCCCATAATCCATGTGCCTTATACCTTAGCACCAATTATCCATGTTCCTCCTATATGCCGAATCGGTTCCGTCGTCACAGATACCGTTAGAGAAAATAACATATTAGGTACAAGTTATCCATGACCATGTATGCATATAAAACTTACTTATAAAAATATAGCATGCAAAATAACAAAAACTTGAACATAACTATGTAGTATATTCTCATTTGTACTCTATATTTCTCGAGTCAATCGCTCGAAATCCTATAATACAAATTAAAAGCAATTCCTACTATTCCATTTCTATCTAACAAGAGTACCACACAAATCATGATTCTGTATAGCAGGCAAACAACATTATGATTATTCTCTTTTATCTTGATTCTTTTATTAAGATATCATTGATAGAAGGATACTATAAGAAAATGAAGAGATTATGAAAATTATATATATGAATAGCCAATCTTTATAAAAATTAATTCTCTCAAGTTTTACCTGTAAATAAAAATAAAGTTGTATATGCCTATCTATAGGCTAAAACCAATCCTAATCTAATAATAATTTATCCTAATATAATCCTAACAAGGATAATTGATCCCCATTATCCATGAACCTCACAGATTGTAGGAATCAGATCTTGGTCTATGCTCTAGTTGGGGCCCAAGGGCGGATCCAAGTGCACCCTGGGGTGGGCTCCAGCCCTTCCACACTTTTTTATTTTTTATTTTTTATTTTTTTTATTTTTATTTTTTATTTTAGGAGTTAGTTATACCTAGTCCATACCAACCAACTATAGTCTAATCCAGTATACATTTCTGGATCCGTTCCTATTGGGACCCATCAAACTTTGTTAGTTAGATTAACAGTCATACGTACCCATAAAATTACAAAAATCCAACCACCATTGTCCTCTCTCACCTTGCAAGACAACTACAATCTCAAGCCATATTTCATTGGGTTCTTTAGTTTTAGGATGTCGCATAATAATAGAAATTTGTGTTTAGATTTTCATATTGTCCAGAAATGTTGATTTTGGATAACCGTTCAAAGTGGAAATCCAAACACAAATTTTAATATTATACGATATCCCAAAATTAAATGAAAATATGCAAGGATTATATAGTTTTGCATGGTGAAAATTATTTGACTTGGATTATTTAGTTTTGTCACAACTAATTGAGAATGAGACTTGTGATATTGTTATTTGCTTCTATATATTCTGATCTCGGCAGCCACACAACTCTCGAAAACTTTTAAGTTGCAAGCATTCAACAATTTGATTGGGACAAGATACATCTAACGATACACGATGCTCACGAAGTCGTCTCCATCTAAACTGACACCAGAAAGATTGTGTGGCTGTTGAGATCGGGATAAAAGCAAACAACAGTGTTGAAAGTCTCATTCTCGATTGATCATTTAAAAAAAATTAAACAACGCAGATCACACAACTCTCATCGTACAAAACTAAATAACTCTCACATATTTTTATTTAGTTTTAGAATCTTTTGTATTAACACTCTCGTTACACTTTTTTTTTCTTTTTCCATGGCAAAAGGTCCCATAAATATGATAGTTGTATCCGCATATTAACATGTTTGGCACAAGTCAATTCAAGATTTTCCGGAATAACTAATCTCCCGAGGACAATATGTCCACAATATATGAGAATATTTTTCCCAAAATTAAATATGGGTATTCTCTTCTATACGGAACACTTATAGTTTGAGTTTTCTAAAACTATTCCCCTCTTTCACTTTCAGTAGTGAGACATAAAAATAAAAAAAATCATTTATTAATTTCTCCTCCACGCTCCTAAAGGAGAGTGGGAACAAAAGAGAGGGTGCTCGCTAGACTTAAAAAAAAAAAAAATTTGAAATATTTTCCATCGAACTTTTTTTAAACTATAGCACAGAACTTGGCAACGGACTGATGATGCCAATATCTATTGCCAATTAATTAAAATATAATACCGAACATTCTTCGTTTGATCGTCGCATACGTTTTTGCGATATTTTTACGGCTAACCGTGTAAACTAGTGACGTTTGGGTGACGATTTGATGACGTCTTCATAGTTAATATTCGAAATATCTAAAATTAGTGGTATAATTGACGCATGTCCGTCGCTAATAGACGATGGTTTAGATCCGTCGTCAAACCATCCGTCGTTGATAAACAGTATTTTAGTAGTGCTCCTCTCCCTCTCCATAATTAATTTTTGACAATTTATATATGTATCAATACATGAATTCTATATTCCGAAAATATAATGTATTATCAAGCAAAGTAATACATAATTTTACCGAACTCAAATCGCGGAGGAGGTGTGGAGGCAGTGGGCCCAAATGGTATACAATGCAGCGTGCGTAAAATTTCGTACGTATCGTCGGACATAAAAAAAAAAAAAAAAACATAATTTCAAATATTTGATGCTTGGAAATGGTACTCCAAGAAATATTTTTAATCCAAATAATATTATTATTCGCGTACCAAACCAAACTGCCCCTAGGAGTTAAATAGAAGTAATCCGATGTGAAACAGGGTCGACATATTTTGGGTCAGTGGAAAATAGTCTCTTTGGAGTTCGGACTTAGCCCGAAACTTCATCCTTTGTACCCCGCTCTTCATCCATATAAATAGTACTAGTCCGATTATAAAACAAAAGCTTGTCCCTTCCGATTTTTTTTTTTCCGGTGTTAGAAAAGACGGGAGGAAAAGTGAATCACAAATGTGAGAAAATGAATTTTTCTCCTCCTTTTTTTTTTCTACTTTGGTAATTTTTTTTTTTTTTTCCGAAAAATTTCGTGCAGAGCAACGAAATTCATACAAATTCCACTCAGAGCATAAAAGTTTTAAAATTTTCAAAAAAAACATCATAATGTCCATAGGAAGGACGTTTTACAATTTTTAAAAAAAATTCGTCGATTGCCGTTGTCTCTCCGTTAATTTTTTTTTATATATAATAATAATATAAGGAAAACGTTCTTTGAAAGAACGTTTTTTCTAGAAAAAACGTTCTTCCAAAGAACGTTTTCCTAGATTTTTTTTTTTTTTACCACTCTCTCTCTCACTCAATCACTCCTCTCTCTCTCTCTCTCACTCACTCTCTCTCTCTCTCTCTCTTCTCTCACTCACTCACTCACTCACTCACTGATCACTCACTCACTCTCTTCTCTTTCTCTCTCTCTCTCTCTCTCTCTCTCTCTCTCTCTCACCATCAGTTTTTTTTAAAATGTTTTATGAAAATTGTAAAACGTCCTTCCGACGGACGTTATGATACTTTTTTTAAAAAATTTGAAACTTTTATGCTCTGAGTGAGATTTGTATGAATTTCGTTGCTCTGAACGAATTTTTTTGTTTTTTTTTCCTCCTTTGGCATCAATGATTTTCCTTTTTCAATCCTATGTTTCCGCGGACCAAACGAGACGTCCCCTTGCTAAGCTGATGGTCGTGGGAGCAACAATGACTCGCAATTATGAAGGAAGGTGATGACATGCTGATGAGTCAGGATGATCTCTGACGAAGGACGAAGGTCAGGATATCCGGTCGGATAAATTTATTCTACATTCTCCAGCATATGAAGTGAGAGTATTTCCTTTCAATAAAACATCGATTATATATATATATATATATATATACAAATCAATTCTTTCAGTGAAGGCAGCTACAATGATTTCTTGATGGAAGAAGCGAATTAAAGAATATCAACAACTCTCCTAAGCATCAAACTCACTCTCACAATTCTCTACCAATCACTGCTGCTTAGAAACATCATCATCAACTGGCCCTTGCTCAATATCACTCCCAGCAGCAGGTC
Organism: Iris macrosiphon; assembly: GCA_036927795.1. Taxonomy (NCBI): domain Eukaryota; kingdom Viridiplantae; phylum Streptophyta; class Magnoliopsida; order Asparagales; family Iridaceae; genus Iris; species Iris macrosiphon. The sequence continues at coordinate 145,894,066 of JAYESA010000016.1, forward strand.
TAGGAGTAGCACTAGAACAAACCCCTTTGCCCCTCCCCTTAGTGCTCATCATCCTCCGAAGAGACTTCAACCTCTCCGCCACCGGAGTCCGTCTAGTGGACGGCAACGGCGACACCGCGGACGAGAACCCCGGCCCCTCCATCGCTCTTCTCGGTATTTCGATCACCAACTCCTTTCTCCCTGAAGAAGACGAAGACGAACTAGTGCTCCCTTGTTCTTGATAGCCATCCGCAACCGTCGATACGCCATTCGTAGTACTACTGTAGGCCGCCACGGGGATCCGGCATAGCGGGCAGGTGGAGTTGGAGCCGAACCACATGTCGATGCACTCCACGTGGAACGCGTGGTTGCACTTGGGCAGAAACCTGGCCTCCTCGCCCTCGGCCAGCTCGCATATGCAGACCGCGCACTCCGACCCGCATTCTTCGCCCTCCGGCACCCGATAGACCGCGACGGGGAGCGACTCGAGGATCGACCGGTCGAGCGCGTTGCGGCGCGACGCGGATTCGTTCTGCTGCGCGAACGCGAGGGCCCGGCTCGACCGCCGCGACGAGCCTACGGAGGAGCTGCCGGAGTAGCCCTTGCTGCGGAGGTACAGGATGAGGAGGGAGATGAAGACCACTACGATCAAGACGACCACCGCGACCGTTATCTGCCCACTGACGGCTGCCACGGCGGCGCCGGGGACGTTCGTGGCTTGGTTTGCTGCATCTTCTGACATGATCTCTCCTACTGCAGCTACTCACAATTGTACAATAATGTGCGTTGTTTGGAACTTTAGTGACGTCTATTTATATAAACTATATAACGGTTTGACTACTGTTGGGGATTTGAACACGAGTGGGAAATATGGGGTGGGGTGGGGACGAAGAAGCCAAGCTTGACCGGATGTGGTGGGCTGAGCTTCTTGACAACTTACATGTGAGGTCCATTTATAGTTATATTATTTGAACTGCAGCACGAGTTGTTTGTAAATGTATTCAAAATCTATGGGTTTTCTTTCTTTATTGTTTCCGCCGGTGGCCTTCAAGTCCAAACCATGTTGTCATGAATTATTTAGTAATAACTATTAAATCTACAAAGGAAAATAACCTATGTTAAATCTCATCATTATGGTATGGTGGGTAGGTGGGTGCGTGCGTGGGTGGTGGGGGTATTAATGGAAGGGAGGAAAAAAAGTTGAGAAAATTTGATTTAATTCCCCTTTAATTATCATAATATATGATATTTTTAGCCGATTTAGAAATGGTTAGCCGATCTAGAAATTGAAGTAAAATCTATCAAAGAATCAATAAAGTTCTTTCCTGTCGGAAAAACAGATATGGACTATTTGTTTGACAAAAAGAACAGCTATTTAAGAATTTCAAATTTGGAATTCAAAATAAAAATTCTTTAGGTCAAAGAATCCAATTGGTGCAAGCAAGGGGAAGATTCAACAAAGGGGAAGAGAGTATTATATATAGAGAGGTAGAGAGAGGTCGTTATTTTTAAATACAATATAATAAATTTAAAATAAAGTGTCATGCATGGATGAATTTAAGTGGACTAAAGAAGAATATTGATGGTTATATAAAGATTAAAGTGTTTTTTTTTAAGTAGACAAAAAGTGGCCAATTTCTAGAGACATAACAATAAGCTCCTTTATAATTTTATTGTAGGCACTTAATTTTATGCTCTTACCAAAACTTTTTTTTTTTCCGACCAAATATTAGAGTACAATAAAACATTTATTCCAAACTTTTTAGATCAATTACTTGAATAATTTTCTTTCTATTGAGATCAATAAAGTGCCTTGTCCTTTGTAAATATTAGCATAATCCCCTGACCTCATTCAAGCCACAAGCCAAGTTAATTCGAACTAAAAACACTAGCTCCAATATCTGTTTAACTAATATATTATTATTATTATTATTATTATTATTATTATTATAATCGGTGTCCGCTGGTCTTGGTTGCATATAATATCTTGAACAAATGAAAATGAATTATTTTATCTTATGTCGCAATTTACACATTGTTGTGTCCCACTTCCAGAGTACAGTGAGCCAGATTCGTAACAAATATTTTCAGGTTACGCGTCATACGAATACACTGATAACCATATTCGCAATTGACGTCTATAAATTTTTAGGATAGAAATACAAGTAATACTAAACACACTTTCATTCAACAACAATAACTATTATACATAAATTGTTTTATAAAAGTAAACTCATACTAGTAAGTTCCCACAGAACCGTTAATTTAGATAAATTTTTCACCTAAAAAATATTCTTGATGCATTCTCGAACTGTTGATGATCACTCTCCAGCTTCATCTATGCTATATTGAGGCGTCATCTCTTCAGGATTCTCGTCTTTCCCTAATGAACAATATTAGGTCATCAAAATGACATGTAAACTCGATCAAGAACGGTAAGAAATGAAGATATGATATAATATTGATTAAATGAATATATGATATAATAATGATTAAAGAATTTGAATATAATTAAACTCCATAGAAGTACTATAGTGTTAACTTGACATATGACTATATCTAAGTCATATTCTAGTGTTATCTTAGTGTTCGATAAATCAATATATCCTGAGAATCACCACCACAAGCACAAACAAATTTTTCTATACGATGATGCAATTTGGAGGAGAACTTTTTAAATGGCTACCTATCCTAGTTTTCTGACAATAATTTCATGATCAGGAATCAGGTTGTTTCTGTATAGCACATTGCTTAATGTTTGACCCCTCACATCATGTGAGAAAATTATATAATCATTGATTCACCTAATTGATCTTTTTAATCGAAATAGGTACGGATTTAGGGTAGATAAGTGAGCTAAGCCTCACACACTCACTTCGCAAGGCCTTGTAGAAAGAGCTAATACTGATTAGTTTTTGTTGTTATTATATTGCAGAAATTTTGTACGGTGGAATTTAAGTTGTTCTCTCCCGTTCAATGCTCTACCTAGAGCTACAAAAAATTTAAATTATATTATCTTTATTAGTTCTGCTCTGTATCTCATTTCAAATCTCAATATGCAAGTATACCTCTTGTTTATAATTTCAGGAATAAAGTACATTTTAATTCCAATATTCAAATATGTGTTCCATTACTATCTTGAAATAATCACGAGAATACAAATTCAGGAAATAATATTCTTCCAATTGGCACAAAATAGAAAACATTGGAACTTGAATTGGGTTTCGTTTGCATGATCGGTGTCAGTGCCCTACACATCCCAGGCACTTACTTTTTGTCCCCTAAACATATTTATTTAAGAGTTATCGTGAGCCCGCCACTAATTTAAATATAGTATCCTATAATTTAGGGTTTAGTAAAATCGGTATTTTCTAGATGTAGAAAATTTGGTTAACTTTCAAAATTTTGAAATATTTTAACAGAGTCTCCTTTGTATTTCGAGTTAGAAAATTTTGACAATTGATAATATAGACCCAAAACAACTCTCCATAGAATTTTTTGGTACGTCGACCCCTTCGGTAGAACACTCAACGTCGATAACACATGCAATATATATATAAATTAAAATTCATAAATTCTAAAAAAATCTCATTTCTTACCTAACAAACGTGCTTAACATTTCTTACCAATTTAGAGCAATTGATGGTAGCAAATGATTATAGCATCATATGCTTTATTTACAGGCATAAACAAACTAATATTAGTACTCATGAATCAAGAAAATGACATACAACTATAATGAAAATCAAATTATACTTTTACTATTGTTTGTAAGATATTAAGCATCCAAATTTAAGAAACGATCCTCCTTGATTTTAGAAGAAGTACTAAAATACATAACTAGGAATGAATTCGCGAATTTTGGTTGTTTCCGAAATTCTTGAAAATTTTAAATTGATAGTCAATTAAAATCCATTATTTTATTGACTAATTAAGTAAGAATTTATAAATAAGTGATAAGGATGAATTCTATAAAATTTATGTCAAATTTATAGAAAATATTGATTTCGGCTCCGATATGCTAGTTCTATAATATAGATATCTAATTAATTCTGTCTAACTATATCTCAATATACACGAATCAATGTAATCCTTATTACCAAAATTGACAAACTCGAGCTGATATGATCCTGGATTACTAGGATATGAAAATATCACATGATAGGTCTAAGACTTTCAAATCCTACGACCTTAATACTACATTCCAAAAACATCATGAGAATACGACAAGTCTAGGAATTGTGGTTATATACTAAATCAACGCCCAATACTATATATTGAATATTCACAACATTCTAATCATTTTAAGGATCACAATTTCCTTGCTATAGAAATTACGGAATAACTCTGGTCACAGACCTGAAGAAGGAGGGCTAGAATGCTATACATGAAAATTAGAATACTAGCTAATAGAACATGTCTCCAATATTATCACTTTTCAAATTGACTTTTAGTTTCATGTTTCAACATTATTTATTCCTACCATGTTTGCTTTTATCGATAATTGACAACTGAAGCAAGTTCCAACCTTAACTACATATCCTGGACATTGTACTTGATGATGTCCTGATCCCTCTTTTTTTTTTGCCTTTAGAAAGGTTTTTATGAACTTTTGTCCCTAAACATTAAGGTGGTACAAGGATAGTAGTGAATCTTATGACGAACTTATTGAGTATGGATCTTCCAATCTCATCTATACTTAATTTAAGGTGTCTAGAATTGAATTTGAGTTAAAGTGAGTACTTGTCTTTGGGTTTTGGTTTTTCAATATTCGATTTCTTGTATTTTTTCCAAATATTAGTTATTTTAAAAGAACAGAATATATATTATCTATTTATTTAATCTGACCCAGATTTCTAATTGAAAATTAAGAAAAGTGTTATATCTAAAATTGGAAGGAGATCACATGGGAGGAGAAGAGGTGTTGGAAGTCGATCGTCGGAGGTCGGTCGGTCGGTCAGCGGACACGCGACGACAGACGCGGAAGAGCAGCTGCGACACTATAACAGAGGATGGGAATGGAGTGGTGTTAATTTTAGTGTTGGTGGTGAGGATGATGTTGAAGTGGTTGTAGGCTTTTGGAAAGTGTAAACACCATGATTTTTAGATTTAATTTAAAATTTTCATTTATTTTTTATTGTAGAAAATTTTCATTATTTTTTTAGTTAATTATAATAAATGTCCGTTCATGAATTTATATTTTTGTGTATTAAATTAATTATTAAAATAGTGCATAAATTATAATTTTTGGTATATAATTAATAATAGAATATTTTATAATTTTTCTGAAATTTATTGAGGTCCAAAACTATTTTTAATGGCCATATATATATATATATATAATAAACCAACCCAAACTAAACCGAACAAACCCAAACCAATCTAAACCGAACCAACCCAAACCTAACTAACCGAACCAGGATCCCAAACCCATACCCGCAACCCGTAACCCACCAACCCGCAACCCACCAGTCCCCCAACCCGCTGTAACACCCGCATCGCCTCACTTCCTCTTCCCCGAACCGCCTGACCCCCTCTCTTTCGCTCCCTGTAACCCCCCATGTACACCCCTATATATAGATCAGCCTAGCCGACCACTACCACTATCATCTCCTCTACCACCCCGACCAACCCCGGCCGCCGACGCCGCCGCCGTGACCGTCGCACGCCGCCGCTAGACGCCTCCGCCCAGCCGCCCAAAATCCCGAGCAGCAGCGAGCATCGAGGTACCCATCTTCCCACCCCTGTATCTTCCTGCACAGTAATCAAAATATTGATCTGTCAAATCCTATGCGAAGACCACATGACCCTCTTGAACCCTGTATAATTAGTTCGGTGTATCGTGTCCTGTGTCGGTCGTAATTCATGACGCAAAACAGGAAAAAAATGACACAGTTTGTAGTTCAGAAACTGTTCCAATCACCCATGTTCATGGCTCATTTTCTTCCAACCTAGTTAATATTTTTAAATTCCACTTGAACAATAATTTAGACAATATAATCAAGATTAATCTCTTTAATTAGTTTATTTTAATTCATTGTATGCTGTATTTTATTCGTTGTTGAATTTGACCGAAAACTTAGTTTTCTAAACCCAAATTTTCTCGAAACGGGGTACGTTCCACTAAACGAGGCAACTTCGTCGTGTAAGAATTGCACCGAAAGGCGCGTATCGTCAACGCGGACGTATGGAATTTTGTGAAAGTTAATTTGGATGTGCGTGCACCCCGGAATCAACGCGTATCCGTCAAAAAGTCCCGTATCGGCCTGTTCTGACACGTCATAATTTCGTGTGTGTGTGTCTGTCGTTTTGTAACAAAACTTGCGCCATCGGATTCACAGCGTTACGCTGGACCTGTGACCCAAGTTTGGTTCAATTCTGAGATCGTTGATGAAACACCGTTTCGTGGGCCCCACGGTTTTAATTGACGGACGATTTCATGACCGGCTCATCGGAATCCAGTTCTAGACGTTCCGTTGGGTTCATATCATCGTTCTGGACTCGTAGACACTAAGTTTGACGAATTTAGAGAACTTTAGCTTTGCGCATTTTTTGGTGCGAAGTGAGTTACATATGGACCCTACTTTGACCAGAAACTGTCAATTATGTTCCTGTGTCCAAATTGGACTTATGGGTAGTCAATCATAGCTATTTTAAGTATTATGAGAGTAATGGTGATATTTGTTTCAGCATCTGGAGACATACCTGGAGATTCTACTTATATCAGAACAACTGACGGAGCTCAAAACGCAGGCAAGTGTACCTTGCCAACTTGTAGAAGATCCTGTGCTATTATTTGCTTGTATTCTTTTCATATACTTCTGTGATGTACCTATTCAACCTAGGATTATGATACATTGCTTAACGTCCGAACAAGATTCAGGTGTCGACACCGTACGCGGAGTCGTGTAACGTCACTTAGAGAGTTGATACCACGATCCTATCTTTACGTGCTTGCTTTATCAAGTACGTCATACCATAGGACACTTGACACTATTCATGTGACAGAATCTTTTCTGAGTTATTCATGGTGATTCTGTATAGTCTTATAGGATTCGTGACATGAGACTTGCATATACATAGATATCATTATGACTCGCTGTACTAGCTAGAGGTCATGATCTTGCATGTTATGGATATGAGACGTCGTGGACATGAGACGTGTGATTACATTGGATGGGGAGAGACACACAGGCTACAGGCTGATTATATACATATATACTTTATTATTGAGGTTCTTTAGTCTCTGTTCCAGAACTTGGCCCATTACGTGATATTACTGTTACCGGCTCCCCGACACAGAGCTTGTAGTGGTCTCAGGCTGAGTACTAGTGATGCACTCATTTGCATTTCACATAGCTGGTTACATAGCTTGTCCTGAGGATCTATTTTTTATATACTGTATTTTATTTGGCTTGAGTTATTCGTGTACCTTGCTATTTTTTCTGAGGACCTAGATCCGGATTATGTTCCCAGGTACAATAGAGGAGGAATACCCAAGATATACAGGACATGAGCTGACGCTGGAGCAGTACTAGCACCAGAAGACGAGGTTGTGCTAGAGGATTTCTCCTGAGTATTCTGTTACATACTCAGTTATTTATGCTTCCAGTTATTTCATATCTTGACTCATAGACTTATGTATTGACTTATTCTCTTTGCTTATTTTATCGAGTTGTTCTCCGAGACACTATTTATTTGGACTTAATGATGGACTATTTCTTTTATCTATTTTAGTCTATCATATTTAGGTATGTTTCTTTATGTGGATGAGATTAGAATTATTCTGTGATAGATGGTGTAGACTGCCTTTATATTTATTACAGCTTAAGTACACTCTAACGGGTCCATTAAATTGGTTTTGCCCATTGGAGTTGTGTTGTTGGCCATTGCCACGTGGCTAGTCCCTCGGTATTTTGGGACTGAGACGTGACAGAAAGGAGGAGAAGGAATGAAGAAGAAGAAGAAGACGATGCTGATGGAATAAGGGATAAATAAGAGGGTTCCTAATTATGGATTGCTAATTCTATAGGCACTACAAAATTTACTTAGGACAGCCCATTACTTCAGGACATTCCATATTTTTAAAACTTTTACTTAGGACAGTACAAAATTTACTCAGGATAGCCCAAATCATAACCCTAATCCCAATCCCAACCGTCGGAGAAGGAGGAGACGGTGGAGGAGGCGGCAACGGCCGGAGGCGGAGGAGGTGGAGGAGGAGGAGGCTGGAGGAGGAGGCGGCAAAGGAGGATGCAGAGGCCTCCGCTGTTGCTGTTGCTGTTGTCGCCGCGCTGCTGCCGCCGCCGCGGATCGCCCGTCGCACCGCCTCCTTCTCCTCGTCCTCCTCCTCCACCCTCTCCTCCTCCAGACTCCTCCACCCTCGTCGTCATCCTCCTCCCTCTCCTCTTCCTCCTCCTCCTCCAACGGACTCCTCCTCCAGCCTCCTCCTCCGACTGGATCGACTTTGGGCTACCTGAAGCAAATATTTCGGTGGCAAACTTGTAATTTTTCAGGTGGCAAATTTGGACTGTCTTAAGTAAATTTTGTAGTGCCTATAGAATTGGTCTTATGGATTGTGAGTGTGGCCGAGGAAAAAAAAAGAGGAGAAAAGGGTTTGTTGACAACACTGATTCTTGTTCGGAAGAGAGAGGAGATGGTGCCTCTATCCCGAAACAGCTATATATATTTTCTTAAACAAAATGATTATTCCTATCCTTTAAGCTTTTAAGGTAAAATAACTATTTTATCCTTGTATATTGTTTAAAATTATTAATCTCAATTATACATATATACTATTAGTATATACTAGTCCGTCTTAATTATAGATACTGTATTCCGATATATATGCAGTCCGGACACACCCTTCAACTTTTACGGATATATTTATTTCTATTTTTCAATGTTGTAACTTTAGCTATAAAAAATAAATTGGTCATTTTGTTTAGCCCATGCAACTAAAAAAACAATTTTTCCAGTTTCAGAATGTTGTAACTTTAGCTATAAAAAATAAATTGGTCATTTTGTTTTGCCCATGCAACTAAAAAAGAAAAAAGAAATCTCTTCAACTTTTCTTATACTACAATTTGTTGTAGTCTAATTTACTTCTGAGAGATGGTGAGATGGATTCTATAGTGGCTGAATCCTTCAAAGATTCTCCATAAACTTTTATTTGTAATCTTGATGGCTTAACAACCGGATATAATACTTACAAGATTACAAAGAGATCTCTATTATTTAGTTACAATTAAATGTAACATTTCTATTGAGTGCGCACAACTTAATAATCAATTTGTATCAATCATAAAAAATATCAGCATCAATCTTCATCAGTGATTAGCTTGAGCATTCAAGTAACAAATTAATAAGGATTTATGAGGATCTACATGTGTTGATAGACTTTAGCAAAATTTTGATTCGAAAAATTCAATAATAAAAATCTTAATCCAAGAAAAAAGTGAGACGATGATGATATGTCCTTACGTGAAAAATACCTAAAGACATGACTAATCCGTTATTGGGTGTCTCGTTAAAATCTTCTTAGAATGTAAAAATTCATAAAAAATATATTATAAACTAAAAAAAAATTATATTAAAATTAAATGAGTACAAACATCAAACAGTTAGTTACACACTACATCTAACTGCATGCACATTTAACTAGGATTAATTCTAAAGACACATCCAAACTTATTCAGGGTAGTCCAAATTTTATTTTTTTTAAGTTTGCCATCGAAATTTTTTACTCCGGATTGTCTAATTTTTTTATGTGACAGTCCCCACCACAAATAGGAAAGTCAAATTTTTTCGTCTATCTTTAGGACTATCATAAGTTTTGACAGTAAGGACTGTCAAAAAGTTTGATAGTCCTCCTCCCTCATTCTCCTCCTCCTCCCTCCTCCAGACTCCTCCTCCTCCCTCCCGCCTCCTCCTCCTCCAACCTTCGTCGCCTTCTCCTACGACGACGACTGGGATTATGGTTAGGATTAGGGTTTGAAATTGGAGTGGAAGAGAAGAAAAGTGTGGACAGTTCATAGTAAATTTTGGATTATTCTAAGTAAAAGTTATTTCAGCACCAACTAATAAACAATCTGAATAAGTTTGAATGTGTCTTTTGCAATAACCTTAACTAGGAACCAAGTTTTCACTTTGTACAAATTCCCTGGTGAACCCGAAGTGCGATTGCTCTTAAGAATAATTCATCAACTCTAAATTCCAAACAAAATGTACCAAATTACTTTTGCTTACTATACAATATTCACAAACTGATAAACTGGAATTAATCAATTGATCAACCAACTAACTACTACTCCTTGCTCAATAGTATCAAATCCACTTGAGCTACTAGTTCCCTTGCTCCTTGGAGCCTCCAATGGCGCCGGAGACTCGAGTCTCTCCACCGGCAACGTATGATGAAGCCGATGCACTCGGTATCTCTATCACTGCCATCCCTTGCTCTAACATCCCTGAAGAAGAAGGAGAAGAAGAAGAAGAAGAAGAACACGTAGTAGTGCTCGAGCTCCCTTCATCAAAGTTCGTCTCGACACAAATTCGCAGCTGGACGTTCATCGATGATGATTGGTCGACGGAGGGAGTAGGGCCTACGGGGAGTCGGCATAGCGGGCAGGTGGAGTTGGAACTGAACCACATGTCGATGCACTCGACGTGGAACCCGTGGTCGCACTTGGGGAGGAATCGTGCCGTCTCGCCCTCTGTGAACTCCGAGAGGCACACCGCACAGTCCAGGCCTGATCCCTCCTCTACTAGTTTGAAATCTTGGGAGCGGAATACGGTGATAGGAAGGGCGTTAAGGACTGTCGGGTCGAGGGGGAGACGGAGAGGAGGAGCCAAGTCGAGCTGGCGGTGGTGCAGTCGAGAGTGTCGGTCGACGATGCCCGGGTAATGCTTGGCTCGGATGTAGAGGATGAGAGTGATGACGGTGAAGAGGAAGAGCACGATGGCTACAACAGTCACTACTTCTCCGGTCGAATTTTCGGTAGGGCTCACCGGTACTGAGTCGGAATTGGACGACGACATTGTTGTGTTTGTGTTAGTGTTAATTTGTGTATGTGTTTGATATCGATAAGAGCTTATGGTTAAAGAATGAGAGTGAGAAAGAAGGTTCCTACTTCCTAAGATATATATAAGGTGAATGGAATGAGAGGGACAGTGGGGAGGAGGAGGAGGAGGAGGAGAAGAGATGGAGGTACACGTACGTTGGATTTGAACACGAGGAGGATTGGATTGAAAGGCAAGGTAACCAACCCCTACTGAGTATCGAAGCAGACAGTTTGACTTGCATGGTGAGAGCGTCTCGGTTAGGTTAGGTGTACGTCTGGATTTGAACACGCCGCTTTATTTTCTTTGAACTGTCGTCTCTTGTCAACTAACTGTTCAGAATTTTAAGAGATCTTCTCGGAGATTGAACCAAATCTACTCATTAATGATCTGACAGCCTGGTAGAACCGACTATGCGGCAACATGTCTATGCGGTATGTCATTCATATGCGGTCAAAAGTGCTCAACCATGCTTCTAGTTCAAAGTATTCCAAACTTGTCAATTTGGAAAACATTGAAGGAGGCCTTGTATAAGCATGAAAATTGTAGCGCCCCGTTCCTCCTATTCGAGGAGCGCGACTAAGAAACACAAGACGATATCGTTCGATCGGGATAGATTGAATTAAGAACTCGTCCTCGTTATGGATTTGTTTCTTCGGAATCGATTCCCATATTCAGTGGACCGTGCCCCCGGGATCGACTTAGCGGCAGACTCAGGAGGGACCTCTCCGCTGCTATCTTTTATTGTCTCGGTTTTCGATGTCGCTTGTTGCTTTCGTGCTTTGAGTTGGTTTTGGGATTTGCTTGTTTTCCTTGAACGGTTTCGATGGATTTCATTGTTTTCGTTCATTGAACTGCACTTCAATTCCGAGATTGGAAAGAGAGAAAAGAATATTGATCGAGCTATTCGTGTTGCAGGTGAACGAGCAGTAGGCGGCTTACGAGCGGAGTCGTGAAGCACCTCTTTCCTTCTCCCTTCCAACATCTAAGTGAGTGGCTACCATCCCAATTAGCTAGCCCTGCTTCCAAGCTTCACACTCTAAAAATCTTGCATTCTTCTTTGCCCCGATCAAACGATACCAAGTAATAATAAAATATATCAAGATAAAAAGGGAATAGACTTGGTTTGTCATGGACGGGATGCTATGTAGCGGGGCTCGCCACCTGCGTTGCATATCATTCTTGTCCCGAGACTATAACCCGTCCCTTTGTGGCATCATGCCAGTGATCCCTGTGTATATTTAAACCTGTTGCAAACTAACTTGTGTCTTCGTGGCAGGGAAGGCATGGTAAGTATTGTGCAGGTCATTCAGACGGACAGGTAAAAGCTACCGAACGGTGGCACGTTCATTTCAATAAATTCTATATGCTGCTTACTTGTAAATAAACTAAGGCAAGATAGAAACCCACAAAATATGCATGCTTCATTAAAATAGCATGTTGATTGGTATAGTTCAGTTAGCTCGCCTTCACCAGTATGTTTCGACATGCTGACCCTCGTTGAAACAGGCTCTCCGCACTAAGACGAACCGAGCGAGGAGCCGAAGTCGTCTTTCCGATCCAGTCCAGCTGTTGGCGCATCTTCACCGCGCCCCTTGAAGCATTTTGAAGACCGAAGCTTGCAACTCTTCATACACAAATGCAGCTTCGTGGCAAAGCCGTCCTCCAGCCTGGAGGTCTTTGCCATTTTGAAGTTTATAAAGGGATGTAATGTACAGGACTACTATCTCATTTTGAGTCAATACCTTTGTAAGCCCGTGCGGCAAATTAGCTAACTCGATCAGGAGTTTGTAATAGATGTTCATTATCAATAAAGATAACTTTTCCATGTTTCAAATCTGTGTTTTAATTTATCTGCGTACTCTGAATATGTGCTTGCTATGCAAATCATTAAAGCCTTGTGCGGGCGCAACCCCAGGTCCGTACAGCGGTCACGATTCGGGGGATGCCTCAAACGATTCTACGAAATCGGGTCGTGACATAATGGTATTAGAGCACAGATTCAAGTTTCTTAGACTCTCGAACTGAAAAAGTTCCTTTAACGATCAAATTCCTGTGCGAACTCTTGAACTCGCTAGGCCAAAATGAGATACGTTCATGCAATAAGTCCATAATACATTATGATTCTAATATAATTTACCTTCTTTTGAAGGAATGGCACCAGCGCAATCTGCAGCGCAAGCACCGAACGAAATGCAAGGCCAAGAAAGTAGTTCGGGCACTTCGGAAAGCTCTCAGAGCCAGCATGGCATATCTCAAGTCGACCCGCTAGAGCGGGTGATGCAAATGTTAGAAGCACAACGACAACGAGACGATGCTCGCCAAGCCAAGTTCGAAAGCAATTTAGAGACCCGATTCTCAGTCCAACAGAAGCAGGTAGATGTCCTGCAACAGATCGTTCAGACTTTGGCTTACAACCATTCCGCCGTAACTGCAACGACTCCGGTGGAACAGCCCGTGCTTGAAGTTAAGACGCCACAAATTCCAAGGCCGAGGGACGTGACTGCCTTCGACTTTGGCCACTTCAAGAAAGTTTGCAACACCCCATTCAACGTGACTGAGGACCCAGTGGTAGCTCTAGATTAGCTAGCCGAACTTGAAGATCACTTCGCTCTGTTAGAGGTCCCCGAAGAGAAGTGCGTCGCCTGTGCGCAACTTCAGCTCCACCTCAACGCGCACGATTGGTGGGACTGCATCGACGATCTCTCCAATTTGATCACGGAGAGGAGGCGATCTCGTGGACTACTTTTCGTGCCGCATTTGAAGAGAAGTTTTTACCACCTCCAGTACAACGTCAGATGGAAAACGAGTTCGTGCAGCTATTGCAGGGCAGTATGACAGTAAAACAGTACTCCGTCGAATTCAACCGACTCTCCAAATTCGCTAGGGCCTATTTACCTGATGCAGCGAGTCGAGCTAGAAGGTTTGAAGACAGTTTGCGCCCTGCCATCCATGTGCACGTGGTCAATAATCAGTACAGGACAATGCGTGAGGTCATGAATCACACCTTATCCCTTGAACCACAGTATCCTTACGTTCCTGCCGGCGCTGTGCATACCTACAATCACAAATGCAAAAGCAACGAGAGAGGAAACAACGCTACAAAGCGACAAAATAACGGTGGTCGGAATAAGGGTAATGCAGGAGTGCGTTGTGAGCACTGTCACAGTATCACGCCCCAGTCCCAAAATACCGTGGGACTAGCCACGTGGCAATGGCCAACAGTACGCACCGATGGACCAACTCAATATAATGGATCCATCAGAGCATACTTAAGCTGTAAAACAAGTCTACGACAATCATGGCACAACTAATCTCATCCACACAAGATATAAAATATGATCCACAGAATAAATAAGGAATGTAAATCATCAACAAGTCTCACAAAGTACTTCGGGGAACAACCCGATAAATATCTAGTACAATGGTTCATCTAACCAGAAAATAAGAGACTGAAAGAAATAGATGAAAGCTGAGCATAAACATGGATGCTTAAGAGAAGTCTTCAGCTAAGACCTCGTCCTCGGATGGTGGTACAGCTCCTGGATCAGCTCCTGCTCCGGTCCCGTAAACCTCGGGATAAACCTCGTCTGCAAAATCTGGGGACAAAATCCGGATCCAGGTCCTCAGGGGACATAGCAAGGTACAAGAAAGCTCATGCCAATAAATAAATAAACAGTGTAGCAAATAAATAACTAAATAAAACAATGGGGTAAATATGTAACCATCTAAGTGAAATGCAAGTGAGAGCAGCACGAATACTCAGGCTGAGACCACTACAAGCTCTGTGTCTGGGAGCCGGTAGCAGCAATAACTATGTGTTTACTATGTTTTATATATATATAATCAGCCTGTAGCCTGTGTGTCTGTCACGCCCCAGTCCCAAAAATATACGGAACTAGGCCACGTGTCACTGGCCAGCTGACACGTCACTAAGGGATTACCCAATTTTAATGGACCCAAAGTGATGTGCTACGCTGTCCTAAAATACTACAAGTCTAAATACAGGTAAATCTATCTCATCCACAAGAATAACAGGGAAAATGCTGAATATATAGATGCTATATCTGAAATGTCATATACAACCCAGATAAAGTCAGGTGGGAACAATCCCACTACAAAAAGTAAGCAGGAGTGAAATAAGATAAACTAGCACAACATCCTCAAAAATATGTAGCTCCAACTCCAGGTGCACTCAGGTAGACTCTGACGTCATCTCCTCTGACTCCATCTCAAGGGCATATCCAGACTCCTGTCCAAGTCCAGGTACTGTGGGGTAGAGTGTCTCAGCTAAACCTGGCAGGGAACCAGGTCCTCAGAGGGACGTAACAAGATACAGGAAAACAACATGCCATGTGTGTAAATACTGAATAGAAATTACTGAATAAAATAAATACAGGGTGCTAACCATCTATGTGAAATGCAATTTGAGACAACCTAATACGTATGGAAAATGTGTGGCTAGACATATGCTGACGTAATTCACCAATCTGTAGTGACAGGCTAGTATATGCCACATATGCCCCCGTTCAAGGGCACTATACAATTTTCCATCTACGATGAGAATGGTCACATGAATACATATCTATATCATCCGTATCACTCCGTCGAGTGCGGCACATGGTAAAGAGATGGGTGTCCCATACGTATTTTAGTTGTTCTCCCCTCCCAATGTAACTAAATGTCAAGTCGTATATTTCCTGAATTATTCTAATCCGTGATGCGGTCACACGTACTGGTAGCTAGTCAACTACGCAGCTCGCATCCCAATATGTATTGCAACCATGTTGCGTATTTCCGTGATAGGGTCTAGGAGAATATTAGAATACTCTCAGATGTTGGTGAGTCTGTTAATAACAAGTCAACATAACAGTTTGACTGTACCAAGGCAGTCTCAGGTGATCAAAGTATATAAAATTTAAGAACAACGCAGATATCAAGAATTGAATTTAAGCATTAACTTGGCAAGGTATACTTGCCTACTCCCTGATAGTGTTGATAACCTGATCTTGCAGTCAGGTTTAAGGTTGCTGGTGACAGGGGGTCACTGGCTGTGCTGAAGGTGGTTTCTGTTTAAAACAGACAGGGTTCGTAAATATCAAGTCTGTAATATAAAGTATATATATATACTTATATACACATATATAATATAGATCTATATATAGTATGTATATATATAGATATAATATATATAGTATATGAAGAACAGACAAATGCAGGTATTATAATAATAGCAGGGTATATCCACTGCTGCAGATATATAATATAGTATTTATCAGGGTGTATCCACTGATATAATAAATTGAAATGACAGGACAGAAATTAAATACGTATATATCTATGTACTGTATAGTATATATATATATAGATATAATATATATATAAAAAGAAAATGACATTTGCAGGAATTTAAATACAATATAAATGCTGTAATATCCAGCACTAATACCAGGGTCTATAGGTGACCACTGTTATATATAGTATTTATAATATAATTATTGTCAGGGTCTATATGTGACCACTGTCATATATATAATAATATATGAATTTAAAGGCAGTGCTAGAATTTAAAATATGCATATAAATATAAGCGGTATTATCAGCAATATTATTTATTATTAATAATAATACATAGTATAAATATAACATATTAATAATATGTTATATTATGTACATATAGATAATATATATATATATATATATATATATATATATATATATATATATATATATATATATATATAGATATATATTTATATAAATAGGTGCAGGAAATTAAGTGCAGAAATAAATAAAAGAAAAAGAGTGCATAGTATACATATATACATTATAGTAGAATTTATATAACATATACAAATATGTTATATATATATGATATATATAGTATACATATTATATATTATAATTATATATATATAAATATATATATATATTTATAAGTAAGGAAAAACGGAAATGAAAAATGCATATTTATATATATACACAAAATACATATATATATGTAAAATGAACAAAATACATATATATATATATAAGTAAATATATATACTGTTTTTATTAAATACTAAATAATAATAATAATATATATATATATATTGATATATATATATATACATATATATATACATAGAAATATATATCATATATATATATACATAGAAATATATATTTAATATACATATATATAAAATATATACAAATAATAATAACAATAATGATAATAATAATAATAATAATAATACATATAATATACTGTATTTATACAGTATTTATATAATATATATTAATATATAATATATATAACCATATATATTAATATACATATATATATATAAATATATATACATATATACATACATATACATATATATAAATACGTATATAATAGCGTATTTTTACCTGACAAGGTGGCAGGTGGGGTCCACGGCGAGTCGTCGGCGGAAGGTCGGCGGCGGAGTCGACGGCGGCCGGCCGGAGGAGCAACGGCAGTAGCAGTAGCTGCTGGCAGCAGTAGCAGCAGCAGCGGCTTGTGGCAGCTGCCGGCGGCGAAGCTGCGGCGGAGACGGTCGGCTAGGCGGAGGGATCGAAGGAGGGGAGGGTGGCGGAGAGATTGGTGGTGGTGGCGGAGGTCGGGGGTGGCCGGAGTGGCGGTGGGAAGCGTCGGGGAGTGGGGGAGGGGAGTTGCTGTGCGGTGAGGCGGTGGGGGTTGCGGGGGAGCTGCCGGCGGCGGAGGCTGTCGTGGAGGGACGGGACGGTGATGGTTGGAGAGAGGAAGTCAAGGCGGAGTGGATGGGGGTGGTGGCGGTGGTCGGCGACGGCTAGGGAGGCTGTGGTGGGCGGTCGGAGGTCGGGGAGCCACTGTGGTGCAGTGAAGGGGAGGTCGCTGCGGTGGCTCGCCACGGCGGAGCAGGCGGCCAGGGAGGGAGGCAGTTGGCCGGAGGGTGGCCTAGGGAGGGGCGAAGGGGTTGGCGGTGGTCCGGCGGTGGGCGGTGGTCGGAGCTGGCCGAGGGGAGTCGGGGAATGAGAGAGAGGGGGGGTGTTTCTAGGGTTTATATAAGTTTTACCCCAATGGCATTTTGGTAATTAAAGGGAAATGTTGGGGTATTTTAGTAATTTGAATTTTTGGGATATTTTCAGCAGATTTTTCTGTGGGTCCCATGCCACCTATTGTCTAGCCAATAGGGTGTTGCCACCTAGCATGCATTTTTGCATAAAAACCCTAATCTTTTCATAATTTGCATAAAAGTCCAAAAATTGGAAATTTGCGCAATTATGCAATTTGTCTGGAAAAATCACCTGGTTCTAAAATTTACTAAAATTCACAGAATTGAGGGAAATTGCTGGGGAAATGTCCTGGGCTGTGGGGATGAGCCTGGGCAGGGTCAGGGTCTGATTCTGCAGGTGATACGGGTCACCGTATTTATTATTTAATAAATACTGCGCACGGTGTTCACTAATTATTCAGGGGCAGTTAGGGTCATAATTTTTCTACGGTGTCAATACGATAATTGTAATACAATTAGTGTAGAATATTATCGTATTTTTGGTTGGACAAAACAGGTGCCTACTGGTCCTCAAATCTCTAGGGTACAGAGGTTGGTAAAGAGCAGAAAATTAAATAGGAATAAAATACGTACGTTTGTAACGATATTTGTGCGACTAAAACGAAGCACAAAACGAGGTTTCTGGAAGTTGCACAAAATACAGAAAAAGTAGTCTGACTAGTCTAGAGCAGGAATGTGAAATTTGTTTAGGGTTAACAGCTAGTGTGATGCCCTAATCAATTGTGTAATGAACAGGTGCACAATCAATATAATATATAATAAATAAATTTTTAAAAAGTTACACTAATTCTAATTAACTAGAAA
The DNA here is from genome assembly GCA_036927795.1 of Iris macrosiphon. Taxonomy (NCBI): domain Eukaryota; kingdom Viridiplantae; phylum Streptophyta; class Magnoliopsida; order Asparagales; family Iridaceae; genus Iris; species Iris macrosiphon. The sequence continues at coordinate 145,912,971 of JAYESA010000016.1, forward strand.
TAATATTAAAATACTGAAATCTGGTCGAGGGAGTTTACAATCTACCCTCCTTAGAATATTTCGTCCTCGAAATAAAAACACACATATAATGAGAACGAAAGATTGATTGATTCGAAATATGAGGACATAGATAGCTGAAGTTTGATTTGAAATATTTTGGACATACCCTGATCTGGTAATAGATGGGGGAAACATTATCGGATATTCTCTACACGTTCCCAGGTTGATTTGCCTGGTGCATGATGTTTTCATGCAATATGAACTAGAGGAACGTAATACAACGTAAGGTAGGTAACGAAAGTCATTCTAAGAAAAATAAGAACAGTTTAAACTGTAATCTAATCTACTAATAGGGTTTGGTAATTCTCCAAGAAACTATATAATTGGCTATGGAAACAATACACTTCATATTTATACTATATACGAGGTTTCTTCTTTCCGAAATAAGGAAAGACGGAAAACAGTAATCAAGAGTTCAAGGGGTAATGGATTAGAAGTATGGAGATTCAAGGCGTTTAAGAATTCAATAGGAATTGTCAAGGCAGTTGTGGATGGAAATGCTATTCTGGTACTCCCTATTCACATATTCGTATTAGCACAGTTATGTAGCTGATATGATATGCGCAGAGGGTAAGTACACCTGTCTACCAATCATTATATCTCAATCCACTTAAAGTAGTTATGCGAAGGCGAATCAAGTGCATTATGGTTGATCAGACCGTAATACTCAGATTCTGAAATGTATTAGTGTAGTACTCCAATAATACATAATTAATGAACAAGCTTGATAAAGAATAAGCTTGCAAAACTAGGCTATAATAGCAGAGTATCATTTAAGGTAGTATAGCAAATATAAGTACGCTAGATTAGGATATGAGGAGTACAAAACAATTCAAATTCACAAAAAGACAAGATTCTATAATCTCTAACTTCTAGTCTAGGTTGCTAGTTGACCCAAAAGAGGTGTGGTTTTCTAAGTTCTACAACCTTAATATACACTATAGGTTGTCCGTATTTAAGCACATGACTTGTATCCAGAGCGTACCTCTTTAATTGGAATATGTGGAAGACGTCATGTACTTCTTCCAATGTCTGAGGTAATGCTATCTTGTAAACAACTTCTTTGATGCGTTCCAACACATCAAAGAGTCTGATGTACCTCGAGCTTAGTTTTCCTCTTCTTCCAAGTCGGATAGTTTCTCGGGTAGGTGAAAACACAAGATTTAGAAGTTACTAACTACCCTAATAAGTCATGTATATCAAATCTAATTTGGAAACTACCTGTAGTATTCAGCTATTACTACATTTACATGTTTTGAGCCTAACAATCAACGTCTAGCAATCTACCTAGATGTGTTTGCTTAATCCTGATATCCGAATGGGTAACTTGGTGGTCTAAGGATGACGTTTCTCTTCCCGTAGTCTAGGATAGTATTTGTACTGGCTTAGTCAGTCCATGTCTAAGATAACGTCGAAGTTTGGTGTTGAAAGTACCGGGAATCGCGTCCTCATTACGCTACTATACATGACTACTAGCATGCTTTAGTAATGTTGGTAACTGGAACAATGCCTCTTCCGGTAAACCTGACTATTTGCATGGGTACGAAACTACTAGATGTGAAAGACAGTGTAGCTCTAGAATCAAATATGCGGTTTGCTGGTAATAATGCAACTATAAGGGTACCTGAGATGGTTTCACCTTTCGGTTCTTCTGCAACTGCAGCTAGTGCAAAGGCCTGCTCGTGCCTTTGTCTAATGGTTTGTTGTCTGGCTAGGTAGTACTGCGTGTCTTGGGTGGCTAAGGGTGGGCCCCTCTGAAATCTTCCAAATGCTGGGGAATGCTGACCTCTAGTAGGGGGTTGCATTCTCTGGGCTGGTGCTGCTGGTCCTTGCCCAGTCCGAAGTGTTGCTTCTCTGTGTTGTGGGCAGTCTCTGGCCCTATGTTGATTATCTCCACAAATCAAGCATAGTCTATACTTCCTTCGACAGTTTTTTTGGCATAATGTCCCTTTCTGCCACAATAGTGACAAGTCGGAAGTTCCTTGTATTGATATGGCCCTGTCTTGTGTTGTGCCTGATTTCTCAGGTGACGGATTGGTCCTCCTGCTCCTGTCTGGTCTATGGCTGATATGGTTGGATTTGAGCATCTTGCTTCTCGGCCAATGGCTTCTTGTATCCTTGCCTCTGAAAGAACTTCTTCGTATGAAATCCTCGACTGTGCCGTAGTATACCCTTGGAGTTCGGGGGTAAGGCCGTGATGGAACTTTAGGGCCTTCTTCAGCTTGGTTGGTATTAGGATGGCACCAAATTGACTTAGTCGACTGAATTCTGCATCATAAGTGTCGACGGTCATATTTCCTTGTTCCAAATGCAGGAACTGGAAGTACAGTTCATCTCTGACCATGGCTGGGAAATATTTTGAATTAAAATATTCCAGAAATTGTTCCCAAGTATGGTTCTTGCCGGTGCTGCGCTCGATAGATTCCCACCAGTGATGGGCGTTACCGAGGAGTAGGGTCCTTACTGCGGTCATCCATAGGTCAGGGTAAAGTTGTGAACCTTCTAGCAGTATTTCCGTGTTAGAGACCCAGTCTAAGATCTCTTCTGGAGTTTCATTGCCCTTAAAGGTTCTCGGGCTCATCCGGCTAAAGCCTCGAACAGTGCTAGCTGGTTGGACAGGGGCTGGTACTGAGGCAGCTGTCCTTTCCAGAACCGTCATTAGGCATTGTCTCAGGACTTCAGTCTGTTGCCACTGAGCCTGCAATATGTCTTGGAACATCTGAGTTTGTCCCTCAAATTGTGGCATCAGGGCTGCAAGAACTGGAGGTGGAGGCAAAGGTATCTCCGCCTGCAGTGTTGGAGCCTGAGAAGGTTGCCCTTCTTGCTGGACTGGTGTTGCTTCCTGGGTCGGATCTTGGTGAAGGTACGAGGTTGTTGGATTGACCAGCATCCTTCTCGGAGTTTGGTCTCTCGGGATTGGTGTCCCTTGGACATCTGGCGAGAGGTCTGTTGCTTGGTCAGTTCCATCAATCGCAGTTTTTCCGGGTATGTCCATATTTCTGAAAAGAATTGAAAAGTACGAAGGACTTAATAGATGATAATCAAGCAGGATGCAATATTTATGGATGAAGTTAGTGTGGATGAGACCTAGTATTCCTATCCTATTGCAGGTTTGCTGAACATGATATCATGTTATTAGCAATTAACTCGACCTGCATGGGCCACCACTAAAACCGTGTCACGCCCCAGTCCCAAAAATATACGGAACTAGGCCACGTGTCACTGGCCAGCTGACACGTCACTAAGGGATTACCCAATTTTAATGGACCCAAAGTGATGTGCTACGCTGTCCTAAAATACTACAAGTCTAAATACAGGTAAATCTATCTCATCCACAAGAATAACAGGGAAAATGCTGAATATATAGATGCTATATCTGAAATGTCATATACAACCCAGATAAAGTCAGGTGGGAACAATCCCACTACAAAAAGTAAGCAGGAGTGAAATAAGATAAACTAGCACAACATCCTCAAAAATATGTAGCTCCAACTCCAGGTGCACTCAGGTAGACTCTGACGTCATCTCCTCTGACTCCATCTCAAGGGCATATCCAGACTCCTGTCCAAGTCCAGGTACTGTGGGGTAGAGTGTCTCAGCTAAACCTGGCAGGGAACCAGGTCCTCAGAGGGACGTAAATAGATACAGGAAAACAACATGCCATGTGTGTAAATACTGAATAGAAATTACTGAATAAAATAAATACAGGGTGCTAACCATCTATGTGAAATGCAATTTGAGACAACCTAATACGTATGGGAAATGTGTGGCTAGACATATGCTGACGTAATTCACCAATCTGTAGTGACAGGCTAGTATATGCCACATATGCCCCCGTTCAAGGGCACTATACAATTTTCCATCTACGATGAGAATGGTCACATGAATACATATCTATATCATCCGTATCACTCCGTCGAGTGCGGCACATGGTAAAGAGATGGGTGTCCCATACGTATTTTAGTTGTTCTCCCCTCCCAATGTAACTAAATGTCAAGTCGTATATTTCCTGAATTATTCTAATCCGTGATGCGGTCACACGTACTGGTAGCTAGTCAACTACGCAGCTCGCATCCCAATATGCATTGCAACCATGTTGCGTGTTTCCGTGATAGGGTCTAGGAGAATATTAGAATACTCTCAGCTGTTGGTGAGTCTGTTAATAACAAGTCAACATAACAGTTTGACTGTACCAAGGCAGTCTCAGGTGATCAAAGTATATAAAATTTAAGAACAACGCAGATATCAAGAATTGAATTTAAGCATTAACTTGGCAAGGTATACTTGCCTACTCCCTGATAGTGTTGATAACCTGATCTTGCAGTCAGGTTTAAGGTTGCTGGTGACAGGGGGTCACTGGCTGTGCTGAAGGTGGTTTCTGTTTAAAACAGACAGGGTTCGTAAATATCAAGTCTGTAATATAAAGTATATATATATACTTATATACACATATATAATATAGATCTATATATAGTATGTATATATATAGATATAATATATATAGTATATGAAGAACAGACAAATGCAGGTATTATAATAATAGCAGGATATATCCACTGCTGCAGATATATAATATAGTATTTATCAGGGTGTATCCACTGATATAATAAATTGAAATGACAGGGCAGAAATTAAATACGTATATATCTATGTACTGTATAGTATATATATATATATAGATAATATATATATAAAAAGAAAATAACATTTGCAGGAATTTAAATACAATATAAATGCTGTAATATCCAGCACTAATACCAGGGTCTATAGGTGACCACTGTTATATATAGTATTTATAATATAATTATTGTCAGGGTCTATATGTGACCACTGTCATATATATAATAATATATGAATTTAAAGGCAGTGCTAGAATTTAAAATATGCATATAAATATAAGCGGTATTATCAGCAATATTATTTATTATTAATAATAATACATAGTATAAATATAACATATTAATAATATGTTATATTATGTACATATAGATAATATATATATATATATATATATATATATATATATATATATATATATATATATATATAGATATATATTTATATAAATAGGTGCAGGAAATTAAGTGCAGAAATAAATAAAAGAAAAAGAGTGCATAGTATACATATATACATTATAGTAGAATTTATATAACATATACAAATATGTTATATATATATGATATATATAGTATACATATTATATATTATAATTATATATATATAAATATATATATATATTTATAACTAAGGAAAAACGGAAATGAAAAATGCATATTTATATATATACACAAAATACATATATATATGTAAAATGAACAAAATACATATATATATATATATAAGTAAATATATATACTGTTTTTATTAAATACTAAATAATAATAATAATAATATATATATATATATATATATATATTGATATATATATATATATATATATATACATATATATATACATAGAAATATATATCATATATATATATACATAGAAATATATATTTAATATACATATATATATACATATATATAAAATATATACAAATAATAATAACAATAATGATAATAATAATACATATAATATACTGTATTTATACAGTATTTATATAATATATATTAATATATAATATATATAACCATATATATTAATATACATATATATATAAATATATATACATATATACATACATATACATATATATATATAAATACGTATATAATAGCGTATTTTTACCTGACAAGGTGGCAGGTGGGGTCCACGGCAAGTCGTCGGCGGAAGGTCGGCGGCGGAGTCGACGGCGGCCGACCGGAGGAGCAACGGCAGTAGCAGTAGCTGCTGGCAGCAGTAGCAGCAGCAGCGGCTTGTGGCAGCTGCCGGCGGCGAAGCTGCGGCGGAGACGGTCGGCTAGGCGGAGGGATCGAAGGAGGGGAGGGTGGCGGAGAGATTGGTGGTGGTGGCGGAGGTCGGGGGTGGCCGGAGTGGCGGTGGGAAGCGTCGGGGAGTGGGGGAGGGGAGTTGCTGTGCGGTGAGGCGGTGGGGGTTGCGGGGGAGCTGCCGGCGGCGGAGGCTGTCGTGGAGGGACGGGACGGTGATGGTTGGAGAGAGGAAGTCAAGGCGGAGTGGATGGGGGTGGTGGCGGTGGTCGGCGACGGCTAGGGAGGCTGTGGTGGGCGGTCGGAGGTCGGGGAGCCACTGTGGTGCAGTGAAGGGGAGGTCGCTGCGGTGGCTCGCCACGGCGGAGCAGGCGGCCAGGGAGGGAGGCAGTTGGCCGGAGGGTGGCCTAGGGAGGGGCGAAGGGGTTGGCGGTGGTCCGGCGGTGGGCGGTGGTCGGAGCTGGCCGAGGGGAGTCGGGGAATGAGAGAGAGGGGGGGTGTTTCTAGGGTTTATATAAGTTTTACCCCAATGGCATTTTGGTAATTAAAGGGAAATGTTGGGGTATTTTAGTAATTTGAATTTTTGGGATATTTTCAGCAGATTTTTCTGTGGGTCCCATGCCACCTATTGTCTAGCCAATAGGGTGTTGCCACCTAGCATGCATTTTTGCATAAAAACCCTAATCTTTTCACAATTTGCATAAAAGTCCAAAAATTGAGAATTTGCGCAATTATGCAATTTGTCTGGAAAAATCACCTGGTTCTAAAATTTACTAAAATTCACAGAATTGAGGGAAATTGCTGGGGAAATGTCCTGGGCTGTGGGGATGAGCCTGGGCAGGGTCAGGGTCTGATTCTGCAGGTGATACGGGTCACCGTATTTATTATTTAATAAATACTGCGCACGGTGTTCACTAATTATTCAGGGGCAGTTAGGGTCATAATTTTTCTACGGTGTCAATACGATAATTGTAATACAATTAGTGTAGAATATTATCGTATTTTTGGTTGGGCAAAACAGGTGCCTACTGGTCCTCAAATCTCTAGGGTACAGAGGTTGGTAAAGAGCAGAAAATTAAATAGGAATAAAATACGTACGTTTGTAACAATATTTGTGCGACTAAAACGAAGCACAAAACGAGGTTTCTGGAAGTTGCACAAAATACAGAAAAAGTAGTCTGACTAGTCTAGAGCAGGAATGTGAAATTTGTTTAGGGTTAACAGCTAGTGTGATGCCCTAATCAATTGTGTAATGAACAGGTGCACAATCAATATAATATATAATAAATAAATTTTTAAAAAGTTACACTAATTCTAATTAACTAGAAATAATATTAAAATACTGAAATCTGGTCGAGGGAGTTTACAGTGTCTCTCCCCACCCAATGTAACCACGCATATCATGTCCATAACGTCTCATGTCCATGTCAAGCGCGATCATAGCTAAATGCAACAAGTCATAATGTATATAGAATATAAAATCTATGTCAAGTCCTGTATCCTATACAGAATCACCACGAATATCTCGGAAAAATCCTGTCTCATGAATAGTGTCAAGTGTCCTGGGTCATAGGGTACTTGATAAGACAAGTACGAGAATATAAAGTGTCACGAATGTCCATCTCTAGATGACCGTACCCAACACTGCGCACAGTGTCGGCACCCGACTAATAATCGGACGTTAAGTACGTCACACGGTCCTAGGTTGAGCATGCATAGCAATATATATAAAGCAAGGAAAATAGATAACTAAGCTGCAGAGTTTGGCAAGGTACACTTGCCTGATGTTGGAATATCAACTGTCGTCCTGGTATCGGTGGATCCGGTAGGTACTACTCCGAAAGCTGTAATAAATATCACCATCAGTCTCAGAAGGTGTCAAATAGCTGGAAATGCCTGTCCTTACGTCCAATTTGGACACAGGGGCAAAAAGGTCAATTCCGGGCCAAAGCGGGTTCCAAAGGTGGGCCCACTTTGCACCGAAAAGCGTACCGAGGGTAACAGTCTCTAAATGGGACAAACTATGGGTCAAACAACTCTAAATATCAATCCGATCCCAACGGTATGTCCAAATTTGGATTCCGATGAGCCGAACATAATTTGGTCCAAAAAGTCAACTATTGGGCCCGCCAATTGGCGATCTGGTCAACCATCTCAGAAATACGTGAAAATTGGGTCACAGGACCAGCGTGTTACCACGAGTCCAGTGGCGCAAGTTTCGTCGCAATCTGACAAGCGTGCACAAAATACTCGTGAGTTCCATAAAAGTGGCGACAAGGAATGTGTTCGCGGATACGGCCTGATTCCGGCGCGCACACGCGTCCAAATCAGTCCCCACAAATTTTCACGTGTCCGATTATGCTGCGTGCACCATTCGGTACACTTGGCACATGGCGGGACGGTCCCGTTTGGCGGGGCGCGCTCCGATCTTCCACTTTTAGAAAACCGGAAAAAGTGGGTGCGCACAGTTTTGTGATGACTACAATTTTGTCCACAGCAACTAATAGCACAAAGTTATTATACAGAAAATAAACTAGGTCATATAATCTACAGGTATCAAAAAGAATCACCGAATTCGGATCTCTGTGGTGGGAGATACGAACTCGGCAATATGGGTGGTCATCGCAAGTTTCTGTGATTGCAGAATTCTGTCTGCTCGCGCTGACTTGGGCGCTATTTTCACCTAGGGGCACACGTTTTTCGAGGTTGACTATAAAACAAATATTTTAGAGGGTTAAGGGAAGATCATACCTATGAAAACGGATCTGTGTTTGGTCGAGCGAGTCAACGGAAAATTACGCCGGAGCGAAGGTGCCTCGAGTGGGAGACCGCAGTTCGCGATGTCGGCGTCGACGGGATGGTTGGATGGCTTGGGGAGGCTTCTCTGGCTGCGGTGATGGCTCTAGATGGGAAGGGGAAGTCTGGAGTTTTAGGTTAGGGTTTTGGAGAGCTAATCATATATATATATGTTATATATATTAAGAGAAAGAGAGAGAGAGATATATGGCTCGCGGGTTTGAAGGGTCGGGTGAAGGCCAAAGGGCCGACTTGGTATCTAAGTTGCTGCGGGGATATAGAATGCTAAGGAAAAAGCAAAGTCGGCTGATAATCTAAGTTGCTGCTAAGGAACAACAAACTATTAGTATTAATACTAATAGTATACTACCATAAGTTATTATTATTATTATTATTATTATTCTATTAACTTTTTTTTCTTTCTTTCTTTTCTTTCTTTCTTTAATTAAAATATATATACATATATATTTGTTTATATATATATATATATTTTTTTTCACACATAAGAAAATTTATATAATGGGGTATTGTACATCGTTAGGCTAGCAACTGCTCAAGGGGTCTCCTACATGAAATAAATTTCGAAAAATTCCTGATGGTCCCACAAGTCCTCTAAGTGCCCGAACACCTAACATAAAAATTATTAAAAATCTATTTCTCCTATTTGGACCTAATTACTACAATTTAATTAATAATTAATGAATAAAAAGGTATATACGATTTTCTAGGAAGGGGTTTTACATTCTACCCAACTTATAAAAATTTTGTCCTCGAAATTAAATTAGGGTAGGGCTCTCTCTGTCAAGTCTCACTTGATTATAGTCTAAGAATTTCTCTCAAGTGAGCATTACGGTCTCTACCCAACTTAGAATTTACCCATCTATTATCTAAGACTATTCATCTAATAAATCTATGCCCTAACTCATTTAATCATATTATTGAATCCTCAAGTCTTTAACACCAAACATATCACCTATGATATTCCCTAAATCATATATAAAAGGGTCATCAACAATGCGACCGGCCTGTGGGGTGTATCTAGTACTGTCTATATATCAAACTTATACCCAACACGAGGTTTCGTCATTCCGAAATAAGGGAAGACGAAGATCAAAAATAAAGAGTTCAAGGGTGAGGTAATAGAACAGAAGTATCGGGATCAAGGCGTTTAAGAATTCAAATGGAAATGGTCAAGTTGTTCTGGATTGAAATACTATTCTGGTAAACCTTTGTTCGCATGCTCGTATTAGTACAGTTACGTAACTGATACGATATGCTCAGACATATCTAGAGGGCAAGTATACTAGTCAACTATATCTCAATCCACGTAAAGTAGTCGTGCGAAGAGCGAACCAAAATGCACTAAGGTTGATCAGACCGTAATACACTGATTCTGAATAGACAATTGTATTAATGTACCAGTCCACTAATACATATGTCATGAACAAGCTCGATAAAGAATAAGCTTGCAAAACTAGGCTATAGAATAGCAGCATAAGTCAAGTACAACAAATTTAAGTACGCTAGATGATGATGAAAGGAGGTACAAATTTATTCAAGTTGCAACAACATAAGCAACAATAACAAAAGACTCTACAATCTCTACAGTTATCATATTAATTCCTTGTCTAAGTCGATAGTCGACAAAGTAGGGGTGTGAGCCTCTAAGTTCTATAGTCTGAATTAAACACTATCTTCTAATGCAAGTCTAAAGTTGTGTCATCCTAGTTCACTTCATCAATGGGTCAATAGGGCTAGTTGGTACTATGTTGTGAGGCATACTACCCAACTTATAAAAGAATTAAACTAATACCGTGATCGTCTTAAGAGGATCCTACCAATAACCTTGCACATATAAATAAAACAGAAACTCTTATTAGGGTATATGAGGAAGGATCTTGATACTTATTAGGGTCTCCTATTGCATTATATAGGTAAGGGTCACCTTAAGTCTTAGTCATAGCACTTACAAGCAAGTGTCAATGGTAAGGATAGAAGAGTTACTGGCCGTCAAGGAGGAAGGGTCTAACTTGTATCGAAGTGAGGGTACAAATTTCATGATTTAAAAATTAAGGGTTAATCATTGGTCACAATCTACAAAATAACTTAAACTTATCAAGTTCTAACTACCAAGCATAAAGATTTCACACTCAAGGCTACAACTATAAGCCTAGCAAACTATGAGCCCTTAACCAAGAGTAAAATTACTTGGCCTACTATCCGAAGTGTCAGACGGCACGAGTTGAAAGATGAAGAGAAGAAACGTAATTAGCCGTCGCAAAATAGCGAGCGCTATGGTCGCAGGGAAACAATATATAAAATAAAGATAGAGGGCTCTAGATAGCATCATGGTTCTCTAAGGGGAGTGGGGTGTTGGTTGCTATGTTTGAGGTATGATTAAAAAAATATTATATGCATTGCTCTTGGCTTTCTAAGGTACTGTCTGCCTATCTCAAGACAAGAATATAAATTTATAGTTCTCCAATACTTATCTAACTACGAAGGTTAGGTTCCTCAATACTAGGGTCAAACATTTTGGTAAAACTTCTAACTAACTCTAGTAGTGTCTATACTACTCTCAAGTCTTCATAATACATCAGGGTAATGGTATACCAATCTAAAGATAAGGAGTTCTAGGGTTCACTAGATATTCTAAACTTAGTGGTGTATCTATAATCTCGTTGTATTCTAAATAAGGGTGCTACTCTAATTATCCTCTAACAACAGGAACTTCTATATTATAGGAGAAGGCTACGCTTAAAGAACTATTAGGGAAGCACAGGAATCAAGCAGGATGCATTTGTTCGAAATAGAACAGAGAGGAGGAAGATGAATCATAGTCAATTGTGGATGAGATCCTATATTCTAGTCCTAGGTGCAGGCTGGTCCGGTCCCTAAGTTGAAACCGAACTATTTAGTCGTAGACCTGCATGGGCCACCACAAAAACCATGTCACGCCCCAGTCCCAAAATACCGTGGGACTAGCCACGTGGCAATGGCCAGCAGTACGCACCGATGGACCAACTCAATATAATGGATCCATCAGGGCATACTTAAGCTGTAAAACAAGTCTACGACAATCATGGCACAACTAATCTCATCCACACAAGATATAAAATATGATCCACAGAATAAATAAGGAATGTAAATCATCAGCAAGTCTCACAAAGTACTTCGGGGAACAACCCGATAAATATCTAGTACAATGGTTCATCTGACCAGAAAATAAGAGACTGAAAGAAATAGATGAAAGCTGAGCATAAACATGGATGCTCAAGAGAAGTCTTCAGCTAAGACCTCGTCCTCGGATGGTGGTACAGCTCCTGGATCAGCTCCTGCTCCGGTCCCGTAAACCTCGGGATAAACCTCGTCTGCAAAATCTGAGGACAAAATCCGGATCCAGGTCCTCAGGGGACATAGCAAGGTACAAGAAAGCTCATGCCAATAAATAAATAAACAGTGCAGCAAATAAATAACTAAATGAAACAATGGGGTAAATATGTAACCATCTAAGTGAAATGCAAGTGAGAGCAGCACGAATACTCAGGCTGAGACCACTACAAGCTCTGTGTCTGGGAGCCGGTAGCAGCAATAACTATGTGTTTACTATGTGTTTACTATGTTATATATATATATAATCAGCCTGTAGCCTGTGTGTCTCTCCCCACCCAATGTAACCATGCATATCATGTCCATAACGTCTCATGTCCATGTCAAGCGCGATCATAGCTAAATGCAACAAGTCATAATGTATATAGAATATAAAATCTATGTCAAGTCCTGTATCCTATACAGAATCACCACGAATATCTCGGGAAAATCATGTCTCATGAATAGTGTCAAGTGTCCTGGGTCATAGGTACTTGATAAGACAAGTACGAGAATATAAAGTGTCACGAATGTCCATCTCTAGATGACCGTACCCAACACTGCGCACAGTGTCGGCACCCGACTAATAATCGGACGCTAAGTACGTCACACGGTCCTAGGTTGAGCATGCACAGCAATATATATAAAGCAAGGAAAATAGATAACTAAGCTGCAGAGTTTGGCAAGGTACACTTGCCTGATGTTGGAATATCAACTGTCGTCCTGGTATCGGTGGATCCGGTAGGTACTACTCCGAATGCTGTAATAAATATCACCATCAGTCTCAGAAGGTGTCAAATAGCTGGAAATGCCTGTCCTTACGTCCAATTTGGACACAGGGGCAAAAAGGTCAATTCCGGGCCAAAGCGGGTTCCAAAGGTGGGCCCACTTTGCACCGAAAAGCGTGCCGAGGGTAACAGTCTCTAAATGGGACAAACTATGGGTCAAACAACTCTAAATGTCAATCCGATCCCAACGGTATGTCCAAATTTGGATTCCGATGAGCCGAACATAATTTGGTCCAAAAAGTCAACTGTGGGGCCCGCCAATTGGCGATCTGGTCAACCGTCTCAGAAATACGTGAAAATTGGGTCACAGGACCAGCGTGTTACCACGAGTCCAGTGGCACAAGTTTCGTCGCAATCTGACAAGCGTGCACAAAATACTCGTGAGTTCCACAAAAGTGGCGACACGAAATGTGTTCGCGGATACGGCCTGATTCCGGCGCGCACACGCGTCCAAATCAGTCCCCACGAATTTTCACGTGTCCGATTATGCTGCGTGCACCATTCGGTATACTTGGCACACGGCGGGGCGATCCCGTTTGGCGGGGCGCGCTCCGATCTCCCACTTTTAGAAAACCAAAAAAAGTGGGTGCGCACAGTTTTGTGATGACTACAATTTTGTCCACAGCAACTAATAGCACAAAGTTATTATATAGAAAATAAACTAGGTCATGTAATCTACAGGTATCAAAAAGAATCACCGAATTCGGATCTCTGTGGTGGGAGATACGAACTCGGCAATATGGGTGGTCATCGCAAGTTTCTGTGATTGCAGAATTCTGTCTGCTCGCGCTGACTTGGGCGCTGTTTTCACCTAGGGGCACACGTTTTCCGAGGTTGACTATAAAACAAATATTTTAGAGGGTTAAGGGAAGATCATACCTATGAAAACGGATCTGCGTTTGGTCGAGCGAGTCAACGGAAAATTACGCCGGAGCGAAGGTGCCTCGAGTGGGAGACTGCAGTTCGCGATGTCGGCGTCGACGGGATGGTTGGATGGCTTGGGGAGGCTTCTCTGGCTGCGGTGACGGCTCTAGATGGGAAGGGGAAGTCTGGAGTTTTAGGTTAGGGTTTTGGAGAGCTAATCATATATATATATGTTATATATATTAAGAGAAAGAGAGAGAGAGAGAGATATATGGCTCGCGGGTTTGAAGGGTCGGGTGAAGGCCAAAGGGCCGACTTGGTATCTAAGATGCTACGGGGATATAGAATGCTAAGGAAAAAGCAAAGTCGACTGATAATCTAAGTTGCTGCTAAGGAACAACAAACTATTAGTATTAATACTAATAGTATACTACCATAAGTTATTATTATTATTATTATTATTATTATTATTCTATTAACTTTTCTTTCTTTCTTTTCTTTCTTTCTTTAATTAAAATATATATACATATATATTTGTTTATATATATATATATATATATATATATATATATATATATATATATATATATATATATATTTTCACACATAAGAAAATTTATATAATGGGGTATTGTACATCGTTAGGCTAGCAACTGCTCAAGGGGTCTCCTACATGAAATAAATTCCGAAAAATTCCTGATGGTCCCACAAGTCCTCTAAGTGCCCGAACACCTAACATAAAAATTATTAAAAATCTATTTCTCCTATTTAGACCTAATTACTACAATTTAATTAATAATTAATAAATAAAAAGGTATATACGATTTTCTAGGAAGGGGTTTTACACACAGGCCGGGGCACACCATCGTTAATTATTACTTGAAGAATGGGTCTTGTTACAACTGTGGCGGAAACGGACACTTGATTTGAAACTGTCCGCTCCCAGATCACCGCTAGCAACAAAATAATCCCTAACGGTTGGTTCTATTCCGAAGTTTCGGGATGAAACTTCTAATTGGTTGGGTAGGATGTAGCGCCCCGTTCCTCCTATTCGAGGAGCGCGGCTAAGAAACACAAGATGGTATCGTTCGATCGGGATAGATTGAATTAAGAACTCGTCCTCGTTATGGATTTGTTTCTTCGGAATCGATTCCCATATTCAGTGGACCGTGCCCCCGGGATCGACTTAGCGGCAGAGTCAGGAGGGACCTCTCCGCTGCTATCTTTTATTGCCTCGATTTTCGATGTCGCTTGTTACTTTCGCACTTTGAGTTAATTTTGGGATTTGCTTGTTTTCCTTGAACGGTTTCGATGGATTTTATTATTTTCGTTCATTGAACTGCACTTCAATTCCGAGATTGGAAAGAGAGAAAATAATATTGATCGAGCTGTTCGTGTTGCAGGTGAACGAGCAGTAGGCGGCTTACGAGCGGAGTCGTGAAGCACCTCTTTCCTTCTCTCTTCCAACATTTAAGTGAGTGGCTACCATCCCGATTAGCTAGCCCTTCTTTCAAGCTTCACACCCTAAAAATCTTGCATTCTTCTTTGCCCCGATCAAACGATACCAAGTAATAATAAAACATACCAAGATAAAAAGGGAATAGACTTGGTTTGTATTGCTTGTCATTCAACTTGGGAACGATTACTTATACTGCATGCTTGTTCGTTTGGAATGTTCATCATATATTTTAATTTTAGTTAGAATATATGTTTCTTCTATAAATTATGCTATGCATATGGAACACACTTTAATTTGGCATAGATTGATCAGTAAGACTATGCAAAACATTTGTGCTATGGAGCTTGCCCATATTCGTTTGAAATTCGTGTGAAATAATTCGAACTAAATGTGCTTGATCACGGACAACTTGTGCACAAGGTATTTTGGCTTCCGCGGACGGACGCCAGGGCACTGGGGCCAATCCGATCCGGGCGGAAGAGTTCGTATAGTCGTTTGTCATGGACGGAATGCTATGTAGCGGGGCTCGCCACCTGCGTTGCATATCATTCTTGTCCCGAGACTATAATCCATCCCTTTGTGGCATCATGCCAGTGATCCCTGTGTATCTTTAAACCTGTTGCAAACTAACTTGTATCTTCGTGGCAGGGAAGGCATGGTAAGTATTGTGCAGGTCATTCAGACGGACAGGTAAAACCTACCGAACGGTGGCACGTTCATTTCAGTAAATTCTATATGCTGCTTACTTGTAAATGAACTAAGGCAAGATAGAAACCCACAAAATATGCATGCTTCATTAAAACAACGTGTTGATTGGTATAGTTCAGTTAGCTCGCCTTCACCAGTATGTTTCGACATGCTGACCCTCGTTGAAACAGGTTCTCCGCACTAAGGCGAACCAAGCGAGAAGCTGAAGTCGTCTTCCCGATCCAGTCCAGCTGTTGGCGGTTACAGTTATATCCGCATTCTGTTGAAGGGGTCCTATATAGCCACCAAATAGAGGCATATGCGGCATCTATAACCCGTCAGCAAGATGGCCATAAATAGCAAGTGTAGCATACCCCACAAAGCCCCCCGGCTAGCTAGAGACGTGCACACAAGGCTCAAGCGAGAGAGAGGAGAAGAGAGCATCCCCAATCCCTCGTCAGACCGTCAACGGAATAAAGGAGTCGCTGCAGTACACGATCTCCATCGTCACATTTCCTAGATCAAAAATATTGTACTTAGATTTTCTGTCTAGGAACCCCACCCACTCCAACAAATCTTCTCCTTCACAACTATGTGGAGGGGGTCGTCATCCCGACGATCGACCTGTAGTACTCAATTTTTTCTTTGGTAGAACATTTGTGAACATGTCTGCTCCGTTGTCATATGTATGACCCTTATCAAGCACCGCTTGCTTCTTTTCAACCACATCCCGTATCCAATGGTACCGGATCTCAATGTGCTTGGACCAGCTATAAAATATCTGGTTCTTCACAAGGTAAATATCACTCTGACTATCGCAAAGCAAAGGATACTGCTCTTGCTTTAGCCTAATTTTCTGCAACAGCTTCTTCATCCACAACAACTCCTTGCAAGCTTCCGTCGCCGCAATGTACTATACCTCTGTCGTTGATAAGGCAACACACTTCTGCAACCGCGATTATCACGATACTGCTCCACCAGCAAACATCATCACATAGCCCGAAGTCGATCGTCTCGTGTCAACATCTTCAGCCATATTAGCATCGGTATACCCAATCAGCTTCAGCTCGTCACCACCAAAAGAAAGTCTCCAATTGGTAGTGCCATAAAGATATCGTAGAATCCACTAGACCCCACTCCAATCTACCCTTCCAGGATTGGAAGTATATCTTCTAACTGTGCTAACTGCGTGAGCAATGTCTGGCCTTGTACACACTATAGCATACATAAGACTCCCCACAGTTAAGGCATATGGAACCCGCTCCATATCTTCCTTCTCGTCCTCGGTAGATGGACACTGCTCCTCAGTGAACTTAAAGTGAGCCACGAGGGGGTTACTCACTTTCTTCGATCCGTCCACCCCGAAATGCTGAAGTACCCGGTGAATGTACTCATTTTGGGACAAGTGTAGCAGCTTGGACTATCTCTCTCGGTTGATCTACATTCCAAGAATAGTCTTTACTGTGCCCAAATCCTTCATAGAGAAGGTCGCGACCAGTTTACGCTTTAACTCTGTTATCCTAGTGGCATTCTGACCCACCAGTAGCATATCATCAACATAGAGTAGTAAAATAATAAAATCATCATCGGCAAAGTATCTCAAAAATTGATAGTGGTCCGACGTCGTCCGTGCATAACCATGCTCCCCCATAAACGAGTCGAACTTCCTGTACCACTGTCTCGGAGCCTGCTTCGGACCATACAAGCTCTTCCTCAACCGGCAGACCAAGTGGGACTTGCCTTTCTCACAGAATCCCTCTGGCTGCTCCATGTACAACTCCTCCTGAAGATCACCATGGAGGAATATCGTACATCTTCACGTCCATTTGCTTGACCTCCAAGTCGAAACTTGCTTCCAATGCTAACACCACCCGAATAGACGACTGCTTGACGACAAGCGAAAAGATTTCATCATAATGTATACCTTTTCGCTGACCGTAGCCTTTAACTACCAGTCTCGCTTTGTATCGAGGGTGAGTAGCATCATCTGTCTGCTTCACACTGAACACCCATCGATTCTTCAAAGCCTTCTTGTTATTTGGCAACCGCACCAGATCATAAGTAGAGTTGGCCTCCAAGAAAATCATCTCCTCCTGCATGGCCTCCATCCACTCCTGCATGTGTTCGTCTTCCATAGCCTCTGCAAAATTTTTGGGTTCTCCCTCGTTAGTCAGTAGCACATACTCACCCGGTGAGTATCTCGTAGATGGTCGACGCTCTCTATTGCTCCTCCTCAATGTAACTACTAGTGCTGGTTGTATACCAATAGCCTCCTCCTCAGAAAGTGCCTCCTAGGCATGCTCATCCTCGTGAAGATTACCCTGACCACCATTAGCAGGCTGATAATCAAGGTTGGGAGCAACATCATGTATTGGATACCCCATAACCTCTGTAATGTCCTCTGGAAACTACTCGAAGCAAAATGACTCTAACTCAGGCAATTCCTCAGCCTCAGAAGGCATCTCGGAATCCTGAGTGTTAGTCATGGTCTGATCCTCGACGAAAATCACGTTCCTTCTTCTGTAGAGCTTTCTTCCCACTAGATCGTAGAGTCATAGCCAAACTTATTCCGACCGTAACCGACAAAGACACACCGCCTCGTCTTCGACACAAGTTTGGATTTCTCGTCCTTCGTTACATGCATGAAGATCTTGCAACCAAACACTCGCAGGTGATTGTATGATGACTCTTTGTCGTACCATACTTTGTCAGACATATTACCCTGCAAAGGAGCACTAGAAGATAAATTAATAATATAAGTAACTGTGTAAAGTTCCTCACCCTAATAGCTGTCCGACAAGTTTGCTTCTGACAATAAACACCGTACCCTCTCCATCAGCGTCATGTTCATCCGCTCCACTACACCATTGAGTGGAGGTATCTTTGGCGGAGTCTTCTGGTGTCATATCTCTTGCTCTCTACAGTATGCATCAAAAGGACCAATATATTTGCCGCCATTGTCTGATCTAACACATAGCAGCTTCTTGCCTGTCTCCCTTTAAATGGAGGCCTGAAACTCCTTAAAAGTAGGCAACACATGATCCTTGGTCTTTAAGGCATAGACCCAAACCTTTCTGAAACTATTATCAATAAAAGTTATAAAATACGAAGCACCACCAATAGATCTTACCTTCATAGGACCGCAGACATCCGAGTGAATCAACTCGAGTAACGCCGGCTTCCTTGAACTTGGGTGACTTTGGAAAGACACCATATTTTGCTTTCCCGCCAAACAGTGTGTGCACCTCTCTAGCTTTGTAGACTTTAGCCCTGGAATCACCTTTCTGTTCACCAAGTAGCTCATCCCCTTCTCGCTGATATGGCTGAGATGCCTGTGCCATAACTCGGTAGACGCATCAATAGATGTGTTCACCTTATGTGCCCCATGTGCGTTTCCTTCCATATAGTAGAGTCCGGAACTCTTGCTTCCTCTAGCAATCAACATCGAACCTCTGGAAAGCTTTCACTGATCATTCCCGAAGAGATTGAAGAAACCCTCTTCATCCAACTTTCCAACCGACACCAGGTTAAAATGGATATCAGGGACATGACAGACATATTTGAGAACAAGAACTGCACCCGTCTTTGTCCTTAAATGTACATCTCCAATGGCAACCGCCTTTGACACATCTCTATTGCACATCTTTAACACTCCATAATCGCTTATTGTGTAAGTAGCAAATAGTGTCATGTTGTGAGATACGTGCGCTGAAGCACCTGAGTCCATCAGTCAAGAGTTGTCATTACAGGCGAGGTTTATAACTACCTTATCACCTAAAATGATCAGACCACCTCCATCTGCCGAGGCCGCCGTTGTAGTGTTCTCGCCCTGCTTTCCCTTGTCGTCCTTCTTCTCTCTCTTCCAAGAGAAACAGTTCTGCTTGGCGTGGTCCTTTGCCACAATGATAACACTCTGAGTTCTCGTAACGACCCTTGGACCTTCCCCTACTTTTGTCTCTGCCACCGCCTGGACCCCAGCTTTTACCTCTTTCGCGGCTCTCTGAAACTAGCACCTCTGAGTAGGAAGTGGATGAATTGCCCTGAGAACGTCTCTGCAACTCTTCATTCAGTACCCCGCTATTGGTAAACTCCAGACAGACCACACCTTCCGGAGCAGAAGCGATCATAGACACTCGTACGGTCTCCCACGATTCTGGTAATGTACAAAACAGCCATAGTCCATGAACCTCATCGTCGAACTTGACTCCCATCGAGGATAGCTGGTCAACCATGCCCGAGAACTCACTCAAATGATCCGTAATGGATGCCCCATCTTTGTATTGCCGAGGCTGTCGTTGTAGTATTCTCGTCCTACTTCTCTTTGTCGCTGTCACACCGTAGTCCCAAAATACCGAGGGTCTAGACACGTGGCAATGGCCAGCTACGCATTCAAGCAGACTCATGTCCGACTCGAATACGTATAAGCTGTCTAATGTGAACTCTAGTCCAAGAATCTACGAATATACATATAAATGTCAAGTATCTAGATCTCATCCATAAGAACAGTATATGAACTAAATAGCAAACTGGAATAAATGCTGAAAGTAAAGATACTGTCGAATATCCAGCAAGAATAATACTAAGTCGGGTGGAGACAAATCCACTACCGATAAATAGAAAAATAGAGACAAGAAAATATAACTAAAATATGCTAGAAAATAACTAAGTATAAGCAGGGCCATCAACTGCAATCGTACCCTCGTCTGGTGTCGGTCCGTAAAGTTGCGGGTGCTCCTCGTCTGCTGAATCTGGAGAACAAAACCAGGTCCTCAGAGGGACGTAACAAGATACAAAAGAATACGAGCCACAAGTACAGTAAATGAACATGCAAGATAGACAAGAAAGTAAACACAAGAAAGCAAATAAGACACGATAAATCACTACATCTAAGATGGTGGGGTGACAATGGTGCTATCAAACATGACTACAAGCAAATTGGGGTAACCGCAACTCAATGGGAGATCATGGTCCTATAGAAAGTAGGCCAATGGGGACTCCCAATCTATAGTATGGCTCTTTCGCAGCCCAATGGGAGCTCACAAATGGGGTATTCAAATGAACAAGTCTCTATCGCAGCACAATGGGTACTCACAGTCGAGAATGCTCAAGTATAGTCAATACCTAATAACGATCATCTAGGAACGTAAAGAAACCAATCGGGTCAACTCAAGGAAGCGTAGAGTAAATATATACCATCATAATATGTCTATGGAACAAATAGTGATCCATGGAAAAGAGCAAATAATGTACATGCACGTAAAATGAGAAAATAAGACTAGAGCAGCAGAAAATAAATCAATATGAAAAATGCATCAAGAAACTATATACGACAAGAAAATAACAACTGAAAAGAGAAGCATGCAAATATTGTACAAGTATCTTGCACGACAATGTATAAATAAGTCCAGGAGATAAGTAGCAAAACTGCAGGATTTGGCAAGGTATACTTGTCTGGGGTTCGAATACCAACAGTTGTCCCTGTATCATTGGATTCTGCAGGTACTCCTCCAAAAGCTGAAATAACATTACTAATAGTCTCAGAAAATATCAAATAGCTACAAACGCCTGTTCTTAAGTCCAATTTAGACACAGGGGCAAAAATGATATTTTTGGGTCAAAACGGGGTCCACATGTGGGCCACCTTGCACCGAAAAGCGTGTCAGGGTCAAAGGTCTCCAAATTCCTCAAACTTAATGTCAACAAGTCAGGAACGATGATATGAACCCAACGGAACTTGCAGAATTGGATTCCGATGAGCCAATCACAAAATCGCCCGTCAAGTGGAGCCGGGGGGCCCACGATACGCGATTTTGTCAACGTTCTGAGAATCGAACCAAACTTGGGTCACAGGACCAGCGTATTGCTACGAGTCCGATGGTGTAAGTTTCATCTCGATCCGACGTGTGTATACGAAGTTATGACGAGTTCCAGAATAGGCAGATACGGGGCGTTGTCGGCGGATACGCGTTGATTCCGGTGTGCACGCACATCCAAATCAACTTCTGTGAAATCCTGCACATCCGTATCGACGGCGCGCACGTTTTGATAAAGACCGCGTGCGACCAAGTCGTCCCATTTGGCGGGGCGTACTCAGTTCTGGGGTAAAATAGGGCGTTGATTTTCCTGTTTTTGGATCGCGGTTTACGATCACCACAGGACGCGACGCACCGAGCGGGTTGTACGGGCATCAAGGGGGTTACACAGTCTACGCGACACAACTGACAGAATGAAAAACAGAATAACGAGGAGAGAGAACGGGTTACCTGAACAGGGCTCCGTGATCCGAGAATTCCTCGTGTCCGGGTGTCTGTTTCGTGTCCTGGTCACCGTGTCCGGGTCGAGAGCTCCTCTGTCCGTGCTAGGGCGGCTGTGTCCGAGCTAGGGTGTAGAGGTCCACCGAAGGAAGCTCGAGAGAGGTGGCTGGCCGAATTTGGTAGTGTAATGGTGGTGGTGGTGGTGGTGGTGGTGGTAGTGGAGAGGAGGAAGTCGGTCGGACAGTCGGGGGAAACTCAACACAGGCCGTCGGGGCACTGCGCCGGTCGGGGGGAGTCAGGCCGGAGTGGGGGATCACATGGGCCGGCAGGGGAATGCACTGGCCGGGGACTGCACTGCGGCGGTCGGCCGGAGTTGCACAGCGAACTGCACAGCCGGCGGGGACAGCTGCTCAGCGTACTGCACAGCCGGCGGGGGGGGGGAAGGTCGGTCAGTCCAGCGAGAAGTCAGGAGAGCACAGCCGCGGCTGCTGTTTAGCCCGTGCAGAGACGGTTCAGTCGGTCGTAGCCGGAGCAGGCGCTCCGCCGGAGTCGGCCGGTGGGACGGATGGGCTATGGTGGCTGCGCCGGATTGGAGGGAGATGAAGGAGATGAAGGATATGGGGGTGGCTAGGGATCAGGCGAGCGGGCGTTACTGCGGGCGGCGGAGCGGGATCTGGAGAAAAGGCGGCGGCGCTGTGGGCACGAACGCCGAGGTATAAATAGGGGATGAACAGTAATTCCGAGGGGAATTCGACTTAGGGTTCGGTTTGGGTTTCGGGTCCGGGTCGGGTTCGATTCGGATCCGACCCGACCCGACCCGCTAAGGATGGGTTGGTTCGGTTTACTGCGGTTTGGTTTAGTTTATTTCAAATAAACCCGGTTTATTTTAGGGGTTTAATTCGGTTTAATTCTACCTTTAAAAATGCTTCCGGAGTCCAATAAATTCACAGAAAATTACCCTATGTTCGGTTTTTCATTTTACACCATAAAATATTATTTTCATAATATTTTAATATTAATTAATAGTAATTAAAAATTATTTAATTACCAAGTACCTAGGTTTTAATTACAGAAAATTCCCAGAAAATTCCAGAAAAATTATGAAAGATCCAAATTTAAAATACCTGAAAAATCAGGAGGTTGACAATCTACCCCCCTTAAGAGGATTGTGTCCTCGCAATCAAAGAATAATCGGTCAACAGAGATGATACGGTTGTAAACATTGTTCGAAGCACATCATTATCAAGAAGAATCAAGTTTGAGGGTCTAAGCAAAATATATAGGAAAATTATTTTCCTAAGCATTAAAAGTTATGCAATCTCCCGTATGAAGGAGATCTAGAGGACTACTGTTTTAGAAAAACTAGGTTATTTAATTATTAGCAAGTTCAAAAATTACTAGGTTAAGGCTAGGTCATGAATCAACATGCACGAACTAAAGCAATACTAGAAACAGAAAACTATAAAAACTTACGCGCATTAGCTACTCCATGAATCTGCGCGTCCTCTAAAGTCATCGCGAAAGCTTGTCCGCGTCCTTGAGGTGGTGCCCTCTGCTGTTGCTGGGCCTGCTGGAAGAGTGTTGCTCGAGGTGCCAAGTGTGGCCTTGGTTGATACCCTCCTGGTGCTGGTAGAGCTTGTTGGTTAACTGTTGGTGCTCTTTCTCGACGCTTAGGGCATTCCCTCAATAAATGCTGACTGGATCCACAAGCTAAACATAATCTCCTTTTGCGTCTGCAATCGTCCTCAATATGGCCTCGCCTGCGACAATATGGACAGATAGGTAGTGCCTGTGGAGATGCTTCTGGTGGCTGGTGCATGTGAGGTCTCTTTGCAACTTCTTCTTGTGGTGCTCCGGTTGGTGCTGATGTGGACGATCGCTTCAGACTGGTCTCTCTTCTGGTGACGCGCTCTATGCGTCGGGCTGCAGCAAGGACGTCCGGGTAAGATGTAGGTACAACGGATCCAATTAGTTTATGTAGCTCAATGTTTAGTCCTTCGAAGAACTTTTCAGCCTTCTCTTCTTCTGTCGGAATCAAGGTTGGGGCGAAGCGGCTCAGACGAATAAATTCTGCGTTATATTCTTCCACTGTCAGATTGTCTTGAGTGAGGTGATTAAACTTGTCCCAAAGTTCTGATCGAGCGATAGCCGGAATGTACATCTCCTGAAAGAGTCTAGAAAACTCTTTCCAAGTGACTCGGTCTGGTCCGAGCCGTGTCTCCTCAGATAGCCACCAGTGATGCGCATTATCCGTCAACTGCATTCTAACGGCAGTCATCCAACGTTCTCTGGGAAGCTCAGCTGCTTCCAACTGGTGTTGTGTGTTGGTGATCCACTCATGAACTTCTGTGGGCTCCTCCTTGCCTGAGAAGGTACGGGGCTTCAGCTGACGAAAGTCGGTAATAGAGCCTGTCGGTTGCCGTCGAGTTGGTAGATTCGCCTGCTCCAGTACAAGTGCTAGACTGCGACTCAAAGTCTCTTGTTGAATCTGCTGCTGAGCTTGCATCATTGCGTAGATCATTTGAAACATCTGTTGCCCGTCCATAGCTTGCCCTTGTGGGAATACAGCCATTGGTGGTGTGAACTGCGACGGAGGTAGAATGTCGTCTAGCCGATCTCTTGAGTTATCTTGACTGTTTTGTTGTTCTAGTTGACCTCCACCAACTGGTGTCACTTCATCGTCATAGGTGACATCTGCAACTTGTGGTATTCCTGTGGGAGTCTCATCGCGTGCATGTGAATCCATTGCTCTGCATCAAAATAAACCATAAGAGATGCACAGGAATCAAGGCAAGATGCAAGTCAAAATATTGATTTAAATTCGACATAGATATCAAGAACGATTCAAGCAAGTGGATAAGATCCTTAAAACTTATCCTGTTCTTATTGCAGGCTTGCTCGATCCCTAAGTTAAAACCGAACAATTTAGTCTTTGACCTACATGGGCCACCACAAAAACTATGTCACGCCCCAGTCCCAAAATATCGTGGGACTAGACACGTGGCAATGGCCAGCTACGCATTCAAGAAGACTCATGTCCGACTCGAATACGTATAAGCTGTCTAATGTGAACTCTAGTCCAAGAATCTACGAATATACATATAAATGTCAAGTATCTAGATCTCATCCATAAGAACAGTATATGAACTAAATAGCAAACTGGAATAAATGCTGAAAGTAAAGATACTGTCGAATATCCAGCAAGAATAATACTAAGTCGGGTGGAGACAAATCCACTACCGATAAATGGAAAAATAGAGACAAGGAAATATAACTAAAATATGCTAGAAAATAACTAAGTATAAGAAGGGCCATCAACTGCAATCGTACCCTCGTCTGGTGTCGGTCCGTAAAGTTGCGGGTGCTCCTCGTCTGCTGAATCTGGAGAAAAAAACCAGGTCCTCAGAGGGACGTAACAAGATACAAAAGAATACGAGCCACAAGTACAATAAATGAACATGCAAGATAGACAAGAAAGTAAACACAAGAAAGCAAATAAGACACGATAAATCACTACATCTAAGATGGTGGGGTGCCGATGGTGCTATCAAATATGACTACAAGCAAATTGGGGTAACCGCGATCCTATAGAAAGTAGGCCAATGTGGACTCCCAATCTATAGTATGGCTCTTTCGCAACCCAATGGGAGCTCACGAATGAGGTAGTCAAATGAACAAGTCTCTATCGCAACACAATGGGTACTCACAATCGAGAATGCTCAAGTATAGTCAATGCCTAATAACAATCATCTAGGAACGTAAAGAAACTAATCGAGTCAACTCAAGGAAGCGTAGAGTAAACATATACCATCACAATATGTCTATAGAACAAATAGTGATCCATAAAAAAGAGCAAATAATGTACATGCACGTAAATCGAGAAAATAAGACTAGAGCAGCAGGAATAAATCAATATGAAAAAATGCATCAAGAAACTATATACGACAAGAAAATAACAACTGAAAAGGGAAGCATGCAAATAGTGTGCAAAAGTTGGCAAGGTATCTTGCACGACAATGTATAAATAAGTCAAGAAAATAAGTAGCAAAACTGTAGGGTTTGGCAAGGTATACTTGCACGACAATGTATAAATATGTCAAGGAAATAAGTAGCAAAACTGCAGGATTTGGCAAGGTATACTTGCCTGGGGTTCGAATACCAATAGTTGTCCCTGTATCAGTGGATCCTGCAGGTACTCCTCCAAAAGATGAAATAAATATCACCAACAGTCTCAGAAGATATCAAATAGCTAGAAACGCCTGTCCTTAAGTCCAATTTGGACACAAGGACAAAAATAACATTTCTGGGTCAAAACGGGGTCCATATGTGGGCCACTATGCACCGAAAAGCGTGTCAGGGTCAAGGGTCTCTAAATTCCTCAAACTTAGTGTCAACAAGTCAGGAACGATGGTACGAATCCAACGGAACTTCCAGAATTGGATTCCGATGAGCCGATCACAAAATCGTCCGTCAAGTAGAGCCGGTGGGGCCCACGATACGTGATTTTGTCAACGTTCTCAGAATTAAACCAAACTTGGGTCACAGGACCAGCGTATTACTACGAGTCTAATGGCATAAGTTTTATTTCGATCCGACGTGTGTACACAAAGTTACAGCGCATTCCAGAATAAGCGGATATGGGGCGTTGTCGGCGGATACGCGTTGATTCCGGAGTGAACGCACATCCAAATCAACTTCTGTGAAATCCCGCACGTCCGTATCGACGGCGCACCCATTTTGGTAAAGACCGCGTGCGACCAAGTCGTCCCATTTGCGGGGCGTACTCAGTTCCGGGGTGAAATAGGACGTTAATTTTCCTGTTTTTGGATCGCGGTTTGCGATCACCACAGGACGCGACGCACCGAGCGGGTTACACGGATATCTAGGGGGTTACACAGTATACGTGACACAACTGACGGAACAGAAAACAGAATAACGAGGAGAGAGAACGGGTTACCTGAACAGGGCTCCGTGATCCGAGAATTCCTCGTGTCCGAGAGTCTGTTTCGTGTCCTGGTCACCGTGTCAGGGTCGAGAGCTCCTGTGTCCGTGCTAGGGCGGCTGTGTCCGAGCTAGGGTGCAGAGGTCCACCGGAGGAAGCTCGAGAGAGGTGGCTGGTCGGATTTGGTAGTGTAAAGGTGGTGGTGATGGTGGTGGTAGTGGAGAGGAGGAAGTCGGCCGGACAGTCGGGGGAAACTCAGGGGAATGCACTGGCCGGGGACTGCACTGCGATGGTCGGCCGGAGTTGCACAGCGAACTGCACAGCCGGCGGGGACAGCTGCTCAGCGTACTGCACAGCCGGCGGGGGGGGGGGAAGGTCGGTCAGTCCGGCGGGAAGTCAAGAGAGCACAGCCGCGGCTGCTGTTTAGCCCGTGCGAAGATGGTTCAGTCGGTCGTAGCCGGAGCAGGCGCTCCGCCGGAGTCGGTCGGTGGGACGGATGGGCTATGGTGGCTGCGTCGGATTGGAGGGAGATAAAGTAGATGAAGGAGATGGGGGTGGCTAGGGCTCAGGCGAGCGGGCGTTGCTGCGGGCGGCGGAGCGGGATCTGGAGAAAGGCGGCGGCGCTGTGGGCACGAACGCCGAGGTATAAATAGGGGATGAACAGTAATTCCAAGGGGAATCCGACTTAGGGTTCGGTTTGGGTTTCGGGTCCGGGTCGGGTTCGATTCGGATCCGACCCGACCCGACCCGCTAAGGATGGCTTGGTTCGGTTCGGTTTACTGCGATTTGGTTTGATTTATTTCAAATAAACCCAATTTATTTTAGGGGTTTAATTCGGTTTAATTCTACTTAGTTTCTAGGGCTTTAAAAATGCTTCCGGAGTCCAATAAATTCACAGAAAATTATCCTATGTCCGGTTTTCCATTTTACACCATAAAATATTATTTCTATAATATTTTAATATTGATTAACATAATTAAAAATTATTTAATTATCAAGTACCTAGGTTTTAATAACAAAAAATTCCCAGAAAATTTCAGAAAAATTGTGAAAGATCCAAATTAAAAATACCTAAAAAATCAGGGGGTTTACAATCTCAAAAACCATGTCACGCCCCAGTCCCAAAATACCGAGGGACTAGACACGTGGCAATAGCCAGCTACGCATTCAAGCAGACTCATGTCCGACTCGAATACGTATAAGTTGTCTAATGTGAACTATAGTCCAAGAATCTATGAATATACATATAAATGTCAAGTATCTAGATCTCATCCATAAGAACAGTATATGAACTAAATAGCAAACTGGAATAAATGCTGAAAGTAAAGATACTGTCGAATATCCAGCAAGAATAATACTAAGTCGGGTGGAGACAAATCCACTACCGATAAATGAAAAAAATAGAGACAAGGAAATATAACTAAAATATGCTAGAAAATAACTAAGTATAAGCAGGGCCATCAACTGCAATCGTACCCTCATCTGGTATCGGTCCGTAGTGTTGTGGGTGCTCCTCGTCTGCTGAATCTGGAGAACAAAACCAGGTCCTCAGAGGGACGTAACAAGATACAAAAGAATACGAGCCACAAGTACAATAAATGAACATGCAAGATAGACAAGAAAGTAAACACAAGAAAGCAAATAAGACACGATAAATCACTACATCTAAGATGGTGGGGTGCCGATGGTGCTATCAAATATGACTACAAGCAAATTGGGGTAACCGCGATCCTATAGAAAGTAGGCCAATGTGGACTCCCAATCTATAGTATGGCTCTTTCGCAATCCAATGGGAGCTCACGAATGAGGTAGTCAAATGAACAAGTCTCTATCGCAGCACAATGGGTACTCACAATCGAGAATGCTCAAGTATAGTCAATGCCTAATAACAATCATCTAGGAACGTAAAGAAACCAATCGAGTCAACTCAAGGAAGCGTAGAGTAAACATATACCATCACAATATGTCTATGGAACAAATAGTGATCCATAAAAAAGAACAAATAATGTACATGCACGTAAATCGAGAAAATAAGACTAGAGCAGCAGGAATAAATCAATATGAAAAAATGCATCAAGAAACTATATACGACAAGAAAATAACAACTGAAAAGGGAAGCATGCAAATAGTGTGCAAAAGTTGGCAAGGTATCTTGCACGACAATGTATAAATAAGTCAAGAAAATAAGTAGCAAAACTGTAGGGTTTGGCAAGGTATACTTGCACGACAATGTATAAATATGTCAAGGAAATAAGTAGCAAAACTGCAGGATTTGGCAAGGTATACTTGCCTGGGGTTCGAATACCAATAGTTGTCCCTGTATCAGTGGATCCTGCAGGTACTCCTCCAAAAGATGAAATAAATATCACCAACAGTCTCAGAAGATATCAAATAGCTAGAAACGCCTGTCCTTAAGTCCAATTTGGACACAAGGACGAAAATAACATTTCCGGGTCAAAACGGGGTCCATATGTGGGCCACTATGCACCGAAAAGCGTGTCAGGGTCAAGGGTCTCTAAATTCCACAAACTTAGTGTCAACAAGTCAGGAACGATGGTACGAATCCAACGGAACTTCCAGAATTGGATTCCGATGAGCCGATCACAAAATCGTCCGTCAAGTAGAGCCGGTGGGGCCCACGATACGTGATTTTGTCAACGTTCTCAGAATTAAACCAAACTTGGGTCACAGGACCAGCGTATTACTACGAGTCTAATGGCATAAGTTTTATTTCGATCCGACGTGTGTACACAAAGTTACAGCGCATTCCAGAATAAGCGGATATGGGGCGTTGTCGGCGGATACGCGTTGATTCCGGAGTGAACGCACATCCAAATCAACTTCTGTGAAATCCCGCACGTCCGTATCGACGGCGCGCCCATTTTGGTAAAGACCGCGTGCGACCAAGTCGTCCCATTTGCGGGGCGTACTCAGTTCCGGGGTGAAATAGGACGTTAATTTTCTTGTTTTTGGATCGCGGTTTGCGATCACCACAGGACGCGACGCACCGAGCGGGTTACACGGATATCTAGGGGGTTACACAGTATACGTGACACAACTGACGGAACAGAAAACAGAATAACGAGGAGAGAGAACGGGTTACCTGAACAGGGCTCCGTGATCCGAGAATTCCTTGTGTCCGAGAGTCTCTTTCGTGTCCTGGTCACCGTGTCAGGGTCGAGAGCTCCTGTGTCCGTGCTAGGGCGGCTGTGTCCGAGCTAGGGTGCAGAGGTCCACCGGAGGAAGCTCGAGAGAGGTGGCTGGTCGGATTTGGTAGTGTAATGGTGGTGGTGATGGTGGTGGTAGTGGAGAGGAGGAAGTCGGCCGGACAGTCGGGGGAAACTCAGGGGAATGCACTGGCCGGGGACTGCACTGCGATGGTCGGCCGAAGTTGCACAGCGAACTGCACAGTCGGCGGGGACAGCTGCTCAGCGTACTGCACAGCCGGCGGGGGGGGGGGGAAGGTCGGTCAGTCCGGCGGGAAGTCAAGAGAGCACAGCCGCGGCTGCTGTTTAGCCCGTGCGAAGATGGTTCAGTCGGTCGTAGCCGGAGCAGGCGCTCCGCCGGAGTCGGTCGGTGGGACGGATGGGCTATGGTGGCTGCGCCGGATTGGAGGGAGATAAAGTAGATGAAGGAGATGGGGGTGGCTAGGGCTCAGGCGAGCGGGCGTTGCTGCGGGCGGCGGAGCGGGATCTGGAGAAAGGCGGCGGCGCTGTGGGCACGAACGCCGAGGTATAAATAGGGGATGAACAGTAATTCCAAGGGGAATCCGACTTAGGGTTCGGTTTGGGTTTCGGGTCCGGGTCGGGTTCGATTCGGATCCGACCCGACCCGACCCGCTAAGGATGGCTTGGTTCGGTTCGGTTTACTGCGATTTGGTTTGATTTATTTCAAATAAACCCAATTTATTTTAGGGGTTTAATTCGGTTTAATTCTACTTAGTTTCTAGGGCTTTAAAAATGCTTCCGGAGTCCAATAAATTCACAGAAAATTATCCTATGTCCGGTTTTCCATTTTACACCATAAAATATTATTTCTATAATATTTTAATATTGATTAACATAATTAAAAATTATTTAATTATCAAGTACCTAGGTTTTAATAACAAAAAATTCCCAGAAAATTTCAGAAAAATTGTGAAAGATCCAAATTAAAAATACCTAAAAAATCAGGGGGTTTACAATCTCAAAAACCATGTCACGCCCCAGTCCCAAAATACCGAGGGACTAGACACGTGGCAATAGCTAGCTACGCATTCAAGCAGACTCATGTCCGACTCGAATACGTATAAGTTGTCTAATGTGAACTATAGTCCAAGAATCTACGAATATACATATAAATGTCAAGTATCTAGATATCATCCATAAGAACAGTATATGAACTAAATAGCAAACTGGAATAAATGCTGAAAGTAAAGATACTGTCGAATATCCAGCAAGAATAATACTAAGTCGGGTGGAGACAAATCCACTATCGATAAATGAAAAAATAGAGACAAGGAAATATAACTAAAATATGCTAGAAAATAACTAAGTATAAGCAGGGCCATCAACTGCAATCGTACCCTCATCTGGTATCGGTCCGTAGTGTTGCGGGTGCACCTCGTCTGCTGAATCTGGAGAACAAAACCAGGTCCTCAGAGGGACGTAACAAGATACAAAAGAATACGAGCCACAAGTACAGTAAATGAACATGCAAGATAGACAAGAAAGTAAACACAAGAAAGCAAATAAGACACGATAAATCACTACATCTAAGATGGTGGGGTGCCGATGGTGCTATCAAACATGACTACAAGCAAATTGGGGTAACCGTAACTCAATGGGAGATCACGGTCCTATAGAAAGTAGGACAATGGGGACTCCCAATCTATAGTATGGCTCTTTCGCAACCCAATGGGAGCTCACGAATGAGGTAGTCAAATGAACAAGTCTCTATCGCAGCACAATGGGTACTCACAATCGAGAATGCTCAAGTATAGTCAATGCCTAATAACGATCATCTAGGAACGTAAAGAAACTAATCGAGTCAACTCAAGGAAGCGTAGAGTAAACATATACCATCACAATATGTCTATGGAACAAATAGTGATCCATGGAAAAGAGCAAATAATGTACATGCACGTAAAACGAGAAAATAAGACTAGAGCAGCAGGAATAAATCAATATGAAAAAATGCATCAAGAAACTATATACGACAAGAAAATAACAACTGAAAAGGGAAGCATGCAAATAGTGTGCAAAAGTTGGCAAGGTATCTTGCACGACAATGTATAAATAAGTCAAGAAAATAAGTAGCAAAACTGCAGGGTTTGGCAAGATATACTTGCACGATAATGTATAAATATGTCAAGGAAATAAGTAGCAAAACTGCAGGGTTTGGCAAGGTATACTTGCCTGGGGTTCGAATACCAACAGTTGTCCCTGTATCAGTGGATCCTGCAGGTACTCCTCCAAAAAATGAAATAAATATCACCAACAGTCTCAGAAGATATCAAATAGCTAGAAACGCTTGTCCTTAAGTCCAATTTGGACACAAGGGCAAAAATAATATTTTCGGGTCAAAGCGGGGTCCATATGTGGGCCACTATGCACCGAAAAGTGTGTCAGGGTCAAGGGTCTCCAAATTCCTCAAACTTAGTGTCAACAAGTCAGGAACGATGGTACAAACCCAACAAAACTTTCAGAATTGGATTTCGATGAGCCGATCACAAAATCGCCCGTCAACTAGAGCCGGTGGGGCCCACGATACGTAATTTTGTCAACGTTCTCAGAATTGAACCAAATTTGGGTCACAGGACCAGCGTATTGCTACGAGTCCAATGGCATAAGTTTTGTCTCGATCCGACGTGTGTACACAAAGTTACAGCACATTCCAGAATAGGCGGATACGGAGCGTTGTCGGCGGATACGCGTTGATTCCGGTGTGCACGCACATCCAAATTAACTTATGCGAAATCTTGTACGTCCGTATCAACGACGCGCACGTTTCGGTAAAGACCGCGTACGACCAAGTCGTCCCGTTTGGCGGAGCGCACTCAGTTCCGGGGTCAAACAGGGCGTTGGTTTTCTTATTTTTGGATCGCGGTGTACGATCACCACAGGACGCGATGTACCGAGCGAGTTACACGAACATCGAGAGGGTTACACAGTCTACGCGTTGCAATAGACGAAACAGAAAATGGAATAACGAGGAGAGAGGAAACGCTACCTGAACAGGGCTCCGTGAAATCTGAATTTCACGTGTCCGAGGTTCTGTTCGTGTCCTGGTCCTGTGTCCACTGTGTTTCCTTGTCAGAAGATGTGTCCGGGTCGGGGGCGACTGTGCCTAGGGCTGCTGGAGGCTGACCGGGCTCGCCGGAGGGTGCTGAGGTCGACGGGATGGCGATGGTGGTGTTCGTGATGATAAAGTTGGACTGGACAGGGAGGTCGGGGGAAAACTCGACGCCGGGACACGGCTCCTCGGAGCTGCTGGCTGTTCAGACCGGAGTCGGGCACAGGCGAGGGAGTCCTCGTCCTACTTCTCCTTGTCGCTCCTCTTCTCTCTCTTCCAAGCGAAACAGTTCTGCTTGATGTAGCCATTCTTGCCATAATGGTAATACTCGGAGTCCTCGTACCGACCCTTGGACCTTCTCATGCTTTTGTCTTTGCCACCGCCTGGACCCCTGCTTTTATCCCTTCCTCGGCTCTCTGAAACCAGCACCTCTGAGTGGGATATGGATGAAGTGCCCTGAGAATATTTCTGGATCTCTTCATTCAATACCCCGCTCTTGGCAAACTCCAGACCGACTACGCCTTCCGGAGCAGAAGCGATCATAGACACTCGTACGGTCTCCTACGAGTCTGGCAATGTACACAGCAGCCACAGTCCCTGAACCTCGTCGTCGAATTTGACTCCCATCGAGGATAGCTGATCAACCACGCCCTGGAACCCTCTCAAATGATCTGTAATGGAAGCCCTATCTTTGTACCGCATATCCATCATCATCCGAATCATGAACAATTTATTTACCCCAGTCTTCTTCGCATACAAAGATTTTAGCTTATCCCATAGTGTCCTCGTGTGCTTAATACTGGAAATATGATTGTACACGTTCTCGTCAACGAACTGTCTGATGTACCCACACACATGTATATGCTCGAACTTTCAGTCCTCTTCGAATTTGTCACTGGGCCTCTCGGAAGGAAATACTGGCAGATGCAGCTTCTTGACAAATAACAGATCCTTCATCTTGCTCCTCCAGTAATGATAGTTGGTACAGTTCAGGTTTACCATGCGCACCGGCTTTGCGTTCATCTCTCCTCCCTGGTTTGCCTGTCAACTTCTGACACCCTTTTGAAATTTCAGAACCTAGCTTTGATACCACACTGTTGGGAACGAAACGCGAAAACCGTTTCCCAAACCCGAGAGTACCTGTGAGAAAACCGAGCAAAATGCACAAAACAAAAATGCCAAACACAAATCGCAGACACGGATCACCGCAACTCTTTGTAACAGAAAATTAATTATAACCACTAAAGAACCTCCACTAATAGAATAACGAGAATACACCCTCTACAAGCTCCTCACCGATCCAACACGGATCACCGCAACTCTTTGTAATAGAAAATTAATTACAACCACTAAGAAAAAAGGCAATGAGAAATACTCAAAATTGACCTTCTTCTCTGAAACGACCTCCAATCCTTCTTTCTTCTCTCCAAAGTTGCAATGACACTCTTGCCACCTTTTCTCTCTCTCTTATTTTCTTCTTCTTCTTATTGTTGTATATTGCATGAGCTTTTATATAAATCATTGCTTAAATAAGGGTTTCCATATGAAAATCTATATATGGAAGCCAAAAATATTTATGGAAATCCAACTACATTCAATCATATATTTAATGAAAATCAAATCCTAAATTGATTTGCCATAAATTGAAAATCGAATTATATGGAAAGTTAATAAATGAAAGATCCAATCAAAATATATAAGTAAAGTCAAAGATGGAAATCCAATATAATATTTGCTTACCATAAATGTTCCAATACACGATGCTCGATGCATTTTCTGAAATTTTTTGACACACGGATAATGCTCGTCGCACTCCGAAATATTCTTCACATAGGTTGAAAATCTCACCCACTCCAACATTGATCCACACGTCTTCAGGAACACCAATGCTTCCAAGAACATTTCTGTCCATGATATTTATCTCTTCCTAGATTCCGTTCACTATTTACTATTGCAATGTTGTTAATCTTGTGGTACATTTCCATGTCACTGAAAGAGAGTTTTATTAACTTATAATTCCTGATGGTGATGGGGAAATGACACACCCCAAAGGCCTGACAGGATCATTACATACATTGCAAGAACACGACACGTACGATAGAGATGGTAACATGAACAGTGTATTAATTTTGGTGTTCTTATGTATTTTAAAATGTATATATCATACATGAACACGATTTCGGATTTCGGTTTCGAGTTTCGAAATTAGGTATTCGGAGTCTCCATACGAACTTCCTAGCTACAAATATTCGACAATGAAAATGTCCAAGAAAATACTTTGTAAAGTTAAAAATTTCTAGCTTGGTACATTTTAATCATCCACGCATCATTCAATCCACTTTTAAAATCCCATAGTCACCCACATACCTAAAAAAACTACCAAATTTTCTTCGTCCTAGTTACAATATTCACACGCGCCAGTGTCATCCGCTCTATGAAGTTGTAGATGAATTTGAATTTGAATCTGCAGCAAGAAGAGAAGCTTTCTCTACTCCAAATCCTTGCTCAATGTCGCACGATCCCCTGCTGCTCAAAATCCTCCTCACATGCCCCGACCTCTCCAATGCCCGCTGTGCCGGCGGCGGCGACTCGAGTCCCTCTGCCCCTCCGCGTGTCGGTATCGGTACCTCGATCGGCGTACTCGAACTCCCTTCATCAAAACTCGCAGTACTCTCAATCGGCCGTGTATCTTTACGTACGGCCGGAGCGCGCGGCAGCGGCTCGAGGGAGGAGGGAGTAGAGCCCACCGGGAGCCGGCACAGCGGGCACGTGGAGTTGGACCGGAACCACATGTCGATGCACTCCACGTGGAACCCGTGGCTGCACTTGGGGAGCAGCCGCGCCTCCTCCCCCTCGAGGAGCTCCGAGAGGCACACCGCGCAGTCTAGGCCTCCCTCTTGATCTTCTCGGCGGATGACGGTGACGGGGAGGTACTCGAGTATCGACGGGTCGAGGGGGCGGTGGAGGAAGCCGGCGGGCCGGCCGGGAGCGAAGACGAGGGTCCGTCGACGGGGACGGGTGCCGCCGCCGGCATTGGAGTCCGAGTGGTGCCTAGACCGGAAGTAGATGATGAAGGTAATGACGAAGAACACGGAGAGCATGACGATTACGATCACCGTAACTTCTTCGGTTGCGGTTTCGGAGAGACTGTTGTGGAAGCTCGGCGCCGGTGGGTTTAAGCGGTCGGAGAAGGTGTTGTCCGGTTCGTCGGGATTCGACATGTTCGATAGAATTCGAGTGAGAGGGAAAGGTTTATTGAGCCATCTATATATTGGAGTTCGTATGGGATTTGAACAGGATAACTATTATATTCATGGGTGACGTTATTTACATTATATAATGTCTGATATGAATGACAAATATTTTAAAATTTAAATTTAAATTAAAAAATGTGGATGATAAATTATTTTTGTTAAAATTTACAAAAATGCTATTTTTCGTCCAAAAACTTTGGATGATGCCAACTTTCATTATGTGACGTATGACATGGCTACTGACATGACAAAATTTAACATTAAAATTAAAATTTAGGATAATTAATTTTTTTTGGCTAAATTGTAACTTGATACATTCAACTATCCATCTTTGACAACTTGATACCATAAAATTTTAAAATACCCCTCCCCACCTCTCTCTCCGGCGGGTAGTAGCGAGCGCAGCATCAATAAGCGGGGCGACGAGTGCAAGCAAGGCGCGAGCTGATGCGGTGTGGGCGACTGTGGGCGAGGTGCGGATTGCGCACGACCGCAGGTGAGACGCCGGGAGGGGGGGGGGTGTCCAGGGTGGAGGGGTGGCACGGGTTGCGCGCGGCCACATGCGAGGCGCGAGGGGTGGTGGCTTGGGGAGGAAGAGGGGTAGCGCAAGCTGCGGGCGATGCGCGAGGGGGGGGGGGGGGGGGGTTTGTGGCGCAGGCTGCGCTCGACCGCGGGCGAGGCGCGAGGGGGGTGGCCGGGAGTCGTGGCGCGGGCTGCGCGCGGTCGCTGGTGAGGCACGAGGGGGGTGGCCGGGTGGCCGAGGGGGTGGGGGGGGGGGAGGAGGAGTGGGGGACGGAATGGTGGTGCTGTGGAAGAGAGAAGGAAAATATTTTTGGTATTTTTATTTTCAGAGTTTTAAGTTATCTATGTTAAAAATTATGGATAACAAATTGTCAAAGATGGATAGTTGAGGGTATCAAATTACAATTTAGTCTAATTTTTTTGGATTAAAATTTGTCATGACATAATGTCAGATAATAGAATATGTATTATCTAAATTTGTTGAAAGACAAATAATAAAATTGTAAAATTTATTATGTCAAATATCATGTCATGATAAATTATTTAGTTGAAGAAATGGAGAATTGGAATCAGGATTAAATTGCGCGGCAAGTGACGTATGGGAAAGGTAAGTTGCACGAGTCTATTTTTTTGTGCTCTTGTTTGGAACATTTGGTTGTATCTTTGGTGACTCAGAAATGATTCTAGCTCATGTTTGGTTCTGTGTGAAGTGTGTTTATTCATTTATTTACTCAGAAGCTTGTTTACTTGGATGACAAAGAGACAGTACGACAAAAGAGAATAAGATTCTGAACGTCATTGCTTAACTCAGATATATTGAAATTAAGCTTTGGATAGTTAGGTTCGTACGACGTATGGCTAAATACGACTAAGAGAAGATGGTCAACTTTGGAACGATCGGTTCTTAGGCATTGTTTGGTTTACGGAAAAGATTTTTTTATTTATTCTTTGAAAATATTTGTTTATTCTTTTGATGTTTGAAAATCATAAAAAAATTAGAAAAATAAATAAATACTTAAAGGTGAAAAAAATGAATTCTTAATTTGATGAAGGGAATTAATTTTTTTTCTTTTTTTTTTTATTGAAAATTATTTTCCTTTTCTCTTTAATTCCTTTAGCACCCAAACATAACATATTTTTAGTTCCTCTTGACCGTTTGGTTTAAGATAATTTATATTTTTTAATTAAACATATAAGGGAAATAAATTACTGAGTTAAGTTTGGCTTGTGTTATAAATTTTCTTTTACGGACATATTTAATTTTCAAAATTTCTAATTTTCTGCAGAGGGAAAGCTATTCATTTCAAAAAAAAAAAAAAAAGGTAGGATAACCATGTATTAAATAGTATGTAGTCGTTAGTCATGTTAGAGTCCAAGTTAATCGTGTTGGGTCGGGTTGGTGTCCATATATGAGTCAAAAGGTTTGGGTATTGGTATGGTCGGATTGGGATCGGATCGAGTTCTAGTCCAGTTTAATTGTTTGGGACCAGTCTAGTCGAGTTCAAGTCCTTAGTACGTTCGGTTTGGGACAAGTCCAGTAAGGTTCAGGTTCAAAAAAGTTGAAGGCGACATAAAAGAGATTAATTGGAGCCAAAGCAGCATGACCTACATATCGGTTTTGCCCAACCGGTATATTGGATTTTTCAACAGCTCAGTGCGCACAATTAAGTGCTCACTCAATATACTGGTTGAGCAAACCAGTAATGCATGTTTGAGCGATTTTCAACGAGTGAACCATATTTGTTTGGTCATTACTGTTCCGATCATTCCAGACTTTGGAGTTTTGAGGGATTCTTACATTAGGACTCTCAATCCAAATTTGACAGAATATATTGTAATACAACTTTCAAGAGGATTAAGCAGATTCAAATTCGCGATTTAATTCGGAGAATATGATCGGTATCTTTTGTATTGACAAAGCGGGTTGTATAACGTTCTTGGTCTTAGGCAACTATGTATCTAATCCATTGTAATTCGTCCTAATATTTGAATTGTTGTGGTTTGAATCAGGGTGATGAGTTTGAAATGAGCGATGCAATCTTCTATAACCTTAGTAGAGGCTTTTCATGGTTGAATTCTAGATTGTTTAGTAGTTATTTGGATTTTAACGTAATTTTTTTGTTGTTGTTGCGATTACGAGTTTACAATAGTGCTGACAGTTCTGAATTTCCAGTATGTTTTTATTAGGACTGTCAGATTTTTAGTATGTTTTTACTATGACTGTCACAAATTTTGACAGTCCAAAATAAAGGCAGGACTGTCAAATTTTTTGACAGTCTGTTGACAGTCCAACACAAAAGCAAAGACTGCCATTTTTTTGACAGTCCTTGGTTTCCGGTAAAATTTTATTGGGATTGTAGATGCTTTTGACAGTCATAACTGAAATCAGGACTGTAAAAGATTTTGATAGCCCAAATAAAAGTTTAGACTGTCAAAATGTTTGACAGTCTTGGGTTTCTTCGCCGCGACAATATCGATGGGCTTCCTCCTTAGTACCATGTTGGTGTCTCTGGTCGACAGGGGGGGGGGAGGGGGGTGGATCAAGAACAATCTGGACGAGGTTGGACTACTTCTAATTAATTAGCTCTATCGTTAATTCTTATACTTGTCCATGATAGCGGTTGTTCTTGTTTTGTTTTGCTATAACTTCGTTTGTTTCTTTTTTTTCATTCTCAAAAGAAGACGATGCAACGTACAAACTTTAAAATGAAATGAAATATAAATTCGCAGATAAAAAAATGGGGAGTAAAGGGGAAGAAGATAACAAAGGAAAAAAAAATGTCTTAGGGTTTGAAATTTGGGAGAGAAAAGGAAAATAAGAAGACAAAAGAAAAAGAAAAACAAAATTGACTTTTATACTCTTTAGAGGACCAGTCTCATATAATTTTTTTTTTTACCAAACTTTTAATTATAATAAACATTGTTTGGACTTGTCCCGAGTAAGAAATTGAGTGCCCCGATAAAAACTTTTTCCTAAGAGCATCTCTAACCCTATTGTCTTATTATGTATTGTGATTACTATGTGGCATGAGGCACAAGACAATGTCTTTCCTAGGTGGCAAAATTATATTCACACAAGACATTGGGATAGAAAAGTGTTCTCCAATGCAAAAGTATTGAGAAGACAAAAAAGAAAATACTTTTTTTTTAACTTCCAAGACAACTTTTCATCTTCTTAATTTTTATACATAAAGGTAAAGCCATTGTGAAGTGCATTGTTTAGAACAAGACAATTAATTTCACAATACTTTTGCCATATCATGTCATGTCACCTTCACAATTTATTTGATATTTGTATTGGAGAATGACTTTTTAAATGAAAATATGTTATTCCTATGCAGCAACAACTTTTTTCTAAACTCACAATAGGGTTGGAGATGCTCTAATTAGAGCATTATTAGTAAGGCACATCCAACATTCTAGATTTTTGATTAAAAATGTAGAAGCTTATTTTGTAGAATAGTAAGTCTCAATCCTAGTTCTAATTTCTAAATTTTCGATTTTATCGCACCCATAGGTGCTAAGGGTTTAGCCTCATAATTTATACATTCTAGATTGTAGGAACTCATTTTGTAGAATATTAAGTTACAATTTAGAGCAAAACTTTCTAGATTATAGATTTTATATTAAATTTTTTTACATCAATTTTTGACCACACAATCTTGGACCCGAAACTCATCATTTTCTATTATTCTCATATAAATCCAATACATTTAATATTTATTTATTTATTTATATTTTGGTCCTCAGATTGGATTAGCAGCTAGTCAGCCGACAACTACACGCACTTTCCTCTCTCTCTCTCTCTCTCTCTCTCTCTTCCTAAACCCCCAATTTCTAGAGAGAGAAAGCTGAGGTTTTTACTAGTATTCTAGAGAGTAAAGTGAAGAGCAGCAGCAATGCAGCAGCAGCCGCAGCAGCAGCAGCAGCAAATGATGGGCTCTATGGCTCCAGTGGCAATCTCCACAGAACAGATTCAAAAGGTCTCATATTTCATCTCCTTTCACTGATTCGACGCTCTTTCGATTGACTCTATTAGGGTTTTTTGTTATTGGGTTGTGTGCTATTATATGGTATTGTCAAAATTCGATC
The DNA here is from genome assembly GCA_036927795.1 of Iris macrosiphon. Lineage (NCBI taxonomy): Eukaryota > Viridiplantae > Streptophyta > Magnoliopsida > Asparagales > Iridaceae > Iris > Iris macrosiphon. Next base: position 145,954,202 of record JAYESA010000016.1, read on the forward strand.
TTTATTGCGTTAAAGTAGCTAATTTGGACGATGGGTCATTTTTACAACTGTTTGATTTCCCCCCAAAGTTACATCTTTACTGTGAAAAAGGAGTTAATTTGGATGATGTTTCATTCTTATAAGTGTTTCTCAACGGAACAGATTCAAAAGGTTTTATTTTTTTCCTCTACTTTCACCGATTCGACGCTCTTTCCATTGATTCTATTAGGGTTTTTTGTTATCTAGTTGTGTGCAGTTATTTGGTATTGTCAAAATTCAATCTTTATTGTCATAAAGGAGTTAATTTGGGTGATGGGTCATCCTTACAAGTTGTTTGATTTTGTCCCAAATTACATCTTTTTTGTGGAAAAAGAAGTTAATTTGTGTGATTCCAAAATTAAATCTTTGGTGTGAAAAAGGAGTTGATTTGGATATTGTTATGAACCCAGTTAGAATCTTCACAATACAGTATCAGTGCATTTCAACTGATAAATGTACCGGAGGAGTGTATCAGAAAAGGTTCATTTCAATTCCAGGTCAGCTTCATTAATAAGTCAGCTACCACAATGTCACTTAAATTGCCACCTCCACCTTTCTGTTAGCAATCAGCCACGTAGGTCAATTTCGGTTAGCCATCAGCCACCTCAGCAATTACCTGCAATTCTGTTACACACAGGAAGAAGAGTCTCAGTATATAAAGGAAGGGAATGCATGGAGAAAGGGTGTTGAATGTTATTCTAATTTCTTTTCTAATGTTTTTCATAATCGCCTAGTTTTTCTATTCCATAGCATTTTACTTACATTGTCATACAAATTTTCTTTCACTTTCAATAAAGAAAACCCTAGCTTCCATCTTTCCTTTGTGAGTTGTTTGTTGCATTGTAGTTTTTTCCATGGCTAATGTCACGCCTCGATCTCCCGCAGGATCGGCCGTCCCTGCTAGGCGCGAATCACCGCGGCAGCGCTCCCGCGGGACGACCGTTTCCATCGGGACGTGATGCCGCGCGAGCCTGGAGTTGCGCTTGTGCAAGGCAAATACCGGAATGGCCGTTGATAACTAGTTCACCAAGTCGATATAGCGGAAACATAGAATAAACACAAGTATGAATACAAAACAGCTCTTTATTGATAATGAATAAGGTTACAAGCGGCGCTAGGCCGATATTACAAGTCGCTCAAGCTCTCTCTCTCTAAGAATAAAGGCGTGCCAAACGGCTTACAACTTGAGATGATACATAGGCGATGTTCCAACATTATGTCCTGTATATGTGCTTCAGCTCCGGACGCAACATTCCAAGGCTCCAGAGCGAACTTTACGCCTTAGCGTGCACGAGGGGACAATCCACACTGAACGGGGTTCTCCTGCACCCTGCAAGCAATCTGGTGGGTTATCAGTACATGAATGCACTGGTGGGGAGGCTTCTCGTCCGCTCGACAAATCTAACACGTTATATTAGTTCCGTGCACAAACTATTAAGTTATCTTGCTATTCTTGCCTTAGCATCAATTTCATGGATAAGATACAAAGCCTATCTCGTGTGGCAGTGCTCCATGCGATATACAAGAAACACGGCGATACTTACCAACTTACCATTTGTCCCTCCCTGTCCAAGTATAAAACCAAGTTAAACCAAGCACAAATATAGATATATAGAAATCCCAAAATCGCATAATGAACACATATATGCTACGAGCGTGTTTCTAAACAAGGTGCACGATATACACAGTTTACAATACTCATATCGTTTTGTGACTCAGGTTGTGCAGATTACTCAGGTTGTGCAGATTACTCAGATGTCTTATATTACACCGGCATGTTATACTTGTATAGGCATATTTTACTCAGACTACTCAAATGTGTTTCAAGCTTCAGGTTACTTGGTCCAACTAACGATCTGTACGCATAGTGCGCCGTATATCCGTTACTTGCCACAAGTTTCTACAAGCCCATACGCGGGTTGTCGTCACGTATGCAATATACTAATGATACAAACCTGGTCTTATGACCTGACGAGCCGCCATGGATAAGGTATAGTCTCGGCACGGGAATGGAATGCAACGCAGGTAGCGAGTCCCGCTACACGCCTTCCGGTCCGAAGCAAACGACTATCTGAATGTTCCTGACTGGTTCAGATCGGTCCCGGTGCGACCAGCGTACAGTCCGCATGAACCATAAGCCTGTGCACAGGTTGTCCATGACCATTGACCATCAATACTAAACTTTTATTATATGCAACATCTTAAGACCTTGAATGAACATAGCTACTTGACACAATGATTATGCATTTTACTCGTTCAGAGATCTCATGATCTGGTGTGTTTCTATTTCCATGCACCGTTTATGCTGGCGGTTTACTACTTATTGCAGCTCCCATTTTGGGCGTTGCCTTGGCGACCCAACGGTCCCGAAGACTATGTTTCTATTATTTGTCTTGGAACGACTATTTTGATAGTCTTCTGCCACAGGTAAGTTAACCAGAATCTATGTTGTGCTTCTGTACCGAGGCCGTATCTATGTGATGAGCAATTCAAGACATATGGAGCAATGTACTTCAAAGAACATATAAGGAACAAAAGTAACACCACGAGGTGAAATTATAAGAACTGTAAAGCGAGCCTACCATTTCGTTCAACCGATCTACTTCCATGTTCAATGCAAAGATATATCAGATGGGATTATTCCCTTAGCTAGATGTGTTGTATTCTTTATTAGCATGCAATGGGTGATTCGTCTAGCGACTAGCATATATCAACCATATTTTAAGTGTGCTGGCTAAGCAAAGACAAGTTCATCGTAGCCACCCACCTTAGCGATGATTCGCCTCGGTCGAGCGATACTCCGAGCGAGCCTTGAAAGTCTAAGTCTGAACTCCTGAAGGGCCAAGTCTGAAATCCTTTGCCTCAAGCAAGTCTTCTTGCTGAGCAAAGCGGATCGGGTCATCGCATTTGTGCCATTTGAATCGGCTATCCGCATAGATGCGGAGCGGGTCGTTACATTATACACCACTCAAAACAAGTCTCGTCCTCGAGACTTCCTGAGCGCAAATCGTTCTATTGCACACTATAGAATCTAACTCAAGCATATCAATCTGTATCATTAGATCCGTTCGAACACAATCCGTGTCACGTGCGTGCGGGGTCTGCCTCATTGAATGGCTCTATCATTCAATCCAATTTCTGACTCGGTCTTTACTGCGACTTAGCGCGAAACATATATCGCTTAACCCAGAATATGTTATAATCCATCACGAATGATGATCTAGGGCTGAGGCAATCTTATTTCAGTTGCTATACTCGTCCATGCGAATCCGAACATTTCATTTGCAGCTGCATTCGAATTATGCATATCGCTAAGTCTGGATCGTACCCATATTCAAGGTGTCCCCCAAATATGTGTATTTCAACCAAGCTTAGTGACAGCTAAGTCGGACAAGCTACTCGTAAAAATCTTTCGAATCGCCGATCGCTTCGCTACTCGAATAACCGAACTCTGGCTCGTTTTAGTTATCGTCTACTCCAATCTCACCCAAATTCAAGTATTGCATTACTAGCAACGCATCTCTTCCAAGCAACGATTTAACTTGTTATGGCAACTTATCTTGAATATCACCAATTCCAATCCTAAGAGTTTCGTTCGACAATTCTCTAATACCGTCTTATTCCTCACCGTCGCATAACTTATCAAACCAAATCAATTATCACTCAAGTCTCGTATACACTTCCAGTTCGTATACACAAGTCCTATATTCCATTGCGTTCGTTTCAACGCCAACGTCGCTAGCATACACTTCCAGTTCCAAGTCCTAACTCTAAGTCTCGTTGTCTCAGTTCTATCGTTTTCCCGAACGATACTCTGAATTCAGCCACTCCAGTTCAACTCAAGGCATAGGGTCGTCTGCATAGCCACTAGGTCAGCTCACAAGGTCATAGTTACAGTTTGAGTTTGTGACTCATCGTGCAATCGCGTTGCACGAAGCTTGTCCCAAATACCCTAAGGTCAAACCATTGTTCTTTCGCACGGGGTATTCTACCCAAGCTCGTTTCACTCAGATTTCTAAACATCGAGCACAGATCATCCTATTACATCAACACATTCGTTCAACCGAATTCACGATATGTCCACGTCGCATGTCCAACCTAACGATTTGCATAGTCTATCTCCTTAAACACATGATAGGATCCATATGTCCAATCATTTCTAAGTCTAGACCACAAAGTCATAATCCCATTCTAAATCATCGATATAAATAATAAACTCTTAAGTCGTCTAACACGTTCTACGTATCCGTTCATGAAACCATCCAACATATCTTACTGCACGTTCTAGACTAACTCCTCCTCAAAAACACTTGGATTCATTTGTATCCTGAAACTCGTCTTATCGTGTCGAACCACAAGTCAAGACGATCCTTTAATTATCACGCTCCGGTCTCCCGCAAGTTCAATCATCCCCGTTGGACGTGAAATTACCACGCCAATGCTCCCGCGGGATAACCTTCCTAATCCAGGCGTGATGCATGTACGAGCATAGAGTTATACTCGCACAAGACAAGAACGTCGAACAATATGGTTATTACCGAAACGATCGAGTTACCTTATAATTTTACTTTGCTCCATCCAAGTTATATATACTTATCCATCAAGTCATGTCCGTTCATGCCGTGATTATAATTCGTCTAGCAAAATCATCCAACTTTAACGTTTCCGTTTGATAAATCCATAGTCTACTTCTAGCATTCCTCAAACAACTAAGTTTCAAATCCCAACCCAAGTCTATTCACTTTCGATACGTTCCATTTAATCGAGTTCGTTTGTAAAATCTTCGAACATGTCCCTGCGAGTTCGATCGTCCCCGCCGGACGTGAAATCTGTAACACCCCGTTCCGTTCAAGCGGACTGCCGTTTCAAACGACAAAAGTGCATGTCCCGACCCGCTTTGCTCAGGCGAGAATACTCATTTGAGGCAAAGGATATCCAGACTTGTCCCTACAGGAATCCGGCTTAGGCTTTCAGAGGCTCGCTTGACGTATCGCTCTACCGAGGTGAATCATCGCTAAGGTGGGTGGCTACGGTGAACTTGTCTTTGCTTAACCAGCACACATAAAATCTGGAATGATACATGCTAGTCGCTAGGTGATTCACCCCCCGCACGCTAATAAGAATCCAACGCACCTAGCTAAGGGAATAATCCTAACTTGTATTGCTTATGCTAGAACATGGAAATGAAACATTGCTTATATATATTCAGACCTCGCATGCTAGTCCCTTATGGTTTCATCCCTCGGCTTACCTTCGGGTCCGAGCAAACGTGTCTGCTTATGTTCCTTAGAAACGCATGCTTGTCTGCTTACGAATGTCTAACGTTATTGTATTGTGCATGCATTCTTGTTAGCCAGGAGACTATCAAATAGTTCTTCTGTGCGATTGAACCTGCAAGTATCCGGGACCGTTAGGTCACCAAGGCATCCCCGAACCAGGGGCATGCATCAAGGCAAGTGAATACTGTACTGTGATCGCATCAAGTTTACCTTTGAACGAGAATTCTGTCCAAGCTCGTTCATAGCGTAAATACCTGACTGTACTCGTGTTATTGACTGTACTGTGAAGGATGTGAAATTGGAAAGCCCCAGAGACCTGCATGTCGCGGACAACTCGGAAACGAGGTATAGTTCCACGGACGGTCGCCGGGGCACTGGGACCGATCCGATCCGGATGGAACTCCATTGTTCAGCCTACTGTACTGGACGAGATGGTGTGTAGCGCCCACTGTACTTTTCGTTGCATACCATTCTCTCCACGGCTCAACTCTACTGTATAGTCAACTGTACTGGACGAGATGGCTTGTAGCGCCCACTGTACTTTCGCTGCAAACCATTCTCGTTCATGACTAGTATCCTTTATGGCTATGCCAGCGACCCATTGTTCATGTAGCTAAGTCATCCTTGCTTAGCGGCTATCCGCGTGCGAGTCATTGCATCGCATCAAGTAACAACTGAACACCTGAGCGATCTTGAAATAACAGTACTCGTGAATGCTGTCGCCTGAATGTTTATACTTGCCCGTGCTTGAATTAACAATGTTTGCCTTGGACAGGGAAGGACAATTGGTAAGTGGTTAAGTCTCGCCGTGTTTTCTCTCATGTTGCACGGCGCACTGCCACACGAGTTAGGCTATTCAAATCTTGCATGAAACTGATCCTAAGGCAACTAGAAAGACAACTTAATAGTTGGTGCACGGAACCTTATATTACGTGTTTGGATTTGTCGAGCGGGCGAGTAGCTTCCCCACCAGTGCATTCAATGTACTGATAATCCACCAGTTTGTATGCAGGGTGCGGGAGAACCTCGTTCAGTGCGGATGCTCCTTCGTGCGTGCTAAGGCGTGGAGATCACTCCGAAGCAGCGTTGCGTCCGGAACTGAAGCACATATACAAGACATAATGTTGTGAACATCGTTGTACATTCATTCCACAATTGTAGCCACTTGGCACGCTTTTACTGTTTCAGAGAGAGAGGCTTGAGCGACTTGTAATCTCGGCTATACGCCGCCTGTAACACTTGTTTATATCAATAAAGAGTTGCTTTACTTCAACTTGTGTTATTCAATGCTTTCGCTATATTGTCGACTCAGTGAACCTGTTATCAATCGCCTATGCGTTTATGATTCCGCTGTACTCGGATAATCTGTGCGACTCTGTGGCTTAGAACTCTTACCGCCAGCCAATGAACCACGGCCTTGCACGGGTGTGGCTCACGCTCGTGCAGCATCACGCCCGGATGGGTCAAGCGATCGTTCCGCGGGAGCGTTGGCGCGGTGATTCTCGCCTAGCGGGAACGGCCGATTTGCCTGCGGGAGATCGGGGCGTGACAAAATCACCACGCCAGCGCTCCCGCAGAATAATCGATCTCGTCTGGGCCTGATGTCGAGTGTTACCTTTGAACTCGACTCAAGATCGTTTGTCCAAGTCAAGATTAAATCTGTTATCGCCTACCTTAATCATTGAACCAAGATTTTCTAACTTGTATCAATCCATGCTATCTTCCAACCATTGATATAATATAAAGTCTCCCAAATTTGAAATCGTAGCATTCATACTCAGACCGAACTCTATCGAGCGATATCCTACTCAAATACAAATTTTTCACGCGCGCGCTATCATTCGTTTGCGCCATAATCCAATTGTACTAACTTCGATCGCATCCCCAATTATTCCATCTTAACTCAAGTTTTAATTTGTTTGATTCAATTCAAAATCGCTCGTATGATACACTAAGTTTTTCCGACCATAATATCAATTCCAAGTACTCTTTATTCCTATTCGATGTAAGCCTTATCCCATGTTCAACTCATTCTCACTTGTTCGAATCAAATCATGCATGATTCCTTCGAATTCGCTTACTTGCTAGGCATTATTTATACTAAGGCTTCGCACAATTACGTCGCTTGCTGCTAGACCCGTTTAATACTCCGAAACCCACGATTCGTTCGAACATTTCTAAGTCGACTAATACACCACTCAGGATTTGAGCTATACTCTATGAATCTTTATAGCTTATTTTTATCCTCAATTCGCTTACTCGATCTTGAGACTATCGAATACACCACTCAGAAATTGAGTCATCTTATTAACTTCTGAATCGCGTTCGCGTCGTTCACTCATATATCCAATTCGTTCCTTAGAACCTCCAGCACGATCCCTATTCGCTGCCTTAACGATCTTAGTCTCGTAGGTACCTCTATCGATAGTCCTCCATACAAACTATGTTTTGAATCATAACTTATCGTTACGAATAATCGTCCCAACTATATCTCAAAATCCATACACGATTCCCTTTATTCTCCTTAGCGGTACTCCGATAACGTCTCTATCGATTTCCATTCTAATAAGTCAAACTTTATTCTTATTCGAACGATATCCAAATCTCGCTTGCAACTCACTAGCACCAAGGGTCTTGGCACACGATACTCAACACAACTTAGCCGAAAGGCTGTGTGCATAGGCAACTGTCCTAACGATATTCTGTCTCGCACACTAACCCGCTTGTTGTTCTCGTATAGGCATTCGGGTTCACATATAACTTGCAGATTCTAACATAAGTCTATTCCCACAAAGTCTGACACAGATTGGCACAAAGGCCTTAGCATCGAAATCACGATCAAGCAATCATATCATTCACATGTGCCTTTCGAAAATATTTAGACTCATTGTATGGAACATTCCGTTGGAACTTTGAGAGAGAGCGTCTGTAACATAACCCACGAACGAGCTTTCGAAACTGAGAGAATCGATAAGAAGTCCAAGGACGCAAAGCCATGCTCTGATACCAATATGTCACGTCCCGATCTCCCGCAGGAATCGGCCGTCCCCGCTAGGCGCGAATCACCGCGCCAGCGCTCCTGCGGGACGATCGTTTCCATCGGGACGTGATGCCGCGCGAGCCTGGAGTTGCGCTTGTGCAAGGCAAATACCGGAACGGTCGTTGATAACTAGTTCACCAAGTCGATATAGCGGAAATATAGAATAAACACAAGTATGAATACAAAACAGCTCTTTATTGATAATGAATAAGGTTACAAGCGGCGCTAGGCTGAGATTACAGATCGCTCAAGCTCTCTCTCTCTAAGAATAAAGACGTGCCAAGCGCCTAACAACTTGGGATGATACATAGGCGATGTTCCAACATTATGTCCTGTATACGTGCTTCAGCTCCGGACGCAACACTCCAAGGCTCCAGAGCGAACTTTACACCTTAGCGCGCACGGGGGGACAATCCGCACAGAACGGGGTTCTCCCGCACCCTGCAAGCAATCTGGTGGGTTATTAGTACATAAATGCACTGGTGGGGAGACTTCTCGTCCGCTCGACAAATCCAACACGTTATATTAGTTCCGTGCACCAACTATTAAGTTATCTTGCTATTCTTGCCTTAGGATCAATTTCATGCATAAGATACAAAGCCTATCTCGTGTGGCAGTGCGCCGTACGATATACAAGAAACACGGCGATACTTACCAACTTACCATTTGTCCTTTCCTGCCCAAGTATAAAACCAAGTTAAACCAAGCACGAATATAGATATATAGAAATCCCAAGATCGCATAACAAACACATGTATGCTACGAGCGTGTTTCTAAACCAGGTGCACGATATACACAGTTTACAATACTTATATCGTTTTGTGACTCAGCTTGTGCAGATTACTCAGATGTCTTATACTCATTTTACACCGGCATGTTATACTTGTAGAGGCATATTTTACTTGGACTACTCAAATGTGTTTTAAGCTTCAGGTTACTTGGTCCAACTAACGATCTGCACGCATAGTGCGCCGTATATTCGTTACTTGCCACAAGTTCCTACGAGCCCATACGCGGGTTGCCGTCACGTATGCAATATACTAATGATACAAACCTGGTCTTATGACCTGACGAGCTGCCATGGACAAGGTATAGTCTCGGCACGGGAATGGAATGCAATGCAGGTATCGAGCCCCGCTACATGCCTTTCCGTCCGAAGCAAACGACTATCTGAATGTTCCTGATCGGTTCGGATCGGCCCCGGTGCGACCAACGTACCGTCCGCAGGAACCATAAGCCTGTGCACAAGTTGTCCATGACCATTGACCATAAACACTAAATTTTTATTATATGCAACATCTTAAGACCTTGAATGAACATAGCTACTTGACACAGTGATTATGCATTTTACTCGTTCAGAGATCTCATGATCTGGTGTGTTTCTATTTCCATGCACCGTTTATGCTGACAGTTTACTACTTATTGCAGCTCCCATTTTGGGCGTTGCCTTGGCGACCTAACGGTTCGAAAGACTTTCTATGTTTCTATTATTTGGCTTGGAACGACTATTTTGATAGTCTTCTGCCACATGTAAGTTAACCAGAATCTATGTTATGCTTCTGAACCGAGGCCGTATCTATGTGATGAGCAATTCAAGACATATGGAGCAATGTACTTCAAAGAACATATAAGGAACAAAAGTAACACTACGAGGTGAAATTATAAGAACTGTAAAGCGAGCCTACCATTTCGTTCAACCGATCTACTTCCATGTTCAATGCAAAGATATATCAGATGGGATTATTCTCTTAGTTAGATGTGTTGTATTCTTTATTAGCATGCAAGGGGTGATTCGTCTAGCGACTAGCATATATCAACCATATTTTAAGTGTGCTGGCTAAGCAAAGACAAGTTCATCGTAGCCACCCACCTCAGCGATGATTCGCCTCGGTCGAGCGATACTCCGAGCGAGCCCTGAAAGTCTAAGTCTGAACTCCTGAAGGGTCAAGTCTGAAATCCTTTGCCTCAAGCAAGTCTTCTCGCTGAGCAAAGCGGGTCGGGTCATCGTACTTGTGCCGTTTGAATTAGATGCGGAGCGGGTCGTTACAGCTAATAACTCCCGAGCTGCAGCACTGGTGGGACAGTTAGTGTCACGCCCCAATCTCCCGCAAGCTCGACAGTCCCCGCTGAACGTGAATCACCACGTTGCAGCTCTCCCGCGGGACAATCGTTCTAATCGGGACGTGATGCCGTACGAGCCTGGAGTTGCGCTCGTACAAGGCGATGTTGTCAAACACCAAATGTTATCATTGAATCAACCAAGTTGCAGCGGAAGTCAAGTATTGTGTACCAAGCACACATCAGAGAAATACGCAGCGAAGCTCACGATAGGGTCCAAATAAAATGCCCCGAGGCAATGCCACAAAGGCGATGCCACGAAGACGATGAAATGCTCTTGCTCTTTTCTCTAGCCCACAAAGGTACTTACAGTTCATACATCATGCCTCGTATATCCAAGCAGCGCCACTACGCCTGCGTACCTGAAATATTGCCCACAAACGTGGGTCAGTACACAACCGTACTGGTGAGCGGGGTAACCCACTCGTCTAAGCCGACACTAAGTAAAATGGTGAATGCACACAGTTAAATGGTGATCTTTCTAGTTGAATCCTAGATTCGTTTCATGGCATATGGATGACATGTTAAGGAAAGCTGTAAAGCAGTTTAAGCATGCAAGCATTCAACTCAAACCAAACGACAAGCAGTTATATATATCCGACCCGTCTAACTCAATGCCATCGCTTGCACGATAACATATCGAACCAACAGTCTCGCCTCAATATCCACCCTCAACCAAAGTTTATATCCCAATATCGAGTGCACACTCTTGCCGAGGCAAGGTGGCCGCGCCTACAAGAAAGCCAAACCAACAAAAGAAAAGCAAGCCAACTCTTATCTATATGAAGTCACTGGCAAAGCCATAAATGACAAAATCCAAGCATTAACGGTGCGCCCTATCAGCCCGGGTAGCAAGCCCCGCTGGAGGTCCCGCAATGCATCGTGACTAGCACGAATCAATATTTTCCTCCGGATCGATACGGTCCCAGTGCCCCGGGAAGCCGTTTCGAGGAAATGTCAAACCCTGTGTACACAGGTTGTCCGTGACATGCAGAAAGTAGGTATGACGAGAGGATCAAACATTCTCGCCCAACCAAGCGATCCTAGACTCGTTCAACCGAATATCCAACCGAAGCATCCATAACCATTCTTTCAACATATCCCTAAGGATTCCAAATCCCGACCTCAATATATATATCCCAAGGCACCAAAGTACCCATATGCACAATATCTCAAGTTGTGCCCAAGTTATGCCTACTTTTCACATTGCCGCTTCCCAACACAGTGTTTCACATTGGGTGCAACACCCCACACTCCGAATAATCCCGTGGCACAATGCCCCAATAGTGGCACAATACCCTCGCCTATGCAGTTGTTCGGTTTCAAACCACAACTGCTCGCTTTGCAAGACAAAGCGACCCAGTGATACTCATGCACGGATGCACGCTCGCTCGCCCGAGTTCCCGATATTTTCATTGTGTCATTCCAACTTGTATAATTCCAACCGTCCAAGTATAATCCCAATTATCCAACCGACTGCCTCAAATGTATAACCCAACTATCGTACCAACTATCCAACGCGTAAATCATTTCAAGCTACAATCCTACCAAGCCAACGACGTACACTCTATGCACGCCTCAGTGTAGTGATTCCCAATGTTTCAGCCCAAGTGTTCAAGCCTTTTACGTGTTTCCATATTATTAGGCATGAAGGAGTAGAGGAGAAGGGAAAGAGCCCACTCACAATGATTGATCCCGTTAGGCATCCTGTCCTGCCGATACGGCCAATTCCTTGAACCCGTGGTCCGATGCAAGCGCGATCTACTCAACTGGTATGACCGTGCGAGCAGGCCGTGCTCTCCAAATCATCCGACCGATCGGATTAAGGAAGACGGCATTATCGCTTCCATTCAGCTATTCAGTACTGTTCTGAACGAACACCTGATTTCCATCGAACCCGCTAACCATCTGCACATGAAACAACTCAATCAATACTTCTTCCCAAAATCCAACAAATCAAATGTAACCAGCATTAGTTTGATTCAATCCGACTCAGCGTAACGCACCGAGCGGTTGCGGGGCGTTACATAATATACCACTTAGAATCAGGTTCGTCCACGAACCGTTCTGGTACACATTCCTATCACATGCCATTTGTCCAATTCCATGGATCTGCTCTAAGCAACTCACATATTCACGATTCTGACTCCGCATCTGTTTCTGCTGAACGCTCGTACAAATTTCACGAATTCCCACATCCTCCTTGCAGCTCAATACGAATTCTTCGTATCGCTTAGTTTTGGATCGTACATATATTTAAGACGTCCCTAAAATACATGTATTTCAGCCGAGCTTTGCGATAGCAAATTTGAACAAGTTGCAAGGGTATCTTTATGTCCGAGGCATCCATTTATTTACTTCCAATTGAATCAATTCACGATTTCCATTCCAACACATTCGCTCGAGCGCTATTCTCAATTATGCAGATTTTCCACCGACTCAATCAGTTCTTGTTCCAACTCAATCCATCCAACTATTTCTGAATCCGCACTAGCAACATCTCCAAATATATCTCATGCACCAAACGATCAACTCAACTGATACTACCCCAGCTAGGCGACTTACCCAAATATCAACTTTGCTTAGATCAGCTCAGTCCAACACATTTTCCTGCCATCTCAATATCTCACAGGGTGAACATCTATATTGAGGTTCGTGTGATCCACGAAGATCTCGCCGTCACGCCAAAGGGATTGTGTCGCCACGATTTCAACGTGGACACACTCGCCACAATTCTTAGGTTGCGCATGGAATAGTTCTTCCCGCTGCTTCCACTGCCTCGAAGCATAGAATATTACCTTTGCCTTCCGAACGAGCACTCTTCCCAGACTAAGTTCCGAGACATCTTGTAAATCTGAGGCACATCTGTCCCTTCCAGTATTCGCAAAGATTTGATTTGAACGAGCCGCCACAGTCGTCCATTCATATAAATGCTATTCCCTTCCAGAGCACGATGAGTCAGAGGCGATGCCATCTACAAAAATCTTTGACTCTGAATCTCATCAGTTGACTAGGCTACTTCCACCATCGCTTCGATCTTCCGGCTGCATCTTCCGCTGAAGGCTATCCCAAGGATCTCTCAAATCCAACACTCAGTCGATAAGCCAAATCTTATTGCTCACATCTGCCCTCGACGCATTCCCAAATACGCCGCCTCAAGGGTCGTTCTATGGGTCTACCATATTCAATATCTGATTCAGCGGTCAAGTCACTAGGGTCAGCTGTCCCGAAGCTACGCTCGATAATTGTAATCATCACGATGGACAGTTACTATAAACCATGCTATATCTCATCTGCAAATCCGAATCAAAATCCAACCATTCCATCCGAGCGAACTTCTGAATCCGAGAAATTCATGCACTACCTATGATGATCTGTCAACCAATGCCGCGTAACCACCTAGAGTCTTGCTATCTATCTAAGCCAATAATTCGAGAACTGCGCTTGTTGAAACCGTCTTCCATCAATCCGTCGTTTCTGCCCTGAATCCATCAAATTTTCGAATTGCCATGTTCCACAATGCACGTCCAACTTACTCGAGCAGCACAGTGATTTGTTCCGACGCTGCTCTCACGTTTAGCTATCTTCAAAAGTCTGTCCGCCACAATCTTTGCCTTCCATTGTTGCCACTATCTGTCCACGTCTTCCGGAGAATCCGTCTACCATTGTTGCCCATCTTGCCCAAAATTTTACTTCCGCTAAACCTGAGTCGACTTCTCGAGCAGCAATATCCAAAATCCTTCCAGTCCGTTCAAGTCCATCGCATTGTCCCTCCAAACCAAGATCGTGTTTCATTGCTCAACCAATAGTTCAAATGTGTTGCCCAAAATCGTAGTCCGTGCTCGCTATCATTCGATTCACCGATCGCTTCGCTCAAGCGTCTCTCAACTGTTCATTCCGATCTCGTCCATCTTGTCAAGTCCAACGATACTTCCATTTGCACCAGTCCGTTCCCGATTGCTCAACTCAATTTTCGCTTGCTCCATTTTCATTCTTCCCAACTCAACCGACGTGCACCAACCAACTTGTATTCCCGTTATCCAAGTCCGTTCAGGCAATTCCTATTGATGTCCAACCAAAATACTTTCAATGCCTTGCTCACAATGTGGTATCCCATATACCACTCCGAATCGAGTCGCTACTCACATTACGATTTCCTTGCACTGGATCCAAGATCCGTTCGAGCCATCCTTCGTGCGTGATCCTACCATCCCCAACTCAAGTCTGACACAAAACTCAGACAATGCCTGAATTATCCAAATATTTCCATCAATCTGATACTTTCTCAACACGAGCAATCGTGCAACGATTCATTCTCAATCCAATATTTCTACTCACAACATGCCGCATAACCAAATCTCGTATGCCAACCAACTGATCCATTGATGCAATCAGAATTCCCTGAACGACAAGCCAAGCTAATCCAACAACAGCTCTCAACTTGTTGCACAAATGCAACAACGCCAACCAACTTGCTGCACGAATGCAACAACGCCTAACGAGGCTAAGCGATCCTACGAAAACCAACCAAAGCAACGCAACCAAGAATAACATGCAGCCACAACCAACAATATATAGACTTATTGCATGAAACATCCAATGCGGCACCGAGTAGAGTCAAGAGCTAGACGACACGCGGAAGCTATTTAGAGTTTGTGATGAAGCGAAGGACCAAGTCCGAAGAAATGAACCGGGCGCTCTGATACCAATTTGTCACGCCCCAATCTCCCGCAAGCTCGACAGTCCCCGCTGAACGTGAATCACCACGTTGCAGCTCTCCCGCGGGACAATCGTTCTAATCGGGACGTGATGCCGTACGAGCCTGGAGTTGCGCTCGTACAAGGCGATGTTGTCAAACACCAAATGTTATCATTGAATCAACCAAGTTGCAGCGGAAGTCAAGTATTGTGTACCAAGCACACATCAGAGAAATACGCAGCGAAGCTCACGATAGGGTCCAAATAAAATGCCCCGAGGCAATGCCACAAAGGCGATGCCACGAAGACGATGAAATGCTCTTGCTCTTTTCTCTAGCCCACAAAGGTACTTACAGTTCATACATCATGCCTCGTATATCCAAGCAGCGCCACTACGCCTGCGTACCTGAAATATTGCCCACAAACGTGGGTCAGTACACAACCGTACTGGTGAGCGGGGTAACCCACTCGTCTAAGCCGACACTAAGTAAAATGGTGAATGCACACAGTTAAATGGTGATCTTTCTAGTTGAATCCTAGATTCGTTTCATGGCATATGGATGACATGTTAAGGAAAGCTGTAAAGCAGTTTAAGCATGCAAGCATTCAACTCAAACCAAACGACAAGCAGTTATATATATCCGACCCGTCTAACTCAATGCCATCGCTTGCACGATAACATATCGAACCAACAGTCTCGCCTCAATATCCACCCTCAACCAAAGTTTATATCCCAATATCGAGTGCACACTCTTGCCGAGGCAAGGTGGCCGCGCCTACAAGAAAGCCAAACCAACAAAAGAAAAGCAAGCCAACTCTTATCTATATGAAGTCACTGGCAAAGCCATAAATGACAAAATCCAAGCATTAACGGTGCGTCCTATCAGCCCGGGTA
>JAYESA010000016.1:145970348-145987848 GCA_036927795.1 Iris macrosiphon
ATAGTTTCTTCATTTAGTTATGGTGTATTATGCGGTTTCAGATATTTTAGTAATGTAAGAATGTAACTGGCAGGAATTTGGGCTATCTTAAGAAACAATGAAATGCTGGACTTGGCCAGAGAAAGTGCGGTTTGCCCTTGGACTTTTTACCAGCGATGGTTGGGGGACAGGCTTATGTTGAGGCCCAAGATGGTTTAACTGTTAAGGAGTGGATGAAACGACAGGTATGATTGATACTACACCATCTACAACGAGTGCCGTCCTTCATTACTTGGATTTTAGATTGATACTTGTTTGACATAGATGATATTTGCTGATCTCAATCAAAGTTATACAACTGATATGATTTATGTCAAGTTATTAACTTATTATCACATATGCTTATTTTAGTTTGTCTTTAGCACATTGTGTCCTGGCAAATATTGATTTAATGTCCTTTCTAATAGTTGTACTAAGATGCCAAGAGATACATGGGGGAATCCTTTTCCTCTTTACCAGTTAAGTTTTTCTTGACAACTATGTAATAATGAATACATTTGCTTGGCACGTTAGTGTCCCTTCCCCCCCCCCCCCCCCACCCACCCAACCAACCAACCAACAATTATTATTTACCAGTTAAGTTTTTCTTGACAACTATGTAATAATGAATACATTTGCTTGGCACGTTAGTGTCCCTTCCCCCTCCCCCCCCCCCCCCCCCCCCCCCCCCCCCCACCCACCCGACCACCCACCCACCCAACCAACAATTATTATTTCAAGTTCCACCCCTGGTTGGTGTGAATGCTCTATTGTGAATTTTATGTTACTTGCATAGTGGAATGATTAGTGATGATGAATACTAGTACAGTGTCAAGTCTCCAAAGCGTAAAATAAAAGCAAAAATACAAAAGGTGATATGGCTATATATGTATGTTATTTTGTTTATGCTCTTCGATAAATTGCGCCACAAATGGACTGTGAATCTCTAAATACCTCTTGGTTTACCCTATCTCGGTCTCCGTGAGCGTGTAGTGCTATATGATTGCATGAGCTTAAACAGAATCACTAGGAAAGGTAGGCCAACCTACACGGCACTTGTCATTGTAGTCTCTATGGAAAGGCTTTCTCTTGCTAATTACTGCCTTTGACTGGATGAGCATCAAGAATGGAAATTGATATCATGTTGACTACTGCTCATGAAAACATAGTCACTCTTGGTACGTGAATGATTTTGAATGGGCACAAAGACGAAAAATCAAATGATCCTCCCAAAGTTTTTAATTTAAGCCACCGAATAACTTAATGATTCATATATACCCAAATCGACATTATCCCACTAGATATCCCTAAATCCTTAGGGAAAGACCAAAAGTATCTCCCAAACTGTTCAAACATGTGCATGAAAAGTTGCAGGTCTGAAAACATTAAACGACCTGGCCCAGTTCATTTGGACCGTTATGAGGCTATGAATGGACGTCCACCCAGTTTGGGTGTGTTAAGAGACGCTACTCTATAGTTCCACATCAAATTGTGAGAGGGAACTCTCTCCAATTGTTCTTGTGTATTTACCTGGTCATTGCGCCTAATAATTTAATTTATTCCATGATTTTAACATGGTGTCAAAGCTTCTAATCCACAATATTCTAACTCTAATTTCTCATAAACCTTAACCTCCAATTCTAACCCTAATTTCTTATAAACCTTAATTTCCTAGAAACCCTAATCCCCACTTCTAACCCTAATTTCCCAATTCTCAATGCACCTGATTCCAGAGTTCTTTGTAACTGGAGCTCCTTGTTTGGGGAGCTCGTCGTCTTTGGTGGGTTGAACTCCACAAGGTTGCTTGAGCACTGGACCTAGCTGCCTTAGCTGCATCCCAACTTCATCCTTATCTTCATAAGACAACCATGATCACTTCTTTATCTTCTTCTTCATTTTCAATTTCTAGGGTTCTTCGTCTTTGATTCAAGTTTGTCTTCAATTCTGGACTTCTTGATCTGGAGCTTGTCTTCAAAATCAACTTTGATCTTGAGTTTACTTTGTCTTCAACTGAAGTTCTTGATCTGGAGCTCGTTTACGAAATAGACTGGAGTTTTGGTCTGCCTTCGGTTTGATTATTGAAACATGATGATTACCTTGCCAGCTATGTTGCATGGACATGGTAAAATGAAGTCTGGATCGTGTCCGTGTCCATACTCATGCAACATTGGTAACTACCTTTGTACTTATTTGAAAATGTATGTATCTCGTACCTGTATTGTGGCTGTATCCTTATCCGTGTCCATATTCGTGCAACATAGCTTTCCAGTTTAGTCTTGACTTGGCTCTTGTGAGATGCATCCCAATCAAACAACCAAGTCCGACTTCCTTGTGCTATAAATCAGGCATCACATGGTTCGTTTGATAATCAGACAGAGGTTGGCCACATAACCAAGGATGGATGGGGTATCTGCTCAGTTGAAGTTTTCAACTTTTTTCTTTTATGCACTTAGATTGAGGATTCTCCTCCATCAGTAATTAGCAAAAACTTTATTGCGACAGACTTGTAATTAGCAACATTTCACAATAATTGAAATACAGATGGTCATTGATAGGAGTGTAGCTTCTTCTCGTTTTTGCACAAATAGGCTCCTTTAATGTTGCACATCATCTTCATTAGATTAGCTACATGACTTTCTACTTCTCATCTTGTACCTTTTAGACTACCCTCTCTCATGATCCCTTGTATGTATATATATACCCCTGCCCGGTGACCTAACCAGTGGCGTAACCAAAATTTTTATTTAGGGGGAGCGATGCTTACTATTAATTTTTATTTTTTTTACAATAAAACATATTTATAATTTTCATATATTGATATCAAATGCCATATTACTGGATTAATACGAATAGAAATATTATAAAATATCCATCCAATTAATGGATTAATACAAATATGAGAAGACAGAAAAACCCAAAGCAAAAATTTGTATATATTTTTTGAGAAATACAATTGCTGGTGATGGTTTTTTCTAACTGTCATGCCAAACTTTGCATGAACCATGGTATCCGTGTTTTCCAGTTCTTCAATAATCAACATGTCCGCTGATAACTTCTAGGAATGGCAACGGGGGAGGGTAGGAGCCGGAGACAATATCCCCCATCCCCGCTCCCAAGTAGTGTTCGAATTCCTGTTTCCGTTTTCAGTCGGGTTCAATTTTTTATCCCCATTCTCATTCTCGTAAAACTATGCACTCTCCATTCCCGTTTCTGCCTCCGCCTCCCGTTCCGTTAACACTTTCGAGGTCAGAGATTTACCAGGATGGAGAGTACCCAAACCCGGCGAACCCGATCGGAGAATTTTCTTTTAATCCCCATCTCCGTTCCCATTTAAAAATCCCAAAATTCGTCCCGTCGGAAAAAAAACCCCCTAACCTCCTTCAGATTCGTAGGAAATTGCCATCTCTAATGACATCGTCTAATACTTTGAAGTTAGAAAATACCTACAACTACCTAATTGTCCATTGGTTTATCAATAGTATACGTGTTCAGTAGAAGCTTTCCCTTCTCCCCCTCTTTCCTTCATAGTTTTATTTAGTCTAATTTTTGCTTTTTTGGTAGCATCTTTAGTTAGCTTTATAGACAGTGCTTTCAGCCATGTTGTGGAACTTAATGTTATTTGAACAGTTAATGTACTTCAAATGCACATTTTCATTTGATTTTTTTTTAAAAATAAAAATTTGAGGGGGTGAAACCGCGCCCCCTTGGCCTATGTGGCTACACCACTGAACCTAACTGATTCAATTTATTCTATTGTTCATTACCATTCCTATCAGTACCATCATAGATTGGTTTAGATAGGTTCAGCTGAAATGTCCTTTTACTATACTTGCCACAATCTGGAGTGTTCAATTTACATATCCAGCGACGGATGGCTTCATGGACATTTTTGGTCCAGTTTCACAGGCATTATTTGGTCGCCAGTTTGTTTTATGTGACTGGTTCATTATTTCGTAAATCAGGTTTGTAGAAAGAAAGTAATTGATTTATTTCTCAAAGAGGGGGTACATATATATATAGGAGGAGTCTAGCCTCCTCCTTACTTTCTATCCAATGTGGGACTAAATAAGTCCTCATAACTCAACACTCCCCCTCAAGATGGACAATAGATATCAATCATCCCCATCTTGTTACAAAAGATATCAAACTCTCTAGAACCTAAACCTTTAGTTAAACAATCAGCTAATTGCTCCGCTGATTTCACATAGCTCAAAGTCGAAACTTTTCTATTCAGCTGCTCCTTGATGAAGAACTAATTAATCTCCACATGTTTGGTGCGAACTGGATTGTTTGCAATATCAATTGCTGATTTGTTGTCACACCAAAGTTGCATGGAGTCTCCTCTAAACAAACGCATCTCAGACAACAAGCTCTTCACCCACATCATCTCGCACAGGCTAACTGCCATAGCCCTGTACTCAGCCTCCGCTGTAGACCTAGCCATTACATCTTGCTTCTTGCTACGCCAAGATACAAGATTGTCTCCAACAAAAATACAATAACCTGTAGTGGACCTGCGATCGTCCATACAACCCACCCAATCGGCATCACAGTAGCCTTCAATTCTCAGATGTCCAGAACTTCTGAACCATAATCCCTTTCCTGGACTTCTTTTAATATATCTGAGAATTCTGCGAACTGCCTCCATATGCTGCTCTCTGGGATCATGCATATATCTACTCACCACACTCACGACATGAGTAATAGCAGGTCTCGTATGACATAGATATATAAGCCGACAAACTAATATTTGATATTGCTCTTTACTCACCGGATAACCATCCACAGCACACAACTTGTGGTTCTGCTCGATAGGAGTAGAAGCAACCCTGCAACCCAACATTTCTGTCTCTGAAAGAAGGTTCAGAGCATACTTTCGCTAAGAAAGCACTATACCCTTTCATGACCTTGCAATTTTAATTCCGATGGCTGTTGCATCGAGGGAGCAAGAGGAGAAAAAAAATCTTTTTTAATATGGGGAAAAAGATTCAGAATTTTGGCTCTGATACTATGTAGAAAGAAAGTAATTGATTTATTTCTCAAAGAGAGGGTACATACATATAGGAGGAGGCTAGCCTCCTCCTTACTTTCTATCCAATGTGGGACTAAATAAGTCCCCATAACTCAACAAGATTGCTTTTGGACCAGTCTTACATGAAATCACTCAACTGAATTGGATGTCCTTACACATATTAGTGTAATACTCCGCATCCTACTGTTTCAATTTTATAGTTTATTGTAAATTAGGTGTTTACTTCCATTTTAAATCGTTTCATGCTGGCTTCATTTTCTGTCATGACATGAACATTTCCTATGGATGAATACTGATTATTCTGTTAATGCTGTGAGCAACTTGATTGATTTTAGACTTACATGTTTCTTGCGACATTCCAGACAACATATAGTCTTTATTAATATTTTACACTACACGATGACTTTTCAAAATCCAGTATTGACTTTATCCAGTCAAACTTTAAGCCTTTCTAAGAATCAGATAGCTATATGATGGATTTCTTGTATCGCAACAGGGTGTGCCTGATCGAGTCAATGATGAAGTGTTCATAGCCATGTCTAAGGCTCTTAACTTCATAAACCCAGATGAGCTTTCCATGCAGTGCATTTTAATCGCTTTAAATCGTTTTCTTCAGGTAATTCTTTCTGTATATTTAAAATATGTTGGTCACTGAATTGAGTGATGTAAGGCCATGGAAATGTCTTCAACAGGAAAAGCATGGATCTAAAATGCTTTCTTGGATGGAAATCCACCTGAGAGGCTATGCATGCCAATTGTTGATCACATTCAATCACTGGGTGGTCAGGTCCACCTTAATTCACGTATACAGAAGATTGAGCTGAACTCTGATGGAACAGTGAAGCACCTTTTACTCGCCAGTGGGAAAATTATCAGTGGAGATGTTTATGTCTCTGCTACTCCGGGTATGGTTTTCCTATTGTTCCAGTTCTCTTGATTTGAATATGCATATTTTAGATTAAACATATTGTAAATTGATGAGTATTTTTCAGTTGATATCTTTAAGCTTCTTGTGCCTCAAGAATGGAGAGAAATTTCTTATTTCAAAAAGTTGGATAAGCTAGTAGGAGTCCCAGTGATCAATGTTCATATATGGTTAGTCACTACCCTAAGTAATACATGCTTCGTACTTGTAATCCAGTTTTCAACTTCAATGCCTTGATGTCAAATGAAATCATGAATTTTCCTTGCTCATTGTGATAACTGCTGATTCTTGTAGTAACAGTGTAGATTATATTATCTAATGCAGTTGTGTTCTGGATCTTTTATCAGGTTTGATAGGAAGCTGAGAAATACCTACGATCACCTCCTTTTTAGCAGGTCTTGCTAATACTTTTCTTGTTAGAATTGTTTCTGCAACTTTCTTGTTTCCTGCATTCCTTAGTTCATTCACAGCAATTCACGGACTTGTTATTCTAAGATGCAACGTTCTAGAGTTCTAGAAAGCTTGGACAATTCGAAAGTCGGTGCCAGTCTGTCATGTCATGTCATGTAGGACACATATCAGACACAACACATCTGACACGTATCGGGCACTACACAGATACACCAAAATAGACAAGGATACCAAAATCAATACCGTGTCCCTGTTGCTTTGTCTATTGTGTAGTGTCGTATGTGTTTCTATGCAACATAGCATGAGTTCTTTCCCCTATTTTCACGATTGAACAAGGAATCTGTTGTGAAAATTTGTAATAAGGTTTACTTGATAATACATGTAAACTGAGAACAAAGAACATGCAAGGATGACCAAAATCAGTTGATTCAACTGGCATTTGCTGTCTTGGGACCTGGAACACTGTTGTTACAAGTTTGCTTCAGGAAAATGCAGTCGACTATACAGCATATGCAGGCTGGAACTATGTATGATCACTGTAGTTTCATATTTCAGAGATAATAGTAAAAATATTATCCTCTATTTCTTTCTGCCTCTACCACCTCTAGAAACCCTCAAAATTGTTAAGATCCAAAACTCCTCATGGTAGTAGAGCATTTGGAAAGTTCTTGATCTTGATCATCTCTTCTTCTCTAAAGAGTTTTATTTTCTCTTCTTTAAACCTTTCCTCTTTGTAACCTAATCCTATATGGCTCTTTCTTATTTTCCTTGATTGATCCTCAGAAAAGTACTCACTTCAAGTGTGAGTTAGATCTAGAAAGTAGAGAGAAAAATAGAAATGTCGTGGTGGTTTGTGGATGGGTGCTCCAGAAAATAGAGACGACTATAATCTAGAGATAATCTCTTTTGGTATAGGTTATTGGGCTTGACCAATTTGGCCTTAAAGGCATATTTGTGGTACTCGTATATTACCTTCTTAATGAATGAAGAAAGTCAGGTTGGTGATACATTTTGGAGACCATCCATTATTACCATTTACATGGCATCAGAGCTACCTAGGTTCGAATATTCTATGGCACACATCTTAAGCGGATTTTAAAAAAATTATACCATAGTGAATCCAGATCTTGGCTCATGATTCTGCCTTCGACCTGCAGGGGCATGCTATAATAATATAAATATTAGCCCTCAACCCTCACCAACACTCGAGGGTTTTGCTGCAGTGGCAGGGACCCTAGCAAATTTTAACATGAAGGTGGAGGTTTCATAAGATTAGCCCCCTCTCACATTGTTCGTCGCCTTTCCGATTCCAAAAGTCTTTCCATATAGGATTCACTTAATTCATTCAACTCCGTTGTGATAATTCTTGCATTTAAAACTATCTTATAAAATATAAAATGAATTTTCAAATTTATGATCTAGATCAGATGGATCAACAAACTAGTACCAGAATTTGTGGAATATGACTGCTGCAGCGATGCTTGTTGAGGGACGAGTCAACTTTTAGTAATGCTATCTTCAATATGAAAAGGATTTTCAAATTGTTTTCATTTGGTAATTGTGTCCACAGCTAATACTGAATTTCATATTTTTGTTCCAGGAGTCCTCTTTTAAGTGTCTATGCAGACATGTCTTTGACCTGCAAGGTAATTATAGCTGAATCCTATAAAATTTATTATGAGATATCCAATGTCATAGTATGGCCTTCTTTGTGTATCTGGTATTTTCAGCAAAAATTCTTGCAGCTATCCGCACTCTTCATGCGTGTTCGTGCATTTTTTTTCTTCAAATTATTATTATTCCGTCCATGCATACTTATTAAAACCGTGCCTAGGCAAAAAGCTCAGCACCAAGGGAAGTTGCACTTTGCTTCAGCTAGGTGCGTGCCTTACTTTTATTGTGAACAAGTGTGACCTTATACGAGAACACAGTAGTAACTTCATCAACCCTTCCCATCTACGGTTCAAGCACTCTGGTGAAGGTTCCTTATTTTGTTACAAGCGTGATATAGAACATAGCAACACAGGACAGGACACTTCTGGCCCTCTAATTTTCTTCTAATCATACATGCATCTTTCTTTGCTTTGGCGCGTGCCTAGGCCCCAAAGGACCTTGGCTCCTAAGTGTGCTTTTCTCCTTTGATAACTAGTTGTCCATGTTTGGTAGCGAAGCTTGGAACTTATGCAAATTGGTTTACCTGGAAAACAGTTTTAAGTCTCAAGTAATGGTACATGTTCGGGAATGGGTTACACTAGTCTTTATTTTCTTTGCAGTGGTGAGGCCCAGTTGGTTTGCCAATTCGTTATACAGTATGCTTTGAAATGTTACTAGGGTAAATGTTAGTTTAGTTCAAAAACTTTACCCAATAATTTGTCGTATAGAAGTTCTTATTTTAGAACATAATAAAATTTAGAATTCATTGCTTCATTTCATTGAACAAGATATAAAACGTGTCCTTTCATTTTCAGTACACTAGAAAATAGAAATGAACCATAAAACATAGTGAAATGTAAAAACATTTCAGAACCTTCATACAAAATAAAAATAACATCATGAATCATCAGTCCTCTTCTTTGCATGAGCAAGGTACAAACAGAGTGGTGACTCATGAGACAATGAGGAAACAACTGCAGCATGAACTATGAAAGTAGAAGTCAAATTTTATACAATTTATAATTTTTTTTTTGAACTTTCCCAATGATAAGCATCTCAAAACTTTTTTCCAACTTTCCCAGATAGAAAGAATCTTCTGCAGTTTGATACTTAGGTGACATTAACCATTCCGCTCGATATTATCCGCCAAAGCCTAAAGGGTTTGCTGACGACAGTAAATAGCAGAGACAACGAGCGACGGAGGCCAAGATTGCGTGACCAATATAGAAAAAAAAAATTTCTTTCAAGAGATGAGCATGCTGATGAAGATACTTGTATCTGAACCTCCCTATGTTGTAGTTAGAACTGGAGCAAGTAAGATTTTATTTTTTGACTGCTAGAGCATATCGAGATATAGTGCCTATTGTAATAACATCCGCAACAATTCATCACAACATCTGTGCAATGAAGACAGTACTACAAACACAAGAGTGGTGCACCAGCAACAATATGAGGTTGCAACAAAGGTTGATCAACTAAGCAAGCATAAGAAAGAATTACAATAGTTGCAGTGCAATGGTTGGAATGAGTCGAGCATTGGAAGTACCAAGAACAAAGAAAATGTTGATTCTCATGGCTTTGATAACATGTTGAGTGTCAGGTGGCGATAGGCATGAGAGATGGAAGAGAACAGATAGTAGCTATCCTTAATCTAGTGGAGAAAATAGTACTTTAGGAAATAACTCTTCTACTCTTCATAGGATATTTTCTTCTTATTTATAATGATCAAGGATACAAATTCGATATAGAAAGCATTCCATAAGCCAAGAATTCAAAGATAGACTTCTGGAAGCTCAACATGTATAGATGGATTCTTGATTCAATATTTAAATATGGATCAAGTCTTTGACTAAATCTTATAGGCTTGTAGAAGAATATGAATCTAGCTCTAACTTATAATATTGCGTCAATACATTTTTCATATGTTTTAGGTTATTTGGGTATATTAGATTTAGTCAAGATTTGGTCTATATTTATAAATAAAAGTAAAAAAAAAAACTACCTTTCCGTATTAAGTTTGGATATATTTTTGTATTCCTAACTTATTACTCTTTATATATGGAGTCTATCATTGTATTGTTGATAATTATAAGTAAGAAGAATCTCTTTTATGGAGAATATTCTTCTTATTCCCAAGTAATATTATTCTCCACCAAATTAGAGTTAGCCACTATCCTTCTCTTACTCCATCTCCTCTACTGCTTTCTGATTCTTAATATGGTAATATGGTAGTAAAGCAGGATCTATAATCCTCATAGGAGAACACGAGTTGGCAACCTCTTTTGGTGTTTCTTCTCCTGATGGTGTTGCTGGTGGTGTCGTTGTTATCGATCTTCTCCTACAAATGCAAGAGCTGGAGGATGAAAGAAGAAAAATAGATACTTCAAATAGATAAGAAGGGAAAAAATAGTTTAATAGAGTTACAAAATTTAGGTTGTTCGTGCAACTCCATCTCCAACTCTGACAAGATTGCCTTCAATGTTGGCCACCTCCTACTCTAGCATCAGTCGACTATTATGATATTGTAGCAAGTTTGGAGCATGCTATACATAATATCGACATACTCATTGTTGCCCCTCGTTTCTTGAGCAGGAGATCCAAATGCGAAGAACCTAAAAAGTTAACGCGAAGAACCTAAAAATTGAACGTGCAGATGATCTCGAACCTGATATCCTCACCATATGCTCGAGGACCGACCATATTTTTTCCGGAAGATAATTGCAAAACAAACTTTCTAACTATTGCTTTTGTGCTCTTTCTCTCTCTCTCTCTCTCGGTTTTTAGAGAGAGAGAGAGAGAGAGAGAGAGAGAGAGAGAGAGAGAGAGAGAGAGAGGATAGAATAAAAATTAAAAATAAATAGATCGAAAGAAAATCTACAAGCTATTTTGCTTCTGTTACTTTTTCCCTCGTTAAGAGAACTATTACCAATCATTGAAGTCTTTCAGAAGAAAGAAAAATGAAAAAATGGAAGAAAATTGTTCACATATAAAGATATGAGGAGATAGATGGAGAGAAGGGATGGTGGTAATCCTAATTTTGGTTGAGCGATAGATTTTATGGAATAAGAATCATAATCTCCTATTCTTTCCATATGAGAGCTTCTAATTCAAGAATACAAGTATCAAATACTCTAGCAAGTCAAGAATATAAATGTAGGCTTGTAAATGTTAGAGATTGTGTAACTTTGCTTTGTATACGTGTTTGTACAAAAGTAGGATGCCTTTGGTTGGTATATTAATTAGTAGGTAGTGTAGCGGAGGGGCTAAGGATAGATATTGTTCTATCAGACCAATGGAAACCCCATAATTCTCTAGGGATAAATAACTCAAGAGACCCAAGTTCTTATAAATAAACTTTCATAAAAATAATTCAATGTTATTACGAGATGGGAAGACCCTTATTTATAGCCTTTAGAATACCCTAGTATTACCAAATTAAGACAAATCATAATTCTTAGCAATAAATAAAACTAATCTTAATAATGAAATCCTAAAAAAAAAAACTAACTAATATTATATTTTAAATACCTTCCCTAGTAAGGCGATCCTAATAAATCTCCTAATTCAAATCCTAATAAAATATCATCCTAAAAGTAAAGATCATATCCAAATAAATATTTGGATAAATCCTAATAATCTCTACATCCGTAGGGGTAGTTTGGTAAATATACCGATGTCCTTGGTTGCCCTAATTTTCTGTTATAAATATAACTTCAATCTCTTGTTATTGAAACTCTTTGAAAACAATAAATTAATTGTGTGCGGCTGTGAACGAAGGAGAAGATTTTAGAACCACGTTAAATCTTGTATCTTTGTGATCGTTTTCTTCATCACTAGTACCAGTTGATAATGGTAAACTCAACATGGTAAATTAATATGGAAACATAAACTTTTATGCTTGCTTCATAAATATAAACCAGGTATTTGATTAAATCCAATAGTCTCAAATAACTTACTAATCCTAAACCATACCATATTCTTTTACAAAATTATAGAAAGAAAATGCCCGTAAGAGATTACTGTTGATTTTGGTGTTCGTGAAGGGTTTTTTTTTAAAAATGGTGGGAAGGAAGGGCTGTTGGAGAAAGAGAAAGGTTTTGGGTATGGATGAGGATATGGTTTATATAAAAAGCCATGAATGGTTTTATTAGATTTTTCATGGAAGGATAAATGTTATTTATAGGGATGAGATTTACATTGAGGGGATAATGGTTTGATATGGATTTGTGCAAAATACCAAGATGGGATGACCATAGCCGTACAAAGACAAGAGTTGGTTCATTTTTCATACCAAACATGGAATATTAACGTGTGAAATAGAGAATCACTAATGTGATGCAAGTAGGTGGTGTATGTTTGGAGTTATGTAAGGTGAGATGAATGATTTCTTTGAGGCTAAGAACTGAAGATGATTGGAGGACTTTGCATGAGACGAATACTGCACGACATAATACAGACACAGACATAACACCATTTTTTTTAAAGTGTCCTAGTGTATTTTGGAGTATGTGTGCCGTGTCTAATATGTCTTCGACACTGGCACGGCACCAATTTTTGTGCTACGTCGATGGTTGTAGTGTTTGGTGTTTTGGTTGATTCAGAGACAAATGCATGACCCAACTAGCCTGAAGCATGTTCCTGGATCTAACAAATTACAGGTAGCCAATTAGTTCACTTGACCAATCTATTAATAAAATTGGCAAGATTGAGATTTTTTTTAAATTCCCATGTATGTGATGAAATTGACTCTACGAACCTGCCAGGAGGGAATGAAAAGTTGGGTGCTCGGGACTCCGCCTAGGGGTATTTACAGGCCATCCCTTCTGCCTAGGGGTATTTACAGACCATCCCTTCTGCCTACGGGTATTTACAGACCATCCTGATACATTATAATTCCTTTTGTATTCTGTACAAACTAGTTGCATATAGGAATTTTTTTGCTTATCCCTAGTCTAAACATCGATAAGCTATCTATATACAAGGTATTCACATGAAAGGCCATGCAATATAAGTAGCTGCTCAAACTTTATAAATGCGTGCAAACTCTAGCATGCCTTACTACATATTTATTCTTCTCTTCTCCTAAAGTGGTGGTTTATTTTCTTACTGCACATATTCATAATTTCTAAAATATGACATCAGAAATGTCTTCATGTATTTTGTCTCTAGAAAATACTGCTCTTTCTGTATCGTAAGACATTAGTAGAAATTGTCATCGTCTCTTAGCTTCTTAGACCTTGATCATGGTCATCTCTGTTTTCTGCAGGAATATTATGATCCTAACCGCTCTATGCTGGAATTAGTTTTTGCTCCGGCACATGAATGGATCTCACGCAGTGACAGTGAAATCATTGATGCTACTATGAAAGAGCTGGAAAAGTTATTTCCTGATGAAGTATCTGCTGATCAGAGTAAAGCCAAAGTTCTGAAGTATCACGTCGTTAAAACACCAAGGTGAGATAGATTTCTTTTCATTTTTAAGAATGATTGTACTTTTTTTTTATAAGTATTCCGTGTAAAAGTTATATTATACCACTCCATTACATTCGGAAGGAAGATTTAAGCACTAGGTTAAGGAAAATAGACTACATACCAAAACAATGTGGAAAATTCCAGGAGATCAAAGTGAACTGAACCAATTGAGAACAAATGAACACTTTAGGTGAATGTCTGAAGAAATGCAAACATGATTGATAAGAAGTGAATAAAAAGAAAAAAGAAAAAGTTGTAAGGGTGGTATACCCTATTCCTGAAAGTATTTCCTTCTCCATGTTTGAAAGTGACGAAGAAAGCATATGGTGTTTGACTTGATGTACTACTGATATTGATGTTAGAACTCATGCCTGTATACCTGCATTAATGTTCTAACTGCTAAAATCATCTTGTAGACTTGTACCATATGTTGATCTATTTGTACTTTTGACTTATGCAAATATGTATGAAATTCTTCATAGGTGTTATGCATCATTTTTTACATATTAAGTATTGAATACTTCTACAGATCTGTTTACAAAACTGTGCCCGACTGTGAACCATGCCGCCCTTTGCAAAGATCTCCAATTGAAGGGTTCTATCTGGCTGGTGATTACACAAAACAAAAATATTTAGCTTCCATGGAGGGTGCTGTTTTATCTGGAAAACTATGTGCACAGGCTATTGTGCAGGTACATTTGTATTACTCGACTCTGAACTGTTACTGCTTTTGTTGCATAACCATTTAATCTCTGTTTAAAAAAAAAAAGATCTACTATGCCCTACGTGATCAAACTATTTTATATTCTCTTCTTCATCCTCGACCCTATGCCTAAATACCAGACTAGTGCCCTGTGCCACCTAGAGCTACAACACCCATTATGCCTGTTAATATATTATAGTAAATAACTCCAGTAGAGATCCATGCTAGTGCAAAAAATGCACACTAATGACTCTTCAAACAAGCTAGTTCCCATAGTCATCAGGTTGCTAGCAAGCTAAGCAAGTTGGAAAGTTTATGGGGGCAGTAGAAATTAGTATGCATGAGAGAGGTGAATGGAATATGGTAATTGTGGAAAGGATGCTGGAAGACAAGTAAATTGGAGATGAAGACACTAGTAACATAGCAAATTAGCAAGCTAGCATGCTATCAAACTAGTGATCCTAAAACCATGCACCTCTTTGACGTTGGCAGTATAGCAATCGCAAGTAGCTCGAGTAATTATTACTATTTCATCATTTAATTGTTTTACCTGCATAATTTTTTGTTGAAGTTCCATTTTTCTCTAAATAATATTTACTTTCGGATTCTTTCTAGTATTATACGGGCATCATCATGTTACGGTCTGCATTGTACCAAATTCAGATCAGATTATGCTAATCCATAATAATTATAACCGGGCTTCACGACATTGTATCTTATATTTCTTGTACTGCCAATTGATGTATGATAGTAAGTATTTTAAACTAGGCTAGAAGTTCTCTTGCTAGAATTGGGTGCATGAGATCCTTAAAACGCATTCAAATCATCTCTTTCTTTCACAGAATGTCACAATTAATTTCTTTTATATTTCTATAAAGACTGTTTTTGAAGTCCATGCAATGGAAGTCACTCTATACTTTTTTGCCTAGCAGCATATTTTGGCTACTCTTTTAGCATTCTGTTGCCAGTATTAAGTGTTTGTATCATACATTGCACAGACAATAGAGCTTGCATAGTAGCTGAACACTAGCAAACTGGGTATTCCATTTTCATTCAGCAGAAATTGACTATATGATATTTTCTTGTTGGAACTTTCAGGATTATGACCTGCTGGCCTCACGAAGTGAAAAGTGCACGCCAGCGGAGATGACTGTTGCCTAGATAGGGACTCAAAATTCTGAATACAAAGTTATTTTTGGGCCATCGAGAAATAGAAGAATTGTTTTTTTTTTTTTTTTAATGTACAGGTTGCCTTCGCTTATATGATATATTCATGTACTAAAGCATTCTTGAGTCATGGAAATTATATATTCCCTTTTCCCAAGCCAACTGTGGGAAGAACAAATAGTTCTGGTTGCAAATGTGAGAAAAACAAGGACGGGAAGGTGCTCCAGCATTAAAATGAGCATGTAAAGTTTGCGGCATAAGATGATATTGAGTCCATTTTTGTTTACCCACAAAAACTCTCGAATGGAATGGTAAACATCATACAAGTTTTGATCACTAATTTTACACGTGGCAACTCGTGGAAGGGTTTATATCTATAGTTTTGTTGGGTGAACAAAAATGGACTTGATATTTACTGATTCAATTTAGTAAAGACTTAATACTACAGTAATTTCCAACGTGTTGCTTATTTGGTTATATTTGGAGTAAATTTTACTTCAAAGTAGGTCATTATGAAGTAACTTTAGCCATACTGCGGTAATTAGGGATTAGTCTAACCATAGCCAAGCAATCAAAACTTCAGCAGCTCCAGATGATGACGTCATTCTGATGGAAAGAATTTTTTTGTTGTTGATTTTTCTCCTTTCTTGAATCTATAAAAATCATATTGCTTTAGTAATAATAGATCTAGATACATATTATAAAAATTATGTTAATTATTTACGGGGGATTTTAAATATTAGTTTCTTACAAGAAGAGTTAGGTTCCCGACACGAGCTGGATTACATGAAAAATTAGCACTTATAAGTCCTAGTTGGTAATAAATACATATTTCTTGCTTTCCACTATGTTTTACTGATACTTCATTGTATAGTATAGTGCATTTGATCTTTGCAAAAATCTATGTTAGGATTAAAGTCAGAATTCTTCAACATTTAACCCTATTTTTTAATCTAAGGTCGGATTCGATGTTATTCACCTTAGTTTCATAATTTCTCTTGAAGACGGTTATAGTTATGTTATACTTTCTTCTCTTGGCAACAGAGATATTCTGGTTGGCGATAAACACTTATTCTAAAAGGCTCTTCTCAATTGGGTTATGAGTCTTGTCGAAATTTGTATGATGGTTTGTATCAGGACCGGCTCAAATATTTTAGGTCCTAGACAATCCCAAAAATGAGATCCTCACTCCTTTATATAAAATTTTTTATAAATCCAAAATTCATAAAATCAAATAAATCCAAAATTCAATATAATTAGTGCTTGAATACAAGTAAATTATCACCAAGATCCAATAAATTATGCAACTCAATCTTCAAAAAAAGAAGAAAATGATGACGATTTTAGATTTAAAGAACACAAAAATAGTCCTTCTATGGACTCGTAGTCTTAATAGAACCTGAATTTCTAAATAGATTAAAAATTCAAAACATTGAGATCCTTAGGAGAGGAGGCCCTTGGCAGCTGCCTAGCCCACCTCCCCCGGAGCCGGCTATTGTTTGTATATATATATATATATATATATATATATATATATATATATATATATATATGGAGAATCCTAAATGGGTGGCGGTGTTACAGAAAAATGAAGAGGTTCAAAAACAGAGTAAGAATCAAAAGGCCACAAAGGAGGATAGCTCAACCAACACCCAAAGGTTGAGCGCAGCGTTTGAACAAGGGCACCCCGTCCGGTTGTTAATGTCGATACAGGCAAAGAATGTGAGGGGAACAAACTCGATCGGTAGGTGGAGATCCATACGGGATACAATGAAGAAGCATCAATGCGATATCTTGATTATTCTCGAATCTAAAATCAAATTCGAGAACTTGCTCAACCGGAGAAGGCCAAATGGTTGGAGCGTTGTGCACAACCTTCATCTTGGCAAGATGTCCAGGATATGGATTTTATGGGAGGACACACTCTGGGCAAGGTACACCAAATTCGAATCCAGTCAGTTGATGGTACTGGAGCTAACCAACAAAGGAGGCTTAAATTCCTCCTTGGTGCTGTGTATGGGTTGAATGACCGTGCAGAGCGGTTTAGCCTTTGACAGGATATTGTTAAGGTCAGTGGGACTTTGGGAAACTCTCTCCCTATCATTTTTATTGGCGATTT